>CM035125.1:13523492-14056611 GCA_020205555.1 Panax stipuleanatus | reverse complement strand
GACCAGGCCGGGCCCAGGCCGGACCAAGGCCAGGCCGCAGGCCTCGGGCCTTTTGTGCACCACTAGGATAAAGATGGAAAATATCAAGTAAAAATTATCACACCACTTCATAAGTTAAAGTACTACATTTTTTTCTAGACGAAAAAATTTAGTAAGCTAAAAGGTTACTATGGATGAATCCGATTATCATGAAGTTAACTTCATGACAAGCTGGTCAATTGACAAATATAGTGTTGATACGAGGGAGAGATCACCTCTCACTTACGTGTTGACACTGTATTGATCAATTGATCAAATTTAACTTCATACTAACCACTGCTACTATGGATGGAGAGCCTAGAATCACTTGGACACACCACTAAACTATAAAAGAAAAAAAAAAGACTAAACAACATCCAACCGCTACAATGAACAATACTGCCAAGGATAAACAAAACTGTTGTCCACAAAAAGCATAAAAACGGCCAAGAAAATGACATACACACACACACATATATATATATATATATAAAAGAGAGAATCCAAGGATCTTATCTGGATATGGTCTGAAATTAAGATAAATTTTAATTCGAATTGTTTTTTTTATCTTTGCTTATTTTATGACTTGCATTTAAGGGTTGGATTAAAATTTTGATTATCTTTAAGCTGTCGATTACTTGAACTTCAAATGTTTTGCTCAATTGAAATGGGAGACAATAAGCACAATGATTTATATATATATATAGTCATGGGGTGTAAAAACCAATTTCATACATTTCTTGCCCAAACCAAACTTTCATGCACAATTGATTTTCATTGAAACCACGTGTATTTGATGAATATTAACCATTTGAATTTTGAAACCGTTTGGAGATTGTGGATGCAAATATAACTTCTTATTTTTTAGTTCGTTTATGAATAGTTCTTCTTTGACTCTTTTCCTTGGTTGTTTAATTTAATTTTTATATGAAAACATGTAATATATATATATATGCAATATTTGAGATATTGGATGGAACTAATTCTGAGATGTAAGTGCAGTATATAAAAATAAATTCAAAATGGTAAGGTGGAACTCACACGGAACAGTAGTTTTGTGGAGGAGAAATAGAGTTACGAACTATATATGATTGCACTATAGATGACTCCTTTCTTTTATGTATGTAATGTAATAAAACTTCTTCTTTTTTGAAGTAATTTATAGGCCAAGGATAACATAATTCCCTTGCTTTGTACTCTCATAATCTAGGCTGACAATTAGCACTGCTACCCTACTTCAAATTAAAGAGTAGAATTTCAGTAATGTTGTTAATTGATTTGTAAAACTAAGCCAGCTGGGCATGATAGTTGGTTTGCTGTCCATGGAAGAATTTGCTATAGGTAAAACTTGTTATATAGCCCTTGCAAAACTTGTTTTAAGTTTATATTTAAATGGTTCAATCCTCTTCTCTTTTTTTTTCATTGAACAAGTGCCAGCATGTCTCAGGCGTGTTTTTTTAACCCTTTTACAAATGAGTCGATTCTTAAAAAAATGTTCCTACTTTTACATGAACGACTTTTTATATTTTCTTTCTGGTATAATGTACTCCCTCCGTTCCTTAATATTTGACATTTTAGGATAATTTTTTTGTTCCTAAATATGTGAGCTTTATATAACCATTTTTTATGTGATAGTAGCATTTGTTTTTTTCTATCCTTCCTATTTGACTCTCTCTCCCTTGCAATCACTATTTTTAATATAATTCTGTTTTCTCCACACAAGAAAGTAGGAGTAGAAGTAATTATCATATAAGCCCTTATGACTCAATGGTAAAAAAAATTACTCATAAGACTTGGGTGCATAAGATCTTGCTTAAGTTCAATCGAATATAGCAAAAAAAAAGTAGAAGTAATTTGTGTGTTTTTAATTAGCTCATCTATGGTTAATATAATTTAATTTGTTCTACGTAATCTAAATACTCCATGTAACAACTTTTTAATTATAAGAAAAAATGGTGGAAAACAAAAAGAGAGAGCAAACAAAAAATTTAGGCAGCAAGTAATAAAAAAATAAAATAAAAAATAAAAAAGAAGAGGAGTGAGATGACGTAAACAGAGGGAGTGTGTGTGAGAAAAATTAGCTATTTATGAGAAATTAAGTTTATGGGACAAATGAAAGTGTTTTAGGTATTTGATAGCATATTTAATGAGCAGTAATTAAGTTTCTTAATATATGTGCAGTAATTAAGTTTCTTAATATATGTGCTCGACTCTGAAACGACAAATATAAAAGAATGAAGGGAGTAATTAGGTTCAATATGGATTGAACATATACTGGCTAGGTTGATAAATTTGGACAAGGTATTAGATTGATGTAATCTCTAACTTTTCACCAAAATTTGGTTGTCAGCATTGACAACCACCCAACTATCTACTTTCTATTAGACGCTATTTTTTTAGGAATAAGTCTACTATCACATAAAAACGGTTACATATCGCTCGCATACACTCACATGCATATTGTGATGGTCCACGTGCAGAGCAAGTCACGTGGGTCATCAGAATATGCATGTGAGCGGTATGTGACCGATTTTTATGTGATAGTAGCATTATTGTTTTTTTTAGTTCGTTTTAAAATTAAATATATGTTTATATTTTAAAGACTGTGTAGTGACATGGTATTTACATAAAAAAATGTAAAAAGTTGCATTTTTAGAGTTGGCCTGGCTGATAATGAGAGGTTTATAACACTTTAATGAATGTTCTATTAAATACTAGACATAAATCACCAACTGGGACTAATCTGTTAATTGGTTTGGCTTACTTTTATACTATAGCTATGGTTGGCAATGATAAAGACTGATCATGATGGTCATCTTAGTGCTAGGAAACCAACAGACTGGGCAGGCTTATATGATGATACTTTATTCATATTAATTTGAGCCCTAGATGTGCAAAATTTTAACTAAAATTTATTACTCCCTCCATGCTACAAAAAAAATTTCATTTACAAAATGTAAAATTTTCAAAATTATATTTATTTGAAAGAATTAGACTATTAGTCTGCTGTCCCTTCTTTGTTTTAAAAATTGTACCGAGAACTATTAATCTCCGAATAAAAAAATGACTTAGGATATTGTATTATTTAATATATACCTACCCTAATCAAGCATTATAATCTCACAATTTGGGATATTAACTATATTTGGACAAAAGTAATAGAAAACTTTTGTGGACATGAAAATTGAACATGCGTGTTTTATAATTTCACCTATTATTAGAGGTTAAAATATAAAAAAAATAAAATTATAAAACACTTATGTCCATTTTTCATGTCACCTCAAAGTAATAGTATATCCTAGACTTTTAATATACTTCTAGCCTGTTCTATTTCTTATCAAATTATTCCAGTTCACTACTATTACGTGGCACCATTTCCTTTAAATAATGCTATTATCACATAATTTTGGGTCACATAATGCTCACATACACACACATGCTGACATGCATACAAGGATATAATTTTTATTTTTTATTATGTCCAAGTAGGCGATGTATAGATTTTAATTCACTCCCTTTCTTCTAAAAAATAAAATTATTATTGACTTTTTAAAAATTAATTTAAAATATTTTCAAACTCAAAATTGACATAATTTTTTAATTTTAATGAATACTATTACAAATATTGTAAACTATATAAAAAATATTGCTCATTGTAAGATTTATTATTTCATCATATTTAATGAATTATTTCAATCCTGAGCTTGAAAATGTCTTAAATTAATT
Organism: Panax stipuleanatus; assembly: GCA_020205555.1. Classification (NCBI taxonomy): domain Eukaryota; kingdom Viridiplantae; phylum Streptophyta; class Magnoliopsida; order Apiales; family Araliaceae; genus Panax; species Panax stipuleanatus. Next base: position 14,052,867 of record CM035125.1, on the reverse strand, counting down.
TTCAAAAGTCACCAATGATTTTATAATTTAAAAAGGAGGTGGTATTATTTTCATTCCAAAATAGTATAGCACTTACTTTTATATTTTACAAAGACAAGTGATTTAATATTTTTGAATAGAGAATTTTTTTTTAATGGATAACCCAAAAAAATATAATTTCCTTTCAAGATATATGAAGATAATATTTTCATCCTTAAAGCGTAATTAAATATTAAAATAATTGAATTAAATATAATTAAGATATATATAAAATAATATTTGTCATGGTTATATCATATTATAGAATTATTTTAACTTATCCCATATTTAATGCCTTCCAAACAAACATGTTATAAAGGATTAAATAGTATTAATATTAATAATCTTGAGATAATAGTCGGTGAAAATATTATTCTCAAATTATAATCCCTATAAACCAGCACGATAAGGCGACTCTTTTACGGAACAAGAGAATTCTGATACTGAGGGTATGGGGAGCCAACGTCGCTCTCAAAGTATAGCTTGTAGGATTAGGACACCGCCGGCCTACCATAGTAGGACTTATGCGCGCTCGGCATTCTTCTTAGAGTAATGCTACTATCACATATATAAAACTGCTTACATAAAGCTCACATATATATTGGTATGATCCATATAATTTATTTTACATGTGAGTCATACCAATATATATGTGAGTATATATGAGTGATATGTGAGCAGTTTTTATGTAATAGTACACTTATTGTAATAGCAATAATACTATTACATAAAACTACTTACGATAAGCATGCAAGGATAAGGGATCCACGTACCTACCAATCACACTCGTCTTGTCTTCTTCTTTCCTTCCTCTTGTTGGCCAAGAAATTAGGGACGGAGCCACATGTAGATTGGAGGGGGCCACGACCCTCCCCAGGGCTGGTCCTGACATTTTCAAAGCTATAGGCGAAGATAAAATTTGAAGCTCCTTACATTAAAACAAAACAGTCACTTTTTCAAGAGCAACAAATGATAAAAAAAAGGACTATAATTTTCAATATCACTTAATAGGATACTATTGAGTTCAAATAAAAATCTTACAATTACAAAGATCAGTACCTGATTACTGAAAAACTATCCTTCTTGCATTTTTGGCCGCAAAAATTTTAATTAAGCTTGAATAGTCAAGCTTATGAATCGACTCTTTTTCAATCGTCAACAAAGCTAAACCGTTCAATCTTTCCTGTGACATAGTTGATGGAAGATAAGATTTGATCAATTTTAATTTTGAAAAGCTTCTCTCAGCAGAGGCAACAGTAACTGGTATGGTTAATAGAATTCTATAAGCAACCCAAGCATTTGGGTAACACTCTTTCGTTTGCTTCAAATAGTGCAACACATCCGCTGTTCTCTTTGTCTCTTTTGGTATAGCTCCTTTCAAGTAGCTCAACTCATGTAATAGGACACTTCCATTAACATCAGAGACATCACCATCTTTTAACAAAGCTTCAAAATTCTTACAATAGTCCATCAAACTATTATTATCTATAGACTTCAAATAGTGCAATACATCGTGTTTTTTTCTTTTTAATTTGATAAATACTACCTCTGTCCCATAATGAGTATTTTTTTAGCTTAAATCACACAAATTAATACACAAGCTAAAATGACAAAAATACCCTTAATATACTTTTTTTGTTTTGTTTGAGACTTTTTTTATTGCCTTTTGGTCTGTCTTTCTCTTTCTTCAACCTTTCAACTTTTCAATAAATACGCAATAAATACCAATGGTTGCATAAGGGCACATATAGAAAAATATTGTAAAAATTATATTGAAATTCTAACACGTCACTTATTTTGAGAAAAAATATTAAGCCTAAAAAATCACTTATTGTGGGACAGAGGTAGTATCATATATATATTTTTTTATATACATATTAAAAAAAAAATTGGGCTCAAAATTTTTTTGGGCTTTAGGCCTATGCTCAAGGCCGGCCCTGATCCTCCCCCAAGGTTTGAAAATTTTGTAAGACTCACTTATACATTTAGTTTGGTTTGAAAATTTTGTAAGATCACGTCTCCTGACAAAAATACCCTTAATATACTTTCTTTGTTTTGTTTGAGACTTTTTTTATTGTCTTTTGGTTTGTCTTTCTCTTTCTTCAACCTTTCAACTTTCCAATAAATACGCAATAAATACCAATGGTTGCATAAGGGCACATATGGAAAAATATTATAAAAATTGTATTGAAATTCTAACACATCACTTATTTTGAGAAAAAATATTAAGCCTAAAAAATCACTTATTGTGGGACAGAGGTAGTACCCTATATATATATTTTTTATATACATATTAAAAAAAAAAAAATTGGGCTCAAAAATTTTTGGGACTTTAGGCCTATGCTCAAGGCCGGCCCTGACCCTCCCCCAAGGTTTGAAAATTTTATAAGACTCACTTATACATTTAGTTTGGTTTAAAAATTTTGTAAGATCACTCCCCCCCCCCCCCCCCCCCCCCCCCCCATCCCCAAAAAAAAGAAGAAAAGAAAATAAATCATGGCTTCGTCAGATTGCTTGGCTAGGTGTCATGGATGAGATTTATTAAGACGTTAGGAAAAAGCAAGCATTCTGCTTTCTGACCTCACATTGTACTATACCAATATGCGACTTTTAGGTTTCAAAAATGTATTGGATTAAGCGTAGAAATTAGGCGACTTTTTTTTATATTTTAGATTTACCAATCATGCATGCATATTATTCCACCTTTTTATACTTTTGATAATTATAAATACCATGTGTCATTATTCTTCCATATTCACTTGATAATAACAACATGGAGAACTATATAGTGTGGCTCGTACTACTCTGTTCTGTTTTTGTTAGTTGTGGACTTAAAGTTGATGCCTCTGACGGCCAGTACATTGATACAAACCCAGAGGCTGATCAGGTTACAAGAGCAGCAAAGCAGCCAAGCAGAACATCTTACCACTTCCAAGCTCCTAACAACTGGCTAAATGGTATTCCTTTTTCTTTTATTTTTCTACAATCATAAATAAACAGACTAGTAATTCATAAATTCAAGAAACAACCCCTTACTCTTTTCTTTTTTTTTCTGTTTTCTGGCGTAATAATCTGGTGGGCTTACTTGAAATACAGATCCTAATGGTAAGGTTTTTCCATCAGTAAATTTGGTTTATCAGTAGATGATAATAATAATCTATATATCCTCTTCATAGCAACAAATGAATGCTTTTTCAAGAAAACATAATGTACTATTGCAGGGCCAATGTATTATAAGGGAATTTACCATCTGTTCTACCAGCACAACCCTTATGGTGCAGTATTTGGCAAAACCATGATATGGGCACATTCAGTATCACATGATCTAATTAACTGGATTCATCTAAATCATGCCCTTTATCCAACCAATCCGTTCGACGCCAAAAGTTGCTGGTCTGGTTCTGTCACAATTCTTCCGGGAAATAGGCCTGTGATCTTATACACCGGAATTGATGCCAAGAACCAGCAGGTCCAAAACATGGCAATGCCGAAAAATCTGTCAGACCCCTTTCTTATAGAATGGCAAAAATATCCTCATAATCCTGTTATGGTTCGGCCTGATGGCGTTAGGCCGGATGAATTTAGAGATCCCACAACAGCATGGAAAGGCCAAGATGGGAAATGGAGGGTAATTGTGGGTAGCTTGAAAAATAACAAAGGAATGGCAGTTTTGTACCACAGTAATGACTTTGTGCATTGGACCATCAGCCAGCAGCCACTCTATGCCGCTGCAAAAACCGGAATTTGGGAGTGTCCCGATTTCTATCCTTTATCTGGTAATAATAGCACAAATGGGGTTGACACATCAGGGAGAAATTTTCACAACAAGTATGTATTGAAAGCAGGCTTTAATTCGCATGATTATTATGCTCTTGGGAGTTATAAGCCTAATGTGGATAGGTTTATTCCTGACGAGGGGTTTACGGGAACTAGTTTGGATTTGAGATATGATTATGGGAAATTCTATGCATCAAAGACATTCTTTGATAGTGCCAAGAATAGGAGGGTATTATGGGGATGGATAAATGAGTCCGACAGTTCTGCAGATGATATAAAGAAAGGATGGGCTGGAATTCAGGTACCCTTAGTTGAATTTGACGGATCCGGTTACTATATATGAAGTTAATTTCATGGTAAGTTTGTCAATTGACCAATACTGACACGCAGACAGAGAGATCACCTTCCGGCCTGTGTGTCGACGCTGTATTGCTCAATTGATTTAATTTGTGACTAGAATGAAAAAAACAGCTTTATAAAGTAATGATTGTTAGGCCTAAGTCATAAATTTGTAACTTTTTTCCACTAAATTGTTATGGGCTTTATATTTTGTGTTTTACAGTCTATTCCTCGGAAAGTCTACCTTGCTAAAAATGGAAAGCAGTTGGTACAGTGGCCAGTTGAAGAAATTGGAAGATTACGCGGAAATCGTGTTGGTTATTATGATAAGAAACTAAAAGGGCACTCATCTTTTGAAGTATCTGGCATCACAGCTTCACAAGTAAGCACAAACTTTGGCCAAATTCCAGCATTCAGTGCCTAACTATGTAGCTAAATGAAGTCTTTTACTGCTTGTTGTAAACATATGCAAGGCTGATGTCGAAATCTCCTTCAAATTACCAAATTTGAAAGAGGCCGAACGGATTGACACGCGTTCAGTTGATCCCCAGCTGCTGTGCAGCAAGAAGAATGCAGCAGTCAGCAGCAAAGTAGGGCCTTTTGGCTTATTGATTTTTGCTTCCAATGACTTGAAAGAGCGTACCGCAGTTTTCTTTCGAATATTCCAAGACCATAACAAATTTGTAGTGCTCATGTGTAGTGATCAGAGCAGGTTCATTTCTAAACAGACTTTTTTTCCCCCAAATTTGAACTATACGGTGCGACTTAATTCAGATTCTGATTCCAGGCAGTTCAATTGGTTAGTTTGTTGAAATAAGTTGCGTTTTAAATAAAACAGAGATGCAAATTATTATATGATTGCAAATTCTGCAACATAAAATGTAGACTGCCCATTTTGAACTGTCTAGAATCAAGATCCGACTTAATTCTTAGTTTCGATACATTAAAAGGTTGTAGTTCTGAAATGAGTGTTATTTAACAATGCTTAATTACAGATCTACTTTGCGGAAAAAGGTTGATAAAACTACTTATGGAGCTTTTGTCGACATAAATCCGCGACAAGAAATGATTTCATTGAGAAGTTTGGTATGTTCTAGTTTTTATTCATAATTTGTTTGTCTTGATTTCCTAGTGGATTAATGTATAGATGCATTTTTTTTTTGCAGGTAGACCACTCTGTTATAGAGAGTTTTGGAGGGGAAGGGAGAGCTTGCATTACTGCTAGAGTCTATCCAACTTTAGCTATTGATAAAGATGCTCACTTGTATGCATTTAATAATGGCTCCCTTGGTGTTGTTATCTCAAGGTTAAATGCTTGGAGCATGAAGAAGGCTAAAATTATCTAAGAAAATAGGCTCTAGTGAAGTGTTTCATCTTTAGATTAGAATATGGGATATGGTGGCAAAGTAATTGTGCCATCATTTTGAGCTTAGGGGAGGAGATAACTTACTGTCTTCGATTTTTATCGCGCGTTGCTACCTTCTGAACCTATTTTCATAAAATGTTGTCAACAAGTTTCGAGCTATCGATATCTATATCAATAGAAGTAAGTCATACTGGTGGTCATCGATGAACACACAAAGGTTACCAATAAATTAGTTGCAATGCCTGGAATCCAAAATTTTATGATAATTTTGTACTTACGGGTTGAATTAAAATTTCTTAATTGTACCGTAGTGTACCTTATCTTACACTTTATCAAGATTTTTTTAAAAAACAAATCTTGTCCTATCAAAGGTTCACGGGCAAGATCTATGCATTCAGTTGCGGCTAAGCAAACTCGAGACAGTGCCCAAATTATTATGTCTTTTAGGGGAGAGTAAGAAATCACATTTGTAACGACAGCTGCATTGCAACCTCATAAAACCACACAATTTGTGAACGCAATGCGGTTTTTATTTTTTATTAACTGCACATTGTGGTTGCGGTTGCGAATACACTCTTAAAATCGCACCACAAACCACACCACACTTTATAATAAACTATATATATTTTATATATACTAAATATCAAGTTGGAGTGCATATAATAAAGTTGTAAGTCAATAATGTAATTTAATTTATTTCTTATGAATTTTAGTCACTTGTACGCATAATATTACATTTGGAGAGTGTTTGTTACAAGTCATCTAAAGTGATCATCTTAAATTCCCGATAATGTGGCTGATCATGTTTGTTACACTGGTAATCTTACATTCCCGGTAATCAAATACCCCGATAAAATGTCAAAATTTCTAATAATCGGATGACCAAAAAAAAGATGGTGATATGATATTATCACATATTAGTCATCTTGAAATTTTTATTTTGACAAAAATATCATTAACACTTAATAATTGAGACATAAATTAATGTCCTTATTAGTCACATAATTTACGTTTAATTTTTAATTTTTTAGTTTTTTTTTGTCGGACATGTTTAGTTTAACTAAAATAACTTACTATTCATACAAAATATGTGGTGTTGTTTATTATTTATTATTATAAGTTTAATATATTAACGATTTGAAAATTTTGTGCTTAATAAAGGCTAAATACACTTATGTTTCACCATTCTCATAATTTAGCCCAAATTAATTGAGCTCATAATTTAGCCCTTAAACTACCTCACATTTCACATAATGTCCCCCAAATTCAATTTCTACCTGAAATTGACCGGAATACCCGATCCGAATAGCAACCCCGTTGAAAAATACGCTTTGACTGTATATTATAAGAAATTAAAAGTAATAAACTGATTAATAGTATAAAAAAGTCCTCTTAACATGTGCCCTAAGGGCACATGCTAAGCACACAGTTCAAGAATATTCTTTTGAATTGTGTACATATTCTCTTGATTTTTGCATATGCACCAAGTTCAAGGGAATATACACACAATTCAAGAGAATATTCTCTTGAACTGTGTGCTTAGCATGTGCCCTAAGAGCACATGTTAAGAAATTCCAAAAAAAATATCAAAATAATTAAAATAATACTACCTGCAAATTCAAATACACACTAACCCACCAAGAGCACACACAATAAGAACACACAATAAGAACACACAATAATTCTAGGGGGACATTTTTTTAGTGACATTCTAGTGACATTATTTTTTTATTTTATTTTTTTTGGTTTTTTTTTTTAGAGTACCTCCCAAAAAATGTATAATATTTATTCAAATTGAAATTTTTATAAAAAACAGTGTTTTAGGTGTAATTTGGATACATACAAAAAACAGAGCCTGTACAGTCGGTAAAACACTGTTTTTTGTATGTATCCAAATTACACCTAAAACACTATTTTCTGTAAAAATTCTAATTGGAATAAATACTATACATTTTTTGGAATATACTCTAAAAAAAAAACCAAACAAACCAAAAAAAAAAAACAATGTCACTAGAATGTCACTACAAAAATGTCCCCCTAGAAGGACTCAAGAACACAAACCAACCCTCAACCTATATCAAATTTCTTCGTTAACTAAATCTACTTTCAAATTATTGTAGATAAAACTTCAACAAGCACAACCATTTCAGTTCTTAAAGCTTCATGTTATCTGGGTGATTAATTCAAGATCAAACCCATGATGTTGGCTCTTTAGTGCAATAGACTACTACTGTTGTTTTTTAGAAAAAATTAATTTAAAAAAACACCACACACTAAAGTCGCAACCATTTTACCCACAGAGAATTCTGACATTTCTTCAAACACCACACACTCAAAATCAAAATCAAAACCTATAGCTCGGTTCGAATCCTACAGCTTTTTTTTTCGGATCCATCAAAATCAACTGTAGCTTTAATTTTCCCTCACCTGAAAATGTGGTTCCGCTGGTCAAATCGATTGATGCTACCAAAGTGAAGCTTTACAACGCAGATCCAGAGAAAAGCTGAAGCTTAGGAACAGTGCTTTCCGGCGAGATCTGATCGGATGCATTTATCAGATCTTGAACATTCATGTAGATCCTGTCTCTAACTTTCCCAGTATCAACCCTCATAAAAAATGTCCCCACCCAAAATGCTCCTCAATATCAATTCCCTATGAAATTCTCCAAAAAAATAAAAATAACGCGCAAAACGCCTCCGACCTCCTATTCGTCTCTCTCCTCTATCCACAGAGACCTCAATCTCATGGCCTCTCAAATATACAATGAGACAATATTTTAATACAGTCAATGCATATTTCAGCATCAAAGTGATCGGTATCTGTATAATTATATGTATAATTCCGATCAATTTCAACTGAAAATTAAATTTGAGGGGGGACATTGTGTGAAATTAGATAGTTTGGGGGTTAAATTATGAGCCCAATTAATTTTATGGACTAAATTATGACAAGGGTAGAACTTGGTGTGACATAAGTGTATTTAGTCCGCTTAATAATTAACTAAATTATAATTTTTATTTTATGAACATATTAAAAAAATTAATACGATTTACTAAGTTATATTGAATTAATTAATTTGATATTACTTTGATGATTGTTGATAATTACATTTGACAATAATCACATGGGTAAATCATTTAACTAAAATTAGTACAAGGATATTTTAGTAAAATTTTAATATTAGAAAAAATATACCTAGTAATCTTGAATTCATACCAAATATTCACAATAGCAATTACCGGTAATCACATATCTTCTATCAAACAGAAATGACTTAATATGATCATTGAATTTTATTATCAGTAATCAGATATCCAGTAATATGTGTTTAAGTGGGTATCCATCATGACTTATAACAAACACCTCCTTAGTATACATCTTCCTAAAAATTTATCAGTTCCCTTCAACTTTATACAAATTAATATGAATGACAAGATAATTCATGACAATCACTACTAGTACAAAAAATATAAATGAAGTGTTAGAACTTTATTTGTGGTGAGTTATTAAAATCTCTTTAAATAATGTAATTAAGTCCAATGTAATAGTAATTCCATATATATTATTCACGTATTGTTGCAATTTGTAAATTGATTTTTTTTATTATTTGTGTTATACATAAGATTTTTAAATAGATATGTGTTGAAGTGAAAATAATTTTCATATGTGAATTTGTAAGACCCCAACTTATAATTAATAAAATTGAATTTCCTCTATATATTATTTTGAATAGTAAGGGGTTGATTTGATAGATGCGATAAGTTATGGGTAAAATGCTCAAATATTTTAAAATAAGTAAGTGGTTATAAAATATTCATTGTTGTCGGAGAATATTCGTTTGGTCGTAGAATATTCTTGCTGTCGGGGAATATTCGTACGACGGCGCAGCCATTTGTGGGCCCCATAACGAAAAACTGTCGGATGAAAAAAATGACACGAATAAGTTTTTTAATAATAACGGCGTAATTGTTACCGTTAACACTGTTGAAATACCCGGTGGTTAAAGTAAAGTAATACGCGTTGTTGCACAGTAGGACACGGTATTGCACAGTATTTTTATATTATTGTTAATTCAATAATTGTCACTGCACAGTATTTTTCATTATCAGATCAATAATTCATATTATTTGAATAATATTATTAGATAGCATTATTGACAATGTCTAAGGAAGTTCTGTCTAGGAAAGGGGTTTGGTCACCCAATTGCGCGCCAATAAGGAGAAATCCTTATCGAAAAGCCCTCTTTTTCCTGAGAACGACCTGGTTGTCAATATTGTAGTTATGTAATATTATTTGTGAATAATTAATTATTGATTTATATGATAAGGAAATATTTATTTTATGTGGATATAAATGAAGGAATTAGTGCTAATGTGTTTTATAAGTATTTTGTCGAAATGGAGGTGTGAAAAATCATCCGTATATGAATTTCGGTCATTTTTCGTTCGGAATTTGGAAAAACTTTCTTCTACAAAATTGTAGAGAATTAAATTTTCTATCAAATGGACATAAGATTCGTATTTTTCTGATAAAAGGGCTATTTATTATGAATTATTGAAGTTTCGGAATAATTAATTTTTAATATGGGTGGGACCCACTTGTGTGTGCTGATGAGAGTGATGTGTGCGTAGGAAAAAAATTTAAAAAAATTATTATTTTATTAAATTTTCTGTTTTGGCATTCTAAGCATTTTTCTATAAATAAGGTGCTGAATTAGAATTTGAAAATCACACCAGAATCAGAAGTTTCTCTCTCTATAATATCGAGCGTATTTTTGTGAGTATTTAAATACTTTGAGTGTTGCTATACAGTATAAGTTTTCTTCAGTATTATATCTGATATTCCAGTCAGAAGTACTATTCTTTTGAGGTAAGGGATGTTATTCTTTTTTAAAAATGATATTATTTCTTTCAATATCATGACACCGAAATATTGGTATAAATTTTATTGTAAAATTTTTATCTTTTCTTATTGGGGTTACTATTTACGTATACGGCACTATTCATGAATACGGTACTATTCACAGAAAAATTAAATTTTCTTTTCTTTGTCCAAGTTGACTATTATGGTTCTTATCTTTGATTGGATTCAAGTTTTAATTTTCATTCTTGAATTTTGCTCCATAATTAATTATTATGGAGTATTCTTGATCTTGGATAAACTAAATTATGAATTCCTAATTTTTATCATTTATCTCACTGGATTCGTTATTTATATTATTTTTCATCATCCTAAGTCCTAAATGATGATATAACTGAATATATGTGGCTTGTAGTGCAAAGATGAATGATTATTTGATGAATATCTTTGTCCTGTAGTGCAAAGATGAATGATTATCTGATGAATATCTTTGGCCCGTAGTGCAAAGATGGATAGGTGTTGAGATGAATATAACCAACTGGTGATACAAATGAATATCTTTGGCCCGTAGTACAAAGATGAATATTTGATTCAAGATATATATTGATTGATGTTACAGGAATAAAATATTGATTATGAACTTTCAAATCATAGAAGATAGTAGACATTATTTCCTACTTAACTCTTCTGATGTATTGTTACTTCCGCTGCAGTTGTTGATCTAAAACTTGTTATCCATAATATTTTATCTGATTTGTTGAAGACTAACGATAAATTATTTTGCATTATATTAGTCATAATATTCTTTACTGGGTTAGTTGAGCTCACCCTTTTCATTTATTGTCCTCTTCAGGAAATGAGAATGTCGCAGGGACTAGTCGGGGAACAGAGTGATGGGCAGAGTTAAGAACAGTAGTAGTCCTCACTATTTTTGTATAATAGTGTGAAAATAATTGTAACTATTGAGGACTGAATTTGAGTGTTTATATTTCGTATTATATACGATTTTTATTGACACTCACAGCTTGTATGGTCGTCCTGCTCACGACATTTTGATATAAAAGTTTGTATTTGGATTCTGTACCATGTGTTTGGCAACTCAGAACGGATTGCGTTGATTGAACCTATTCTGGGAGCGTCACAGAATTAGTAGAAAAAAATTATATATTATAATTTTTTTAAATTATATATGAAAGTGGTTATGTAACCGCAACCGCACCACCTTCGCACCGCAACTACATGTAACCGCAATCGCTAAGAATTGCATAGTTGTTGTTGGTAATATTAGTAACTGTATATTGTGGTTGTAGTTGCGATTGATGCTTATAACCGCACCACACCGCACTCTCTCCTAACGCCTTTTATGTGAAGGTGTTTTTTTGTTCGAAAATGAACGTTTAAATGACTATTGCCTTATGAAAGCAATATTATAAAACGTACATGAGACTTTTACTTCATATGACTCCTTAGGAGAATGAATCATTCAACAAAAGATTCGTTCTACAAAAAAGATTTTGAATGAGCCGTTCATCGAATTGTTGCAATTGATGTTCTATCTTTTCGGATAGTGGGTTTTTATGATTCAATAAAGATTCAAAATTTTGAAAATCAATTTTACGGTATAGACGCTTATAACCTCCTCCTCTATGTCATGTAGTAATGATTCCTCTGGACATGATGGTCTTTTTTTGGATTCTTTTTTTTTTTTGTTAAGTTCAGCTTAGAATATACCTTATTATTCCTACATGTTCTATTAGTAACATTCCCTTTATATGTCATTGCATATTTGACTTGTGTTTAGTCGGGGCTCTTGGAAAAAACAAGTAATTTTTGTTGGGTTATCATCCTTTTAGAGTCATTAGGATTCTTTCGTTTAAAAAACCATTCAAAACACCAACTTTATTTGAGTATATGCCATAGATGAGTCAATTTTTTCTTAGTTTAGGCTACTCCCATTTCGCTTTCCGCTGCTATGGGAATCATTTTTACTTTTTTTTCTTCTAGTTACTAAGATGTTTTGTGGAGATCTGTGTTTTTGGTAAGCAGTCGTCCAGAACTAGTTACTACGACCCTTCTCACATCCTTCTCTCAAGTGATTCGTAAGATCATGCACCTTTCTTTCTTAATATGTACAAAAAACTACTTATGGGTTGTCTAAGACTTCCGGGACAAGAGGTAGAAGAATGAGACCTATAATGAGACAGACAATGACCTAAGCTTTGGGGGTATAGTAATACATATAAAAAATTATTCCATTGAGCGTGCTTGAGAATTCTTTTCGTGACATAGTCGGAAGTTCCTATAACATAAAAAATCGATGACGGATCCAAAGGAAACTTCAGCATTTATTACTTGGATCGTATTTACAATTTATTTATAGTTTTTATAGGTAAAAGAATCAAATATGTGGATGGCGAACGCATCTCTGCTAGGCCGTTATCTTTTTTTTTAGGCTTATTAGAATTTTTATTGGTTGGTGACCCAAAATGAGTATCCCAATTTGTATGAGCAATAAATCTTACATGTAAAGGGTCCTGGGAGTTAGGACAATAGTTCTGAATAAAAATATTGCCTATCTTTTCTTTCATCTCGGGAGAAATCCGATCGACAGGAGCTAAGGCAGTGTTTGATTACCTCTTTTTGGCCTCAGCTCTTTTTCGCACAGAGGCAATCTTATTTGATAAAAATTTAACCACCTCTTTTTTACTCTTAAAAAAAGAATGAGGAAAGATTTTTTTAAAAAAAAAAAGGGACTCCTCATTATACTCTTTTACACTCATTATTCTAATTTCATTTTTTTCAATTATTCACTTTACTTCTCTCACCACACCACCACCACCACTCACCACCACCACCATTCACCATCCACCCACCACTAACCACCATTATCGCTAACTACCCATGACCATCCACTGTGACGCCCCCAAAATAGGTTCAATACTCAACTCATTCTGAGTTGTCAAATACATAATACAGAATTCAAATATAATCTTTTATAACATACGGTCGTGCAAAATACGACCACACAAACTATGAGCTTCAATACAAATCGTATATAATACGAAATATAAACACTCAAATTCATTCCTTATTCATTACAATTATTGTCTCACTATTTTATAGATTAGTGAGGACTTTTACAGATCTAACTCTAATCATCACACTGTTCCCCGACTAGTCCCAGCGATATTCTCATTTTCTGAAGAGAACAATGAAAGAAAAGGGTGAGCTCAACTAACCCAGTAAAGAATATTATGACTAAGATAATAAAGAATAATTTATCGTTAGTTTTTAACAAATCAGATAAAATATTATGGACAACAAATTTTAGATCAACAACTGTAGCGGAAATAACAATTCATTAGAAGAGTTAAGTAGAGAATGATGTCTACTATCTTCTATGATTTAAAAGTCCATCATCAATATTTTATCCCTGTAACATCAATCAATATATATTTTGCATCAAATATTCATCTTTGCACTACGGGCCAAAGATATTCATTTGTATCACCAGTTGATCATGTTCATCTCAACACATGTCCATCTTTGCACTACGGGCCAAAGATATTCATCAGGTAATCATTCATCTTTGCACTACAGGCCAAAGATATTCATCAAGTAATCATTCATCTTTGCTCTACAGGCCAAAGATATTCAGTTATATCACAATTTAGGACTGAGGAGGATGAAAAATAATATAAATAACGAATTCAATGAGGTAAAGGACAAAGATTAAGGATTCGTAATTTAGTTTATCCAAATTCAAGAATACTCCATAATAATCAATTATGGAGCAAAATTCAAGAATGAAGTTCAAAACATGGATACAATCAAATATAGCAACCATAACAGACAATTTGGACAAATAAAAAAAAATTTAATTTTCTTGTGAATAGTGCCGTATTCGTTAATAGTGTCGTATACGTGAATTGTGACGCCCCCAGAATAGGTCCAGTCAACCCAACCCATTCTGAGTCGCCAAATACATGGTACAGAATCTAAATATAAACTTTTATATCACACAGTCGTGCAAAATACGACCACACAACTGTGAGTGTCAATACAAATATGTAGAAAATATTAACATTCAAACTAAGTCCTCATTACAATTATTATCACACTATTTATTAAAAATAGTGAGGACTACTACTGCTCTAACTCGGGCCATCACTCTGTCCCCCTACTAGTTCCTGCGATATTCTCATTTTCTGAAGAGGACAATAGATGAAAAGGGTGAGCTCAACTAGCCCAGTAAAGAATATTATGACTAAGATAATGAAAAATAAATTATCGTTAGTCTTCAACAATTCAGATAAAATATTATTGACAACAAGTTTTAGATAAATATTAGCAGCGAAAATAACCATTCATTAGAAGAGTTAAGTAGAGAATGAAGTCTACTATCTTCTATGATTTAAAAGTCCATCATCAATATATTATCCCTGTAATATCAATCAATATACATCTCAAATCAAATATTCATCTTTGCACTACGGGCCAAAGATATTCATTTGTATCACCAGTGGTCATGTTCATCTCAACACCTGTTCATCTTTGCACTACGGCCAAAGATATTCATCAGGTAATCATTCATCTTTGCTCTACAGGCCAAAGATATTCAGTTATATCACTTTTTAGGACTGAGGATGATGAAAAATATTTTAAAGAACAAATCTAGTGAGATAAAGGACAAAGGTTAAGGATTCGTATTTTACTTTATCCAATTCAAAAATACCTCATAATAATCAATTGTGGAGCAAAATTCAAGAATAAAGCTCAAAACTTAGATCCATTCAAAGATAGGAACCTTAATAAGCAACTTGGACAAATAGAAGAAAATTTAATTTTTCCGTGAATAGTACTGTATACGTGAATAGTGCCGTATACGTGAATAGTAACCCCGACGGAAAAAGTAAGAATTTTATAATAAAATCCATGAAAATATTTTGGTATAATGATATTGAAAAGAATAACATCATTTACGAAAGAAAATAACATTCCTTACCTCAAAAGAATAATACTTCTGACTGAAATAACGGATATAAGGCTGAAGAAAACTTGCACTGAATAGTAACGCTCAAAGTATCTAAATACTCACAAAAATACGCTCGATATTATAGAGAGAGAAAACTTCTGATTCTGGTGTGATTTTCAATTCTAACCTAAGCACCCTATTTATAGGAAAAGTTTAGGATGTCAAAAGGGACTTTCTGCTACCGGCGGCTTTCTTCAGCACCCACTCTTTGCACACATCGTCTCAGCATCCAACAAAGATTGAATTTTCAGCATTTACAACCCAAAAAAAAACAAAAGTGGGGCCCACCTTTTTATTTTAAAAAAATATTTATTCAAAACTTCAATAATTCATAATAAATAGCACTTTTATCAGAAAAATACGAACCTTATGTCCATGTCATATAAAATTTAATTCTCTACAACTTTGTAGAAGAATTTTTTTTCCAAAATCCCAACCGAAAATAGCTGAAATTCACAAACGGATGATTTTCCACACCAAAATACTGATAAAAATACCTCAGCACTAATTCCTTCTTTTATATCCTCAAAAATAAATATTTTTTTATCATATAAATCAATAATTAATTATTCACAAATAATATTACAGAACTACAATATTGACAACCAGGTCGTTCCCAGGAAAGTGGGGGCCTTCCGATAAGGATTTCTCCTTAATGGCGCGCAATTAAATAACCCCTCCTAGACAGAACTTCCTTAGACATTATCAATAATGCTATCTAATAATATTATTCAAATAATATGAATTATTGAGTTGATAATGTGAAATACTGTGCAGTGACAATTATTGAATCAATAATACAAAATATCAACGGTAGCAATTATTGAATCAATCATATAAAATAGCATCGTAGTAATTATTGATATAAAATATCAACGTAGCAATTATTGAACTAATAAAATATCATGCAATTATTGAATCAAAAATATAAAATATTGAACAGTAATTACTGTAACAATTATTGAGTAAGTGCCTTCTTACGTAAGAATCAATAATTCAAAATACTGTGCAATACCGTGTGCTACTGTGCAACAACGCGTATTACTATATTTTTATCACCGGATATTTCAACAGTTTAACCGTAACAGTTTTACCGTTATTTATAAAAAGGTTATTTATGTCGCTTTCTATATCCGACAGTTATTCCGTTGTGGGGCCCACAAATAGCTGCGCCGTCGAACGAATATTCTCCGATAACAAGAATATTCCACGACCAAACGAATATTCTCCGACAACAATGAATATTTTATAACCACTTGCTTATTTTAAAATATTTGCACATTTCACCCATAACTTTTCACATTTATCAAATCAACACCTTACTATTTCGAAATAATATATAAAAAAAATTAAATCTTTATTTATAAAATTCGGGGTCTTACATGAATAGTGCTGTATACGTGAATAATAACCTCAACATAAAAAGGTAAAAATTTCATAATAAAATTCATACCAACATTTCAATGAAATGATACTAGATGAAACGCAAAATTCAAATAATTTCTGATCATTTCAGGAATTATAGAGGCAATACTTATCATAGTAAGTTTAAATTTAGGAATATGAAATTAAATATTATCACTTTCATAATATGGAATATGAAAGAAAATTATATCATTTACAAATATTGAAAGAAAATAACATCATTTACGAGAAAAATAATATTCTTTACCTTAGTAAAAAAAAACTGGATTTGACTGGAATATCGGATATTATTCTGAGAAAATCTTGCGCAAAAAGCTACACTCAAAGTATCCTTATACTCAAAAGAAATACTCACAATACTATAAAATAAGAATTTCTGATATTGAAGGTGTGTTTAGGGAAGGAGGGATTACTACCTATTTATAGTGTAATCCTCGGAGGAAAAACAAAGTATTCTGCCTAACCTTGCAAAAATTTCCACTCTGCCTAACTTTTTTTTTTCTCTGCTTTCCAAGCCTAACTTCCTTATTTTCCAAGGTTGGGGCCCACAAATTTGGCAACAAAGAATTCATTTGCAGGAGAACTATTTTGCCCACCAACCAACTTAGGAAAGATACGCAGAAGAGAAAAATGTGCACGGAAGAATTCAAAACCAAAATGATAACCTTTACTCCACTTTTATTCACATGCTAAAAATTATATATTATTATAATAATATTACCATTTAAATTATAAAAAATTGTAATATTATAATAATATATTTGAATGAATATTTTATCGGAGAATATAATTGCCAAACTTTCAATAATTATCTCATTCTTAAAAATTCTTTCATTTATATCAGAATTGAAATAAATATTTCCTTATCATTTTTATCAATATTCAATTATTCACAAATAATATTACAGAACTACAATATTGATAATCAGGTCGTTCCTAGGAAAGAGGAGTCCTTCCGATAAGAATTTCTCCTTACTGGCGCGCAATTAAATAACCCCTCCTAGACAGAACTTTCTTAGACATTGCCAATAATGCTATCTAATAATTTTATTCAAATAATATGAATTATTGATTTGATAATTTGAAATACTGTGCAATGACAATTATTGAATCAATAAAATATTATACAATTATCAATGTAGCAATTATTGAATCAATAATATAAAATATTGAACAGTAATTACTGTAACAATTATTGAGTAGTGACTTCTTACGTAAGAATCAATAATTAGAATTACTGTGCAATACCGTGTGCTACTGTGCAACACCGCGTATTACTGTATTTTAACCACTGGATATTTCAACAGTTCTAACGGTAACAACTACGCCGTTTATTTTTAAAAAACTCATTCCTGTCGTTTTCTTCATCCGACAGTTTTCTGTTGTGGGGCCCACAAATGGCTGCGCTGTCGTACGAATATTTTCCGATAACAAGAATATTCCACGACCAAACGAATATTCCCCGACAACAATGAATATTTTATTACCACTTGCTAACTTTGAAAAATTTGTACATTTCTCTCATAACTTACCACATTTATCAAGACAACACCTTACTGTTTAAAACAATATATAAAGAAAATTAAATATTTATTTATAAAATTTGGGGGTCCACCACCACCCTTGCCATATTTTATAATAATAATATAAAAATGTCATAATTATTACTCCATTGTCTCATAATAAACGTCTTAAGCTGATTTTCATGGTCAAATTGACCATTTTTTTTAAATTAATAAATCTTTAAAAAATTAAATATAGGCCAAGTGATTATGATCATAATAAACTACGGAGAATTTACTACTAGTGTCAAGTTTTGGAATTTGAAAATTATATATAAATAGTTTTAATTAATAATTCTAAAAATGGTAAATTTGACCATGAGTCAAATTAAAATGTTTATTATGGGACGGAGAGAGTATTATGTTTTATTAGACTTTAAATATTTTATTAGTTATACATTGTTGGTAATTTTATTTGAATTAATTATTTAATATTCTGTTCGTCCTCAAAAGGATGAGTAAATTACAATTTGCAAACATATTAAGAAAAATAAAAGTAGGGGAAAGATAGTAAAAAAGTTTTAAAATTATCCTTAGTGGCCCTACAAGATTATAATAGTGATGATTAATTTTAGTTTGTATAGTAATGGACTAAATGACATATTTATTCTTCACTTTATATATTTTATTTCATCACTTTGTGGAGAAAAAAGTTTTACATTTAGTCATCCTTTTGAGGATGAATGGAGTATTTATTATATTTTTATCCTCACCCTAAGTTTATATAAACTAATATAAGAGTAAAATAATAAGATGTTATATTCAGATAAAGATTGATTATCAAATAACTCTTTTACATCTAAATTCTGTTTTAAAAAGAGTTTCTATTTTATAGAGTCTCTATTTTAATAAGCTCTAATTAGACACTATCAAATAGGACTGCCTCGTTCATCTCCTTAATTTTTACAATTCTTGTATATAGATAACTCTTTCATGCATATATTGTCCGATCGTAAATTGACTATAAATATGTTCTTCTTTGTTAATATTATGCAACATATTCTACTAAAAAATTATTATTTTATATTAAAGTAATTTTTCTTATTATTATTATTTGTATAAAATGTATCTAATCGTGCCCCTCTTATCCAAAATTTCTGGTCTCATCAATCCATTTGTGTTCTAATATATATCTTTTGTATTTTCTAGGAGTTCTGCATGCGGAGTATCTTTTAAAGGTAAACTTGCTATGAAAGACATTAATTGCAGCAACCAAGAAAATTACCAGTTTGAATGAACCTATCACATGGCCTTCATTTATTTATTTTTAATACAACTTGCAAATTGCAATAAATATACACATAGGTTAGCATCAAACAGTTGTCCTATATGCAAGTATATTTTGTATCAGCAAGTCACATGTATATAATATTCTGTCCGTATGGTATATTTATTGCAATTGGAGAAGACTATCTCTACGTGGAATAGATCTTCTTCCATGGACTCTGTGATCCCAAGTCAGAGACCAGTCTCAGATCGATCAAGATTAGGATTTGGGGATTTATCAATATATATATATATATATATATATATATATATATCTTTAAATATATTGAAAACAAATAATTTTCCATTTTAATTTGATCTAAACAAAGGAGGGTCAAGTTGAATTTATCATAAAAATCTTGATTATATTCATCTTCTGCATTTATGTGGAGTGCAGGAATTAGCTACAAATTATCTATACAAAGAGGCATGGAGTTTTTATATGATATTTGGATACTTGGATTATGCTTTTTGCTGGTTGATCATGGAGCTGAAGTTGAAGCCTCTAAAACTTTCAGAAATCTTCAAACTCTGCCTACAAAACAGCCTTATAGGACTGCCTTCCACTTCCAGCCTCCCAAAAACTGGATGAATGGTTAGTTTTTTTTTAAAACATATACATACATATATATATATATATATATATATATATATGTTAATGTATTGTTTTCTCTGTCTGTTTAATAAAACTTGAAAGTCTGTTTCCAAAGTTCTTTAGGATTCTTATATTCATGTGGCTTTCTTACTTGTTTTTGGGCTGTTGTGGTTCTTGACATAAAATGCTACCTGGTTGCTGATCAACTGGCAGATCCGAATGGTAAGATTTGTAAGTTATTCATTATGTTCTTTCTCTTCACAATTTCGTCACCTAGATTATGCTTTGTACTATTAGATCTGTTGTATAATCTCTTGTAGTTTGTTGAATAAAGACCCAACATTTTATGCATCTCCCTACAAATTACAATCTGCATCCTAAAAATCGCTAGGCGGATCTAAAAATCTGCAGTCTTATATATGTTTCCATTATATATATATTTTTAGTATTTAAAACATATAATAGATTATATGATGCCAAAACTGATAGATTTGTTGCAGATATTGACTTTATGGATAATGTTACACAATTTAGATACGATTATGGGATGTTTTATGCTTCGAAAACATTTTATGATAATGCTGAAAAGAGGAGGATATTGTGGGGATGGATAACTGAGGCTGACACTAAGCCAAATGATACCAGCAAAGGATGGGCTGGTCTTCAGGTAATCTAAATTAAATTTAATCTTTGGATTTGTATTTGTTTTTGTTAGTTTGGATTACTCACACGCACACGACAGTAAAGAATCAACACAGAGATTTACGTGATTCCCAAAAAACAGGTACATCCGCTGGAGTGGAGAGAGTTGTTTTTATTTATAATCCAAGTACATAGGGTTTTTATATATAACCATTACTTTTATCCCAACTCTAATTCACATTATAACCTGATTACCCATAATGTCCCTGTAGCATTGTACTATACCGTGGGGGGCTACGCCCCCTACACCCCCCAAACCTTCGGTCCAACCCGAATAGCTAAAACTGCGGTGGGCCAGTGCCTCGAGAAGCTTCGCTCCGTTCGGTTGCTTCGCTAGACACTACTGGCCTTTTTCAAGAACTTTTCAATACCTCTCATATACACCATATGAGCCACAAGTTCCAACAATTTTTTTCAGATTATATAATTAAAGAAATTTTCAAGACCATTTCAATTTGGTAGCTAGGCAAAAAAGTGTAAATCATATTCATATATGTGTTTTGATAAGTCACTCCCTAGAACCATTTTGCTGGACAAAACTGGAAGGCAATTAGTACAATGGCCAGTTAGAGAAGTTGAAAAACTGCGGGTAAAAGAGGTAAAACTCCATAATAAAGAGCTCAAGGGTGGATCTGTATTAGAAATTACTGATATCACAGCTGCACAGGTAACTTCATTAGGCCTTTAATTTCTCAGCGACTTATCCCATACACTAAGATCATATATCCCATTAAAATTAGTTTATTCTAATGGTAGGCCGATGTAGAAGTCTCATTTCACTTGTCAAATCTCAAAAAATCCGAGTTGATCGGTACAGAATTTGTTCATCCCCAACACCTCTGCAACAAAATGAATGCAACTGCGCGAGGGATTTTTGGGCCATTTGGTTTGTTGGTTTTGGCTTCAAAGGATTTGGCTGAGCAAACTGCTGTCTTCTTTCGGATTTACAAAGGCCATGATGACAAGTATGTTGTACTTATGTGCAGTGATCAAAGCAGGTTTGTTTGGAATTTAATTGACTACACTCATCATAAGCATTCATTCATCTCAAATTCTAAAAGATTTTTATAATTTATTTATTTTTAACTTGATATTTTTCTTGTAGGTCTTCTTTGAGAGAAGAGGTTAACAAAACCTCATTTGGAGCTTTTGTTCATGTAGATCCTCGTCGTGAGAAGATTTCGCTTAGAAGTTTGGTATGTTGCCTAGAAGTTTGGTAGGGTTTGACCTTGTATTTATAGTTAATCACACCATCAGTAACGTCTCATCCCGAATTGGAATATAGAATCACTTATCATAGTAATTACCATACTAGAATAGGAGTCAATCTTCTTAAAGAAAGAAAGTCAGCTAATCCAGAATCTTTCCTTAAGAATTAGAATATAATCATGAATCTAGATTCCCTAACATATAAACAGCCAACTAGAATATACTCTTACGTGAAAAAAAATCATTCACGTGGCCAGTGGCCCAACGAATTACTCGGGTCCAAACAATCATGCCCCAATAATATATATATATATATATATATATATATATATATATATATAATTGGGGTAAAAACATAATAGGCCCAAATAATACAACAGGTTCATATCTCAAGGGCGAACCAATATTTTCTTTTCTTTCGAGTCTCCGCAAAATTCAATGTGTCGGGTCAAAAGTCGGATCCCGAACCCTAATTGGAGACACCGCAATAAAAATATTGAATTTTATGAATACTTTTACATGAAAACTTTCCATGTTCTTCTTTGTTAATGTTTTTGATCCTTATTTTTTTTATTCCAGATTGACCATTCGATTGTTGAGAGTTTTGGAGGGGAAGGGAGGACTTGTGTCACTGCTAGAGTTTATCCGACATTGGGGATTGATGAAGCAGCACACATTTATGCATTTAACAATGGAACTCAAAGTGTTACCCTCTCAAATCTTAGTGCTTGGAGCATGAAGAAAGCTAGAATTGCTTCACTTCACAAAAGAAGAAAACCTTCCATCAGT
Source organism: Panax stipuleanatus (assembly GCA_020205555.1). NCBI lineage: Eukaryota > Viridiplantae > Streptophyta > Magnoliopsida > Apiales > Araliaceae > Panax > Panax stipuleanatus. The sequence goes on along the minus strand of CM035125.1, from coordinate 14,029,924 downwards.
TAATTAGGCCATAGAGAGCTTCCAAGGAATATATATATATATTGCACATTTGTTGAAAGCTGGAAAAACTAGAAGATGGCAAGCTGATGAAATATAGTTGGTCTGCAAGTCTTTATCATTTTTCTTTAGACTGCATGTATTCATGCACAATTTTTTGGACATTGGAACTCTTATATGGGAAAAGTCTGAAGAAGGAAAATAGTGTTAACATTGTTTAGATCAGTAGTATCATTGCATGTGATTTTGAACTAAAATTACTCCCTTTTTCTTCTCTAAGTATTGATTTTATTTTAGGTAGTTGATAATTTCAAAGCAATACTTATATTGTCAGAGTAAATGTACATTTAGCGATATTTTTACAACACTTTAAAACTTTTAACATAATTACTAATGTGTCATTATCAATGCCTTTATTTTAGTTTAGAAACAACAAAAGAATTGATGTTTCCCCCTCCAATTTCCTTGGATTGCTATACTATGCTACCAAATTTCGAATAATGTTAAAAGTTTCAAATTTCGAATAATGTCATTTTATAATTCTTTTGGGTAATTCAATAATTTTTATCTTTATGTATAAAAAAAATTACAGTCAATCAAAAGTTAATACTTTAAAAAATATAATACAGTAGTTTCCCTCAATCATTCAAAATTTGGCCCAAGTCTAACCCAAGTAAAATATGAACAAAGAAAGATTGAACACAATAAGAAAAAATAGAATGATTACTTGTGGGCTTTCCCCTATAAAATGGGTCTCAGTCATTCAAAATTAGACCTAAGTCTAACACAAGAAAAATATGAACTGACTAATATTGAACTCAATAAGAAAAAATATAATGATTAATTATGGGCTTCCCCTATAAAATGGGTCTCAAATTCTCAATCGCTCAGTTACATGAATTTCTACAAAATATTCAATAATACTAAAATTTTCCCACCTATAATCAATAATTAAAAAAATTAAAAAATTAATGCAAAAAATAATTAAACTTAACATTAACAATTACCGAGCTAACTCTGTTGTAACTATTAAACAAAATATTTACTACTACCAAATCAACTTGGTTGGATAATATAAATCACTACCTATTTAACTCGATTGGTTCTTTAACTAATTGAAAATTGAACTCAAACAAGTTTTTTAAGTATAAACTTGGAACCCGTGTAAGACACGAGCTATCTTTCTTATATATTTTTTTGTTTATCAAATTGTTCAGTTGTAAGTTTCTCTTTTAGATTTTATATATATATATATATATTAATGTTTTTATGGCTTATTTTATTGTGAAATTCATTCATACATATGCATGTATATATAGATATCTTATTATAATTGTATTAATTGAATTTGAATATATATTATTATACTTATGTAATTTATATTTGAGAATTATAAGCTAGTGATCAAATTACCCTTGAAATGAACTTATTGACCAAATTTGTATTTGAATAATATCATCAATTACCTTATTATATAAGTAAATATATAAGTATTTATATTTTAGATAATGTGATCATGTAATTAATTATGTTATAAAGTACGATTTATTCATCCAAAGCCATTTAAGAAATACCGTGATTCAAAAGTAGAGAATCGAAAAATGAAAACGAAAAAAAGTTCTGCTATGTATTGTGATAAATTTATGCCTACTTAAATTTATCAATACTAAAAAAATTATAGAATGATCCCACTTACTACACATGTCTCCACAAAAGTTATCACTAATAAAAGAAAAAGGCAAAATTAATGAAATATCTACTGTAGTTAGCACGTTTTATTGATTATACCATTGAACTTTTAATTTTTCAAATTATTCCACTAAACTAATTATTATTTTGAAATTCGGTCATTCCGTTTAAAAAAAAACAAATGTTAATTTTTTATCGACAAAAATAATGAAGTACCCATTGTAGTTGGCACGTTTTACTGATTATATATGTAATACCCGAAAATTTTAAAAAAAAGAATAAATAATAAATAAATTAATTTTTTTAAAAAAAAATTAAAAATTTTGTTTAAATTTTAATTTGACTTTTCTTGTATTTGGGTCAAATTGTATTTAATTATGTGGACTACATTTAATTTATGTGGGCCTATGTATTAATAAGGGTTGGGTAAATTAATTTAGTAAAATTGGGCTTTTAACTTATTGGGTCTAACTTATATTTGTGTGTGATTAAAATTCTAGTACAATTAGGAAAAATAATAAAACAATAAACAAAACCTAACCCTACTGTCATTATTTTTAATACGAATTGAGGAGTAGAAGGAAAGCGGCGGGACGGAGAGCGAAGGAAAGTGGCTGGGTAAGTCATTCCGTTAATTTATTCATGATTGTTGTGATGCACGTAAGGAAAACTAGAATAGTTTAATATTGATTTTTATTTGTTCGAACGGAATCATGTTGCAAAGCAGCAAGGTATTTGACATATATAAAAACAAAATTTTGCTAGCAAGCCGCACATATATATGGTTAATAAGCCTAATCATTGTCTAGCATATACGGCATCATTGCCTGGCTAGTTAATTTGACTTATATATATATAAAAATAAAACAGAAGCATGGCAGGCATAGAAGTTTTATAAGGATTATATATATATATATATATATATATATATATATATATATATATATATATATATAGTATATACTCATGAATAAAGAATCTGGTGACAATTATTGTTGGACGGAAGGCCATTTCATAATAATAATAATAATAATAATAGTTTTAGAAATAAGTAAATTTATAATTTATAATTAGTAATTAATAATTTAACTTACAGTTAGTAATTTTATATTCTGTTTGTTAAATTATATAATTAGTTCGAACGGAAGGAGCTTAATGAACAAATTTTGGAATATAATTTCGGGTATTACATTGCTTAATCCAGGTACGGATTCCGTACTCCTTCAGCGATTCTCTTATTTAACTTAATTTGTTCGTTTTGTTTCTCGTTTTGAATTCGGTTATTGTTTCTCATAATTGTTCATTCTCAAATTCTTGTGATATAGTTTTGTCTTGGTATTGATACTTAGAACTTGTGTTTGTACTCTTGAATTGGGTCAACATATTTAGTGTTTATTTTAATCTTTTAGAGATGTACATGTTAACGTATCTTTAGAGTTTCGTATTTATATTTGTGTCGTCGTTACATGTACATACTAGAACCCCTTGTGTTAATATTGTGTTGCATGTGTTGTGACATAATATTATTGTTAGAATATACCGTAGGGTATACCTGAGCTATAACCACCTGTGGGGGTACCACATGCATGTCGTCTTGGCACGAGAGGCATGACACCTTCCGTGGCGGTGTGATCAGTCCACGGCGTCTCCGTTTTGTGCTCCGGTGGGAGTTGGCCATTTGGTGTTTTGTTGTGGGAGGCGTATGGGTCGACCCTAGTTTTCTGTTCTGTTCTGTTCTGCGGAGTGGCGATGTTTGTGCCAAACACGCTTTCCGATTTTGCATGCATTGGATTCGCGGTCCAATGTGTGCAACTTGCCTGTGTGGCATTATTTGACCTTGCCTGTGTGGCAATGTATATTTTTTGTTTTATTTTGAGCTCGATATGAAATAACACCCCGCCATTTGATTCAGTCTATTATTTCATTGTGTTAGTTTTGTTCGTTTCAGTTCAGTTCAGTTCATTTATTGGGTTAGTTATTTCGTTTCATTATTCTTGTATTCTATATCCGTACTAGGCGTTTGGCTCATGCTGTCTTTTTCCTCCGGCAGGTATTCAGGGGAATCAAGGGCAAGTGTGATGAGAGCTCCTTTCAATCCAATGGTCTAGGAATATTCTATTTAGGCTGGACATATTAATTTCTTTGGAGTTGTAAAAATTATTTCAGATTATGGTTTGGGCCAGTTTGACATTTATTCTGGTTTGACCTTGTTGATATTTATTAGTTTTAAATACTGTTCTTTTGTGGTTTAGAGCTTGAGTATTATTTTCTTTAGTTCTGTTGTGTTTTGAGCAACCTCCCTTTCTATTTCGGGAAGGGGGTGTTACAGAGTTGGTATCAAAGCTTAGGTTCCTTCTTGTAGAAAACCTATTTAGGTTTGACCTGTGAGTTATGGGTAGACTTCTGGGTTAGGTTTTGTTCAGTTTAATTTTCTGTTCAGCTATATCCGAATATGTCTTTAATCTGTTTTGCTGATATTCGTTGATCTCTTTCTTTGATGGCTCGTAGATCCGCTAGAGTTGCTGGGAGGCGAAGTAACAATAGGGGAAGAGGTGATGGTCAGCCCAATGAGCAACCTAATGATCAGATTATTGCTCAGTTGGCTAACTTGGTGAATCAGGCGGTTAATCAGGCTTTACCGCAGTTGGTGGCACAGGTTGTACAGGCTATGCAGCAGCCGCCAGAAATTCCTGAGCAGGGGCACTCGAGAAATAATGGTCCACAAGCAAACGAAGAGGAAGGGAATGCAGATGAACTTGATCAGCAGGTGGTCCCAATGTATGTATGGTTGGAGAGGTTTCAGAAGCAGAAGCCACAGTCATTCAGTTCAGCTCCGACTCCGATCGATGCAGAGAATTGGATTGGTCACTTAGAGAAGATCTTTGATGTATTGGGGTGCTCAGATAATCAGAGAGTGTTGCTTGCTATTTATAAGCTAGAGGGGGATGCTCAGAGGTGGTGGAAAGCGATGAAAAAAACAAAGGGTGATGGGTATGTGGAGACACTTCGATGGGCAGAGTTTTGTGAGGTCTTTTATCAGCAGTACTTTCCAGCTGCTGATAAAGAGGCCTATGCTAGAGAGTATCTGTCTATTCGGCAGAAAGATGATGAGTCCATCACAGATTTTATGACGAGGTTCACCAGGTTGGCAGGTTTTGCGGGAACCTCTGCAGGGACCGCAGCGGAACAGGCGGAGAAGTTCAAGTGGCGGATTCATTATAGGTATCGGCAACATCTCATTAACACCAAGTTTGCAGATGTGTCAGCTGTGGCTAATGCGGCCAAGAACATTGAGATGGAGCGGCAGGACTTTCGGTCTTCTAAACCGGAAGGGAATCGAAAGAGGGACAGAGATGACCAGCAAGGTCAAGCTTCGGGTCAGCATGAGAGAAATCAAGGTGGTCAGTGGAACAGAAATCGTGGTGTCCAGCAAGGGCAGTGGCGTGGTCAAAATCAGAACAGGGGTAATCAGCAGATGCCTCAGCAAGGACAGAATCGTCAGCTTCAGCTACCTTGGTATGGACAGAATCCTCAGCAAGGGCAGAATCGTCAGCAGGGGCAGAATCAGGGTCGTTATCCGGGACCAGCTGGTGGGGGTAACCCAAATCTTATTCCGATAGTTCCTTGTGCCATGTGTGGGGCTAATCATCAGGGGAGACAGTGTCATAGAGTTATTGGTGCATGCTTCTTGTGTGGACAGATGGGTCACATGGCTAGAGATTGTACCAGGCCACGTGGTAATGGTGGAGGCGGTGATCATGGTGGCAATGGGGGTCAGCGTCAAGGTGGTCGAGTGTTTGCCTTGACACATAATCAGGCGGCAGGTGCGCCAGGTACTGTTTCTGGCACTCTTTTAGTTGGTAGTCGTGAGGCTTCTATTTTATTTGATACTGGTTCTACTTATTCTGTGGTGGCTCATTCTTTTGTTCGGCACCTGGGTGTGCCATCTCTGTCTTTAGATTCTGTTATGTCTATTGCTACCCCGATGGGGACTTCTGTTGTTATCTCTGATTTGTATCGAGGATGTCCGATCAGTTTTGGGGACAAGATTCGTAGTGCTAATCTTCTTCCAATGTGTATGCACGATTTTGATGTTATTCTCGGGATGGACTGGTTGGATAAGCACCAGGCCACTATCGACTATCAGGCGAAGAAGGTTATATTTGGAGATGTGAAGTCTCCGAAATTCGTATTTCAGGGTTCACAGCCGAGTAGAGTGGTGAAATTGATTTCATCCTTGAAGGCTGGAAAGTTAGTGGCAAAAAGTTGTGAGGGGTATTTGGCATTTGTGAAGGATACCTCTAAGGGCGAGTCTCGTATTGAGGATATTTCAGTGGTTCGTGACTTTCCCGATGTGTTTCCTGAGGAGTTGTCAGGGTTACCACCGCAACGGAAAGTTGAGTTTACTATTGAGCTCGTTCCTGGTGCGGGACCTATTTCTAAAGCGCCGTATCGGATGGCACCATTGGAGTTGCAAGAGTTAAAGGAGCAGTTGCAGGAACTGTTAGATCGTGGTGTGATTCGGCCGAGTGTTTCGCCGTGGGGTGCTCCAGTTTTGTTTGTGAAGAAGAAAGATGGGTCTATGAGGTTGTGCATAGCCTACAGGGAGTTGAACAAGATTACTATCAAGAATCGGTATCCATTGCCGAGGATTGAAGACTTGTTTGACCAACTTCAGGGGGCGAAGTATTTTTCAAAGATAGACTTGAGGTCGGGTTACCATCAGTTGAGGGTGAGAGACGAGGATGTCTCTAAGACAGCTTTTCGTACTCGCTATGGGCATTACGAGTTTCTGGTAATGCCATTCGGGTTGACTAACGCTCCGGCAGTGTCTATGGATTTGATGAACCGGGTGTTCAAGGAGTACTTGGACCAATATGTTATTATCTTTATTGATGACATTTTGGTTTACTCCAAGTCTACGGAGGAGCATGAGGAACATCTTCGAACAGTGTTGGGAATTTTGTAGAAAGAGAAATTGTATGCTAAATTCTCTAAATGCGAGTTTTGGTTAGAGCAGATTGCATTTTTGGGCCACGTTGTTTCTGCTGAAGGCATTAAGGTGGATCCTGCGAAGGTTGAGGCTATCACCAAATGGCCGAGACCTACTACTGTGACAGAGATTAGAAGTTTCTTGGGTTTAGCAGGGTATTATAGGAGATTTGTGGAAGGATTCTCTTTGCTTTCTTTGCCATTAACTCAGTTGATGAAAAAGGGCACGAAGTTTGGGTGGAATGAGGAGCCCGAGAAGAGTTTCGAGGAGTTGAAGAAACGACTTGTGATAGCTCCTATACTTACATTACCGTCGGGGACAGGAGGTTTCCAGATTTATAGTGATGCTTCTAAGAAGGGCTTGGGATGTGTTTTGATGCAACACGGTAAGGTGATTGCTTATACTTCTAGGCAGCTTAAACCTTACGAGGTGAACTACCCCACTCATGATTTGGAGTTGGCAGCGGTGATCTTTGCTCTAAAGATTTGGAGGCACTATTTGTATGGAGAGACTTGTGATATCTTCACCGATCACAAAAGTCTTAAATACATTTTCACTCAAAAAAAGCTTAACATGAGGTAGAGGCGTTGGTTGGAGCTTCTAAAAGATTATGATGCGAGGATTCAGTATCACCCGGGGAAGGCAAATGTGGTTGCAGATGCTCTTAGCCGAAAAAGTTCAGGAAGTGTAGCAGCTCTTATTACACAACCTCAGCTTATTTCGGATATGGAGCGACTAGAGTTGAAGTTGTATGCCCAAGGTTCAGATGGGCATTTGGCAGGTATGAGAGTGGAGCCCTCTCTTATCTCGCGGGTTAAAGAAGCTCAAAAGGAAGATGGGGAATTGTGGAGTATGGCACAAAATATGGAGGAAGGCAAGCAACCCGACTTTCGTATTGATGACCATGGCGTGATTTGGTTGGGTGAACGGTTGTGTGTACCATCTGATCCAATCATTCGGGAGGCGATTTTGGCGAAGGCTCATAGTTCGCCATTTTCTATTCATCCAGGTTCTACAAAGATGTACAGGGATTTAAAGGAAAATTTTTGGTGGAATGGGATGAAGCGAGATGTGGCTGAATATGTTGGGAAGTGCCTCACTTGTCAACAAGTGAAAATAGAACATCAACGAGCTAGTGGTTTGCTGCAACAGTTAGACATTCCAGTGTGGAAGTGGAAGGATATCACGATGGATTTTGTGACTGGTTTGCCGAAGACTTTCAGGAAGAATGATGTCATTTGGGTTGTGGTGGACCGGTTGACTAAATCGGCACACTTTTTGGCCATCCACGAGGGCTACTCGGTGGATAGGTTGGCACAGATATTTCAGCAGGAGATTGTTAGACTTCATGGTACTTCGGTGTCTATTGTTTCGGATCGAGACCCACAATTCACTTCACAATTCTGGAAAGGGTTTCAAAGAGCTTGGGGTACTCGGCTCAACTTTAGTACTTCTTTTCATCCGCAGACTGATGGACAATCCGAACGGACCATTCAAACGTTGGAGGACATGTTGAGATCTTGTGCACTTGAGTGGTCGGGTAACTGGGATGATTACTTGCGCCTAGTTGAGTTTGCTTATAACAACAGTTGGCATGCGAGTATTGGGATGGCTCCGTTTGAGGCATTGTATGGTAGGAAGTGTCGGGCACCAACTTGTTGGGATGAGGTTGACGAGAGAGCCATAGAAGGGCCTGAGTTAGTTCAAATCACTACGGAGAAGGTAGCGGTGGCTAAGGAGAAATTGAAGTCGGCTCGATCACGGCAGAAGAGTTATGCTGATAAGCATAGGAGGACCTTAGAGTTTGAACCTGGTGAGCATGTGTTCCTAAAAGTCTCTCCTTGGAAGGGTATTCGACGATTTGGTCTGAAAGGGAAGCTTAGTCCGCGTTATATTGGCCCATTCGAGATTCTGGAGAGGGTTGGTGAGGTTGCATATCGGTTAGCTTTGCCTCCACAGCTAGCTCATGTGCACAATGTGTTCCATGTGTCGGTGTTAAGGAGTTATCAATATCATCCGTTGCATGTGGTGCAATATTCGTTCGATAAAATTCGTGATGATCTTACTTGTGTAGAGCAAGCCGAGGTAATTTTGGATCGTCAAGAGCGGGTTATGAGGAGGAAGACAATTCCGTTTGTTAAGATTTTGTGGAGAAACCATTCGGAGCGTGAAGCTACATGGGAGATGGAGGAGTCTATTCGAGCGGAGTATCCGCATCTCTTTGATAATTAGGTTCGTTCTTTTCTTTTGATTCCGGGGATGGAATCCTTTTTAAGGGGTAGGTGATGTAATACCCGAAAATTTAAAAAAAAGAATAAATAATAAATAAATGAATTTTAAAAAAAAATTAAAAATCTTGTTTAAATTTTAATTTGACTTTTCTTGTGTTTGGGTCAAATTGTATTTAATTATGTGGACTACATTTAATTTATGTGGGCCAATGTATTAATAAGGGTTGGGTAAATTAATTTAGTAAAATTGGGCTTTTAACTTATTGGGTCTAACTTATATTTGTGTGTGATTAAAATTCTAGTACAATTAGGAGAAATAATAAAACAATAAACAAAACCTAACCCTACTGTCATTATTTTTAATACGAATTGAGGAGTAGAAGGAAAGCGGCGGGACGGAGAGCGAAGGAAAGTGGCTGGGTAAGTCATTCCGTTAATTTATTCATGATTGTTGTGATGCACGTAAGGAAAACTAGAATAGTTTAATATTGATTTTTATTTGTTCGAACGGAATCATGCTGCAAAGCAGCAGGGTATTTGACATATATAAAAACGAAATTTTGCTAGCAAGCCGCACATATATATGGCTAATAAGCCTAATCATTGTCTAGCATATACGGCATCATTGCCTGGCTAGTTAATTTGACTTATATATATATAAAAATAAAACAGAAGCATGGCAGGCATAGAAGTTTTATAAGGATTATATATATATATATATATATATATAGTATATATACTCATGAATAAAGAATCTGGTGACAATTATTGTTGGACGGAAGGCCATTTCATAATAATAATAATAATAATAATAGTTTTAGAAATAAGTAAATTTGTAATTTATAATTAGTAATTAATAATTTAACTTACAGTTAGTAATTTTATATTCTGTTTGTTAAATTATATAATTAGTTCGAACGGAAGGAGCTTAATGAACAAATTTTGGAATATAATTTCGGGTATTACATTGCTTAATCCAGGTATGGATTCCGTACTCCTTCAGCGATTCTCTTATTTAACTTAATTTGTTCGTTTTGTTTCTCGTTTTGAATTCGGTTATTGTTTCTCATAATTGTTCATTCTCAAATTCTTGTGATATAGTTTTGTCTTGGTATTGATACTTAGAACTTGTGTTTGTACTCTTGAATTGGGTCAACATATTTAGTGTTTATTTTAATCTTTTAGAGATGTACATGTTAACGTATCTTTAGAGTTTCGTATTTATATTTGTTTCGTCGTTACATGTACATACTAGAACCCCTTGTGTTAATATTGTGTTGCATGTGTTGTGACATGATATTATTGTTAGAATATACCGTAGAGTATACCTGAGCTATAACCACCTGTGGGGGTACCACAGGCATGCCGTCTTGGCACGAGAGGCATGACACCTTCCGTGGCGGTGTGATCAGTCCACGGCGTCTCCGTTTCGTGCTCCGGTGCGAGTTAGCCATTTGGTGTTTTGTTGTGGGAGGCGTATGGGTCGACCCTAGTTTTCTGTTCTGTTCTGTTCTGCGGAGTGGCGATGTTTGTGCCAAACACGCTTTCCGATTTTGCATGCATTGGATTCGCGGTCCAATGTGTGCAAGTTACCTGTGTGGCATTATTTGACCTTGCCTGTGTGGCAAGGTATGTTTCTGTTTTATTTTGAGCTCGGTATGAAATAACACCCCGCCATTTGATTCAGCCTATTATTTCATTGTGTTAGTTTTGTTCGTTTCAGTTCAGTTCATTTATTGGGTTAGTTATTTCGTTTCATTATTCTTGTATTCTATATCCGTACTGGGTGTTTGGCTCATGCTGTGTTTTTCCTCCGACAGGTATTCAGGGGAATCAAGGGCAAATGTGATGAGAGCTCCTTTCAATCCAATGGTCGAGGAATATTCTATTTAGGCTGGACATATTAATTTCTTTGGAGTTATAAAAATTGTTTCAGATTATGGTTTGGGCCAGTTTGACATTTATTCTGGTTTGACCTTGTTAATATTTATTAGTTTTAAATACTATTATTTTGTGGTTTAGAGTTTGAGTATTATTTTCTTTAGTTCTGTTGTGTTTTGAGCAACCTCCCTTTTTATTTCGGGAAGGGGGTGTTACAATACAATTGAACTTTTAATTTTTCAAATTACCCAATTAAACTAATTAGTATTTTGAAATTGGATCATTCTGTTAAAAAAAAAATAAACAGGCATTATTTTTTTTATCTATGTGGCTCTGGAAAAGAAATTCAAAAATAAAAAATATTACTTATGTGGCAAAAAAAATAATAAAAAACTTGAAAGTGAAAGCAAAAAAATCAAATATTTAGGGTACTCTAATCTCAAATGTTTATCCATAGAAAAAACTTCTTCACGAATGAAAAGCAATACATCATTAGTAAAGAGTGAATGAGAGGAGTTCGAAGACATAAGGCTGCTGATAGTTGGAGGTGAGAGGAAGAAAACCTACTACAATACCATTTACTTCATCTGTTGTTGTTGTTGGGGATTCAGACTCCATTTTTATATCTAATGCTGAACTTTGAAGTTCAATTCAATATTTTGGGTATTCGAATTTAAGAAATTTCGTAGATTTTAAAGAGAAAATATGTATATTTATTTGATCGGGAAGAAAGGGGAGAAGAGAGAGATGAGAGGAAGGAAGAGAGAAAATAAATCGAATTTGTATTTTTTTTCTTTTTCACGTTCAAGTAGGATAAAAATTGAAACAATTTAACACTCGTGAGGCAGAAATAACAACTATAGTGGATAATTTATTAGTTTTGTCGATAAAAAATTAACGTTGCATTTATTTTTTTAAACGGAATGACCCAACTACAATGAATATTTCATTAGATTTGTCAAAAAAAATGGAAAAAAGAATAAATAAAAAGAGAAGGAAAATGAAAAGTAAAAGTAGAAGGAGATTGTTTGGTTGTTCAAGTCCTCTAGGCATCCTTTTCGTATTTATCCAAAAAAAAAGTCAGATTAGGGGCATCTGTACTCTTTTTATTCAGATATTAATGGCAACTCGATTACGTGAACGTCAAATTGAATTTTCCTGATCATGAAATCCATCGGAAAATGATATTTATAGGGAGAGGAAATGGGAAACATATTTACAGAAGGGAAAGGAGCAAGAATAATCAAGCCAATCAACAAAAGTTAGCTTCATTTTCCAGAAACCAAAAACATGAACATATAACTGTATAGAAAGTTTTATATACAAAATACACTGATATACATACATAGAGGGAGAGAGAAATTTGTTGGGTATTTTAGAGAGAGAAAAAAGAGGAGGATGGCTATGGAGGAAGAAGGAGATGAGAGCAGCAGTGAATCCGAATCGAAAGAAAAATCAAATGGGTTTTCAAGATCAGGGCAGGAAAATTGGTTGACAAATTTTCACAGAGATCTGATGACTGGGGCTGTGATGGGTGGTGTGGTTCACACCATTGTTGCCCCAATTGAGAGGGCCAAGCTTCTCTTGCAGACCCAAGAGAGCAATATTGCGATTCGTGATGGGCCCCACAAGAGGTTCAACGGGATGTTTGATTGTATTTTTCGTACTGTTAGAGAAGAAGGCATTCACTCTCTTTGGAGAGGCAATGGTAGCAGTGTTCTTCGCTATTACCCTTCTGTTGCCCTTAATTTCTCTCTCAAGGTATTATTTATCTACATTTCTTACCATTTATTTGTGTGTGTATATATATATATATATGTTTCTAGATGGTTTGGAGTTTTGTGCAAATGATTGTGTTTTTGTTTGTATATGGTTGTTTAGTTTGTTTCATGGGTTAGAATTTTAATGTGAAAGGAGGTTTTGTTTCTTGTCTTTTGTTTGTATTGAATTTAATGGTGTAATGCAAATATGATTTTTTTTTATACTTGTGTGTTTCCTAATTTCTATACTTTTTTTGTGGAAAATGATTTTTATTCTAGCAGCTTGTTTCACATGTTCATTTGCTGGAAACATGAGTAATTGAGTTGAGTAATTGAGTTATGAATTAATGATTCAAACCTTAAAACAGTACTATAGTTGGTGCAACTGCAGCTTGCAATCATTAGTATAGCGTTCTTGAAAGCAGAGTTCTTTCCGTATCTTCCTGACAATGTATTATAATTAGGTACACAGTCGCAAAATTATCACCCCTACTATTGAGACTCAGCCCAATGTTCATTTTCCTCCTAAATCTGTTTAGGCCATACTGCAGGGAATCATCCTTGACGTTGTATTAATTATGAAAGGTATTTTTCTGGATCCAGTTGGTTTAGGGGATAAGTCTGAACATAGCAGAGATACAGTCCCTTCTTTATTTTTTAGGATAGTTAGTTATTTTCAATATGAGAACTTCACCAAGAGCAGTGCGATCTCTTGTTTATGATGACGAGACCGTGGGAAGGAAAATTTGTAAAAATGTGGGAGACTACTTCATAGAGTTGATTACTGTCCGGAGCTTCAAATTGAATGGCATGAGCCTCTGCGTGGATGGTTTTGCGGGGGCAAGAAGAGAGTAGTCTGTGGTCATTGGTCATGCTTATAATTAGAGGATTCACATGAGGTAGTGAAAAATCCTAGCTATAAAAGGTATGACTTGAGAGAAAAATATACATCATTCACCAAAGATCTGGTCAAACTCTAGTTGTTTAGACAACAATATTCCAGTGAAAACTTTTCTTTTCTTTTCTATAAGTTAAAGTTTTATTCTCAGAGCATCAAAATGGGATGCCGCCAAAGTACACACGAAGTATACATAAAGTAGGATAACAGAAAGACCTGCACTTATATCTGAACTTATCTAGTGAAGGGACTCTTGTCCAGTGTACATAACAACAAAACTTAGCAACAACCCTGCATCATCAACCAAATCCTACAAATTTTGGTAATTAAAGAAATTAAGAAGAAAAAAAGAAAAGCATAGTAGAATATACAAAGAAGTACTCTTATGCAGTTGTGATTAGATATTTGGTGTGAAAATTTGTCGATTTTCTAAATTATCCTCATTCGTCAAGTACGCTCTTAGATTTATTAGCTTCCAAGTTCTAATAGATATGTATTGCAGCAACATAGACCACACGGTTCTTTTTTGAAGAGTTCAAGATGTTCAGTTGCAGATATTAATATATTATTCACTGCTCTCTCTCTTGATTGCTTTACTAGTTTCCTTCTGTGATCTAGTGATCTAGTATCCCTAGGTTCAACGTGTGTGTGTAAATATACTTACGCATTCTGTTTAGAGGTTTTTATTGATTCCACCTCCCCTGTTTGGCGAATATCATCCTACTCAAAGGCAGCCAGTAGGCTTATTTCCGCAGCTTAGCCTTGATCGAAGAACAGTTGTTTATTAGGACATACTAGTGTAGCTGCGACTAGCAACGGAACGGTGGTGGAAGTATTACTTCGATGGTTTGTACAAGTATTTTTGTTTCACTAATTACTACTCTTTTTTGTAAAAGCCATCCTTTATTAAATGAGTCATTTTCCTTTGGTGAAATCCAACACATGAATGAAAGAAACAATGTTTTAAGAAGAATAAATCCTTTTTTATTGAGTGTGTTCATTCATTTTTACTACTTTAGTTTAGCATATTTTATACTCTTGTTTATTTACGTACTTATGTACATTTAACATTAACGATGCATGCTCAAACCACTTTCATGATTTGAACATCCTAGAGCCTTCCCAATGAATATTCAATTTTGAGTATTGATTGAAACTTGCAGTGTAAAAACATTAGTAGAGGAATTTGAAAGTTTTGTAAAAGTGTTAGGTGCTAAGTTCTAACTTGGTAAAGGTATTATATTTGGATGAACATCAAGGGTTTTCCCTCGAAACATGAGACAATATACGGACGTCCCTAGAATATCCCAAACCGTAATGCTTCACATGAATTAATTTTTTGTTGCTAGACTGTTCTCCACCACTTATTAGAAGCAAGCATAGAGTTGTCAGAATCTTACGATACAATCCGATACGTAGACAATTTGATACGTATTGCAGGGTGAATCGAAAATGACACCGTATCCTACGATTCAGTTACGATTCTTACGAAACGATACGATACACGATACTTTTTAAAATTAGCAACCGACTTGAAAAAGTTTTTATGTAGAACCAAAAGAGTAAAACCAGAACTTTTAAGCCTTCTACCATTTCAAATGAAGAGGTTTTTTAATATAAACATATTCTATATCGCTTGATGTGCTTTTAATCACTTTTTAGAGTTTTATTTATTCTTCAGAATGTCGCTCTATTTTTCTCACGTCACTTTTTATAAGCAGATACATAAATCTCCACTTGTTAATTTGAATTTTTCTCTTTTGTTTTATAGATAAGAGGTGAATTTGAATTTTTTTCGTTTTCTCTTGTTACTCTATAAAAATTACTAAAATAATATCTAATAAGTTAATTTAGAGCATTTTGGCTACTGTCCAATTTTAAAATTTATTTGTAGCTTATAATAATATTTACTTGGCTATTTTTATATATAGTCAAATTAATTTGCTTGATTGTCCAATAAATTGTGTGTTTTATATGTTTAAATATATATTACCACATTTTTCATTTCGTTTCCATAGCATACGATCCAATACGATTCACGATATGATACAGGAAACACGATATAGGGGTTTTCGATACATGAAACGATTCACGATTTGACAACTATGGAAGCAAGGTAACAGTTAGTCTTAGAAAACATTTGGAATTTTGTTTACAGATCCGGAAAAAGAGTCTCTTTGTCTATTTTACAAGTCAAAATTTATGAGGAGAATTTAACTTTAATGTCCAGCAATAATAATCAAAGAACTTACTTTTATGAAATTGGTACCTTGATTATCGAAATGAACTTACATTTTCGTATGCCTATCGGAAAGGAAATATGAACTCTTAATTATAAAAGAGGAACTGCATGCTATGTGTTTGCAGTTTCCCTTCTTTTTTTCTCATATTCTTGGGCTTTTATTTTGAGAGTTTCCATAATGCATGTTGTTTGATGCTCTACTCACTCAGTCATCTAGCTTAAGATTGTTAGAACAGAACAAACCCACTTTTTCTTTTAAGTACGGTTTTTAACATGTTTCATTTTATTGTTTTGTTTTCTTTGTTCTTTTCCTCTTATTTTATTTTCTGGGTTCCCTATCTGAGCGGGAACAATTTTTTGTGCCAATTTAGTTGGAATTATGTCACTCCAGATTGTAATATAAACTTCACGTTAGCTTCTGCCATTTTTCACTTCTTGTACTTAGAGAAGACTGCTGAGAAGAACAATCAAGACTTCTTTTCCTTGTACTATTCAAAGGTCCAATCATGTTTGAAAGAGAAGTGATATGTTATAGTACACATTAAACTACTATCTTCCTCCTTTTGTCCTTTGTATGCTCTAATGAGAGAATGGCATAGAATATTTCTGCCAGTCATTAGTGTTCCTTTTAAGAGAAAAGGGTCTGAGGTATAACAGTTTTTCTATTTTTCTTTTTCCTGATAAGGTTGGCAAGATAATACAACTTTCATGCTGAAGAAGGCTTTTTGACAGTAATACTGCTCTGGAGAGATCATTTCCCATCTAGTTCTATCTGGATATTTTCCTTCCACTTCCTTGCGACAAGATATGTCCATTTGATGTATATAGTACTACCTCTGTCACCTTTCTTTTGTTCTTTTTCTTACATGATTTTTAAGACTTACTGGTAAATATATAGTAATAATACTTTCAATAGATCTTATTTAGTTGAAAATATAATATATAAATATATTTTAGTTGTAAAAGAATATTGAAAAATATATTGTATATGTTTTTGGCACATTTTAATATCTGTACCATAAGAAAATCCCAAAATAAAGGAGCCTATCTATGCAGGACCTCTGAATCTCTTCTCATGATAACCCTTCTTATGCGTGCACTATTTGCTAGTTGTCTAAGAGAACTCAAAGTCTAGCTCTTTCAAATTCATAATTGTTATAACTGCCACTTGAAGTAGAAGTTTCTCGAAGTTCTATGTCCACAAAGGAACATTGCTTTAGACCACAAACGAGAAAATATTTTAAGGGACGTGATTTAAAAATTACAATTAAAGGGGTTTTATTTTTGTCTGGACTTTCAAGGCTTTGATTAAGAAAATGGGCATTACTTGCTTAATTGCTTGTATTTGAAATTACTTTCTAATTTCTAGATCATGGCAAAGAGGTGTTTATATATGGAATATATATGGCAAAGAGGTGTTGAAGTACTGACTAAAAGTCTCTTTCATCAGGATCTCTATCGAAACATCTTACGTAGTGGATTCTTTCAAGAGGGTCATTTTGTAACCGGTGCATCTGCAAACTTCATTGCTGGGGCTGCAGCTGGTTGTACGACACTGATAGTCATCTATCCTCTTGATATTGCACACACCCGCCTAGCTGCTGACCTTGGAAGAGCCGAGGCTCGTCAATTTCGAGGCATCTACCACTTCCTCAGTACCATACAACAGAAGGATGGAATCCAAGGGATCTACAGAGGGCTTCCTGCATCCCTGCACGGGATGGTTGTTCATCGTGGCCTTTACTTTGGCGGTTTTGATACCATAAAAGAGAGGATGGCGGAAAATTCAAAACTAGAGATGGCATTGTGGAAGCGATGGTTAGCAGCTCAGGCAGTCACAACCTCTGCTGGGTTGCTATCATATCCACTGGATACTGTTCGGAGGAGGATGATGATGCAGTCTGGCTTAGAACAACCCATGTACCGAAGCACTCTGGAGTGCTGGAGGAAGATTTATAGGACAGAAGGGGTGGCTTCATTCTATCGCGGCGCTCTTTCAAATATGTTTAGGAGTACTGGTGCAGCTGCCATATTGGTTTTGTACGACGAGGTGAAGAAGTTCATGAACTGGGGTAGGTTATAGCAGGAAATGCTTCTTCTTTTTTTGCTCTGCTTTTACATGTCAGGGAAAGGTTTAGAGTAGAACTAAAAAACACAGAAATTAAAATATTTTAGCTGCAGCAGTGAGTTGATATGGCAAACCTTGTTTTTTTATTTTTGACAAATAAAATGCAGAATTAGTCAGATTCTTTCATTTGAACAATGGCTATTTCTTTTCTCCTTTTCCAGTTTATGTTTCTGTGTAGGGTGAGAAGGGGCGCAAGGGGTTAACACTTAACTCACTGTATATCTGACAACATATGAATTGATTGAAGCTGGTAAGGTTTGAGTTTATAAGACAGCAACACATAACTAATCACAAAATTTGGTTTGGCTATATAATAAGAATGGGGGAAATGATTATCGACTAGTCCTTTTCTTATTATTTTTCATCTCGTATATCGACATAAATTTATCATCATATATATCAACATAAAAAATAACTACCTATAACTATTTATTCAGTTTCACCTAAAAGTGTAAATGAACTGAGTCGAGCCGAGTATTAAGTTGCTCTAAAATAAAATTTGATTAGACTTGACAAAAAATAAGTTTGGGTTGGTTTTGGATTAACCAAAATCATATTATCTATATTTAATATGGGTTATGTAGTTTGGATTTAAATGGTTATGGGTCGAATCTAGGTCGACCTATTTTTCAAATTATAGTTTCACTAAAATCTTAATTTATTTATACTAAAAGAGTTTTATTTTAATTTTTCAGACCCAAATTTGAAATTAAAAATTTTAATTGATGTGACTAATTTGAGTATTAAAAATATTAAATTTGTGATTATAGGCACTTTCAAAAAAAAAATTACATTAATAATTATTATGTTAATTAAAATTAATAAAATTATTGAGAATTTTATTACAAGAATCAATAAATATTATTTTTTTTAGAGTGTATATATAATAAGTAAATTATTTTTTGGGGTAGAGGTGGATGGGGCGGGAGACGTGATGGTGTATACATAATCAATAAATAATATTTTTTTGGGGGTGAGGGTAGGGGTGGGGGCGGGGGTGGGGTGGGGTGGGGGGTATACATATATTTTGAATAATCAATAAATATTATTTTTTTGGTGGGGTTTGGGGGTGCGGGGCGGGGGGTAGGGTGGGGGTGTATACATAATCAATAAATATTATTTTTTGGGAGTGCGTGGGGGGTGGGGGGACGAGTGACGGAGGGCGGGGCGGGGCAGGGCGGGGTGGGGGTGGGGTGAGGGAAATTAACTTAAATTATATAATATACTATAAAACAATTTATAGAGAGAAGAAGGAAATAAAATTTAATTATATAATATAAATTGTATAATTTAAATGGGTTATTTTAATTAATTAAAGGAGTATATATTAATTATTTAAATTAGTAGTTCGTTACACTAAAAGTGTTAACTTTATTATGGATTAATTTCATAATTAGTGAAATGATTTTTATACATAATTACAAGTGTATAAATTACAAAAGTATGTAATATGTATAATGTATATGTGTTATATAAGAATATAGTGTAATAATGCATACATGTTGATGTATTAGTTCTTCAAAGTGCAAAAAACTATTATAGACTAATATGGGTCAAAACTAGTTAAACTAGATCCAACCCATATTTGTAATAATAATATGAGTCCAAAACTAAACCAACCCATCACTTAAAAACTAATTAACCAACCCAATAGATCCAAGTGATTTTGGTTAACTATATGATTTTCAACTTAGATTGCCAAGTCTAGGTTTGATTGAAATTCGTTTAGTTACCGAGTCGAGCACGATCTCGAATCGAGCCCAAGCAGTTTAAACTTTTCGAACGGATATGATCTAAATATCAATAAAAAATTACAATTTGAGGAGGTTCGAGTAACTTATCGAATTTTAAAATTTGCTCATATTTGATTCATTTATATTTCAAATCAAGCTCGAATCAAGCTTTTAATCGAGCGAGTACGAATCGAGCCCAAACTGTTTGTTCATTTTACAACCTACTTTCACCCAATTTGAAAACAGCAAATGTCTGGTAAGAGTTGCTTTGATTTCGAGATTAGCATACAATGATTTTTGGGCTTCACATATATAGAAAAGAAGTATAGTACATTCATGTATAAGCTTTGATTTTTTATTGCCTAATGCTGACATTCCACTTTAGAAGACCGAGGAAAGCCACTGTCTGCATCTTCCCTTGATAGCAGGCTTGCCGGATAGCCACCTGAACCGGCACTGGCTGAAGTCCTTGTCTATTTACACAAGGATTAAAGTATACTATAACTTTACTTGACACTTGAAATAAACCAGGGCATCAGAACAATGAATCCACAATATCATTTTATAAAAGAAAATATCAATTTCATGTTCTAGATTTGTGTCAAACAGGGCACAGCCATGAAATATTGGAAGATGAACAAATCAAGAGAAAAGAACACTCAGGGAGAAAGGACCACCCTATGTTGCTATATGACTGCATTGGCAATCAAGTAATAAAAAAAAACTCCTGAAGAATAAAAAAATTAAAAATGGAAAAGGGAATATCCCTTGCGACAGATAAACCAGTGAAACCAGAAGAAGAAGCAAGGAAAGTGAAGCACAACATGATGCAGACCACTCTGCTAATCTACCTCGTCTAGCACATTTCCACCATTCTGCTGAAAAGGCAAGAAACAATTGACGGATAAGTCCTCCATAGTGTATAATGTAAACACATGTATACATATATGTAGTAATATTAATTAATAACCCTGAACATCTCCATCTTTAACAATTTAAAATCCCCTAGTTCAATTCCTAGTATATTTAGTACCTTGTTCGGATTGTTTCCTTTCTCTTCATCGTCTTCATCCTCCTCCTCATTGCCGTCTTCATCATCCTCTTCATCAGCATCTTCATTTTCATCATCTTCAATGTCTTCAAATTCAATAGCCTCCCCGGTAAACCAAGAGACAGCATGAGGAATGATTTTCTCTCGTATGGTTGAGCTGCCAACAAACATACCAGATATATTTAGTTGCAAAACATGTATAGTATCAGGAAGTCAGAATGGCTTAACCCAAGAACTGCCCCGTTTCTCATGCAGATCATCGATACACGATATCCAGGATTCATAAATATGAGGCAAAGCATACCCACTGGTACAATGGAAGGGCGTTCTAGGGATCTAAGAAATATTATAGGAATACATTTGCAGCAAAAGCACTAAAATTATTACGATGATTGCTAATTTCAAACCAGGATAACTGAATGCTTCAGCAAGAATATATGATAGACGATGATTAAGATACACAATATATCCAGGCAATTCAAGTATGATTTCTTCCAGCTTTATATACCAAACAACCAGGTAGGATGTTCAAACATGTAGTTGCTTATAAACCTTAGTTTGCACCTCACCTCCCTCAGTTCAATGAAAGTGATGAACCAATACACGCACTACTTACCCAATGTCATAATCCTCTTCCATTTGATTCTGAAGCAGTTCAGCCTGTTTAAAGAACATACAAATAATCATTGGTGATGTTTTAAATTAAAGGAATGCAGTAATGTTTCTGCTGACGTTTTAAATCGGGAAATAATGCTGAACTTACGTTTTCGTCATCGATATCATCTTCATCCTCAGGAACTTGCGGTGGCTTGAAAAAGTTGAAGAAACTTTGACATTCTTCAGTTTTTGTGATTGGCTTCAAGTTTTTGGATCCCTTCTTTGGCTTCCTCTTCACAATCTTTTGAGTCAAGATTTTCCCTGGGAACCATTCAATCTCTGTTCTGCAAGATAGCCAGTCCAGTGCAATGTAAAATAAACAACTATGCGAGCATAGCCTTTTAAGAATAACTAAAAGTACTTGAGCAGTATTACCCTATCGCTTTTTCTAAAATATGTTCATCCTCATTAATCATGTGATATGTTTTTGTCAGCACAGTGTTCTTAAAATAAGTATTCGGATAAAAGAAGAACTCAAGCTTAAAACCCTTGGAACCATCAATCCTACTCCACTTGATATCTTTAAGATACTCGAGAGCTCCTTCATCAAGCTCTGAAATCTGGGTTAATAAAATTTAGAAGTATAGAATAAGCAATAGTTCAACTAATTTGAAAGGTGGAAAGAAAAAGAACCATTATGTGCTCCATTCAATACCTCCTCGGCTAGCACTTCATTATTCTTCATAGCAGAGAGCCAGAAATTCGGCACACCTTTTTCTGCACATAACAATAATTTTTATTTGGTTCAGAAATTCGTCAAACACATTAGTAATAGCTAATACTCGGAAATACCTCCGGTTGACTGATCAGCTTTTTGGTTCTCTGGACCCTCAACTAAGACTCCTTCAACTTCAACAAGACCATTCACAATTCCATATCGCTGCGGGGATCAAGAAAAATATCAAGTCCAACTACAAAAGATAATAATTTTAATAACCTGAATATTCCTAAACTGAATTTACAAAGCACAGCAAGTCATCAAAATAAAACATACATTGATGTAGCTTAGCTATAAGACACCTGTAGGGTTGCCAACGATGCTACCTAAAATGTGGATGGTTTTGGTTCGCAGAACTGGAATAAGGACGCAGTATATACATAATATAAAATGCCAGGGCTGGCTGGCTTGATATATATTGTCGCCCGGTCCGTCGCTATATGTTGTTCGTCGCTAAAAGCTAAGACGACGGTTCTCTGATATAGCGACGGACCAAACCGTCGCCCGGTCCGTCGCTAAAGGGGGTGAGCATGGTATGTAAAATAAGAGGGTGAACCCTTGAAATGGACTGATATATATATATATATATAATGATTTGAGGTGTTTCGAGATGTAGTTATGGTTTCCTTTCACAAAGTAAACAAACACTTACAAATAGAATATTGAAGTTCTATATCTAATATTTTAAATTTCTTACATAAGAAACTACAACATCAAAATCTTTTTTCATTTAGATTTATATTTGTCGCAATGATAGTTCATTGTTTAAAGATAAAACTAAAAGAAATAGAGAAGATGTGTTTACTCCATCCTACTCCTGTTACAACCTATCGTCGCTGAAAAAAAGATGCTTTCAAATTCATTGAAGTCAACATACACCAAGAAGCAAAGGCCAACATAACTGTTATAGACTGCATTGAACAATGATTTTGTAATCAAATGGTTCCAAAAAGAAGATCTAGTGCCAAACCTTTGTATACAATGGCTCATACAGCTTTTGATACTTTGCTTCCAGTGCTGCTTTCTCTTCAAGAAACTTTGCCTCCAGTTCATCGTGTTGACCCTGTAATGGAAAGGTTTCAGAAGACAAAGCATATAAAAGAACATCATAAGCTCAGAAGTTTATTCTCTTAAGTTATCCATCAGCAAGTCAAGTAGAGCAGAATTGGATGATATGTAATGTGGTATCAAATTAAATTATCTGTAGTTACGTATTAAAAATAAAAATCATCAAATCTTGAGGAGCAGAAATGGATGGTAGATTATGTGCTGGTCTTGTTAATGCCATCGATTGATTTTTTATACTTTTGTAATATTCATCAATTTGCTTTAAGAAGTCCAGCATAAAAGGCTCACTTTTAAAGCAATTTATGCATTTCTGTACCTTTCCAAACAAAACTTTTTCAATTAAACAACTTATTCCAAAATTGACTAAAAACGAAAACATATCAGGGCCAAAGACATGAGAATTTTTAGACAGCCAACACCATAAACATATGCTAGTGCTATTATCCTAACTAATGATAAACAAAAACCGAAAACCCAAAAGAAATCAAATTAACTACAAGTAACTAAAATCAATCCAAATGAACAGAAGGGTAAATCCAAAAACATCATAATTAACATAAGAACCTGAATCTCCCTCAGGAGATCGACACGCTTCCTAACATTTGGGGAAAGGGTATCCAGAAAATCAAGATGATCTCCCGCCAAATCTTGAAGCTTAGTCTGCAACAAATTGATGATCAAAATTAATTAAAAACTCCAATCAAAACCCAAAAATCTATCACAACTAAATATACATTTAAAATTATATATAATCAATCACCTTGAGGACATTAACAAGATCAGCACGATCCTCGGCACTAAGAGCTACAAAAAAAAAAGCAGTAAATTATTATAGAGAAATTGTAAAGAGTGATATAGATAAATAGATAGATATATAGAGAGAAAGGGTTTAAGGGTGAGATTTATACCAGCAGTAGCAGCCATGATGAAATGATTCTATTGATTGATCAGTGAGTTCTAAATCAAGATCCCTCCCAATTTATATAGGGAGAGAAATACCTGGAGAAGAAAAAGATGGCTTATTTAGGGTTTTGGAGAAACCTTAAATACCCACAGCTGACATCTGACATCTGAGTCTCACTCTGTCTCTGTCCCTCAAAAATGGTAGGGGCAGTTTCTTTCAAAAATGGTCATTGTTTTGACAGCTCTTGCTGTTGATATATAGGGTAATAGAGTCAAAGGTCAAAGTGTTGACTTTATTCTTATTTGCTCAATGTCAGACTAATTGTTTGTTCTTCATAGGACAAAAGAAATGTACTACAGTAATTTTTATTTTATTTTTGTTATTAAACAAAATAGAATGATTTTAAAGTATTTTAAGTGTATATTTGGTTGGTGGTGGTGGTGGTGGGTGTTGTCATATAATGTCAAAATTATCACATATATTCATTTCATTAGAATAGATTTTATTATACCTTCTTCATATGGAATAAAAAAACAAAGACATGAATGGTTTATCCTCCAAAATGATCATCAAATAAACTATTTTTATTTCATTCCTTCTATTCTATTCTCTCAATTCAAACGTAGCATAATTAATATATACTCTTTCCGTCCTCAAAATAATGATTTAAGATACAATTTGTTTATGTTCAAACAAATAACAATAAGTACAATGGTACATAAACTAAAGGATAAGTTTGTCATTTAGTAGGATTCACTAATATTAAAAAAAATATAAATCATCAATTTATATAATCTTGTGGGGCTACTAAGGATAAATATAAAAAAAAAAATTACTCTTTTTCTCTACTTTACTTTTTCTTAATAGAAATTGATATTTTTACAAGTAAAATTTGATATTTTCACAAGAATAATGCTAGAGACACAACTTCTTCTACAACTATTTTATAATTTGCTGATGTAGCATACTCCACCTCAGTTTTTATGTAGGGCCGAAGACTACATTGAAGCAATTTGTTATAAATATGCTGAGGTGGAGTATGTCACATCAGCAAATTATAAAATAGTTGTTGAATAAGTTGCGTCTCTAGCATTAATCATATTTTAAATGTTGAATATGTGTGTTTTAATTAAGTAGTTATTAATTTGGTACTAAGCGATTAAAATGGTTAAATTTGATTGCTCGGCCGATTACCATAATGCTCTCCAAATGGTTGATCTCAATCATGGCTTGAAACATATTCCATGTAAGTATATAAAATATTATTTCAATTACTATTTCAAGCATTACATATTAAGAAGTTTTCTCACCTCTTTGAGTTAAAGTACACTAAATTCTGCAAATAATTTTGGATTTAAAAAAAACAAATTTAATTGCATATCAAAAAGGGTAAGAAAAAGAAATACAAGTTGTAAGCGGATCCATTCTCATGTAAATTAAGTAGTACTCCCTTGCCAATCATTAGTTGGTCTAGCGATTAATTAGTGGGTCGAATTTTCTTATTCAATGCTTGGGTTCGATTTCCACCCACAGACTCGTGGTAACTCTACGTCATACACGTGTAAGTGCTGTAGGCACAATATATTCTGCTGTGAGTTTGGGATACCGTTCCAAAATTAGATATACAATTTTACTTTTAAGTACAGACGACGATATATTAAACTTTAAATTGATGTGAATTTATTTAATTTGAATTGATACAATTATTATAATAATATTCAAAATTTACATAGTTTTTTCGAGTAGTGTAGACTACTCCGAAAGAGAAATGATTCTTGGTATGAAATAGTTTAATCTGACTAGAGTCGATAACATTTTATATATGAAAATTGATATTACCTCCGTTTCACAATAAGTGTTTTTTTAGGCTTAATATTTTTTTTCAAAATAAGTGATGTGTTAGAATTCCAATACAATTTTTACAATATTTTTTCATATGTGCCCTTATGCAATCAATGGTATTTATTGTGTATTTATTGGGAAGTTGAAAGATTGAAGAAAGAGAAAGGGAGACCAAAAGGCAATAAAAAAAGTCTCAAACAAAACAAAGAAAGTATATTAAGGGTATTTTTGTCATTGTAGCTTGTGTATTGGTTTGTGTGATTTAAGCTAAAAAAGCACTTATTATGGGACGGAGGTAGTATTTTCACATGATTTTTTGTTATTTTTCACATGAAAAGCGTCGCTATAGATGTATAGTAACTGTAAAAATCGTCGCTATAGAATTTCTAGCGACACTTTTCATGTGTAAATATCAATTTTCATATATAAGTAACCATTATTACGTTGAACAGTATGAATATATTTTCTTTTAAAAAGAATATGTCAACCTCACTGTGGGCTATACACTAACAGATCTACTTATAATCCAAGCCCACACACTTCACAACCTTTACAGCCAAAACAATTGGGGACTATGTGATGGGCCAAGCCCGGCAGCTAACACAAATTGAATGACATTGCTGCACATATTCTAGGAGGACAAAGCCATGATCCATGTCGTTTCTTCCCTTTATGGTTTTCAAATTATTTTCCCAAGGTTAATTAAGAATTAATTTCCATCAGAAATAAAAAAACATAAATAGAAAATTAAAGGAGAAAAAAGTAAAGTGTTTCATATTTCAAGAAACTTGTTGTCGTGCATTCCCTTTTTCTTTTCATACACTGTAGTAAAATATAAATTTCTTAATATGGTATCTAAGCTATGATAGTTTTTGTGAGTCTGTGGTGTACTAAAACAACCCAATAAAATATGAGTTGTTCTCTGGCGATCGGCCAGTGGCGATCGGTTCAAAAAAAATTTTATTGTCTTCCAAAAAATATATAATATTTATTTTAACTGAAATTTTTACAGAATACAGTGATTTAGGTGTAATTTGGATACATATACAAAACAGGGTTGAACAGTCTGTACAACCCCTGTTTTGTATATGTATCCAAATTACACCTAAATCACTGTATTTTATAAAAATTTCAGTTGGAATAAATACTATACATTTTTTGAAAGGCAATAGAAAAAAAAAATTGGATTGGTCGGTCAGCCTAGAATTATTGATAAAATATTACTGAAAAAATTGATTGGCTCTTGATATTCGGAATTTAACTCGAATTGTTACAATCCCTAAAAATATCTCAACTTCTGGATGCATACTCACTTAAAGACAGTAGTAACGAGTTCTAATGTCGTCGGAAATATAAAACAATAGAAACTCCGAGTCTGTGATGTACTAAAACGACCCAATAAAATATGATTGAGAAAATTAATTGTCTCTTGACGATTATATTTTAATTCAAACTCAAAATTGTCAAATTGTTACAATCTCTAAATATCACATCCTTTAGATTCATACTCATTTAAAGAGGATAGAGAACTCTATTATAGAAAACTCATATTGAGTGATGTGGTTAAGCAAATTCTAGCCGCATATATCGTTTTCAAGCAATCCAAAGAGGATCAAAATTATGTGAAAAAGATCTTAAACAATGAACACTAGACCAACATTGTACATTATAATACAAAGTGAGAACCCCATTAAGAAGGAGCCAAAGCAGCCATGACTTCACCTCTGCTAAAGAAGGGGAAAATAAAATAAATAAACAGAAACTTTTGGAACTTTAGACCAAATAAATTGGCATTATGGAAGTTGGGTTGAGCACTTTTTCCATATAAATTAAAAGTATCTTTCTTCTACTACTATTAACACACCTTTTTGTATAATTAATGGTTGAATGTGGTGTAGTGGGGGTGTCTTTTAAGAGATTCAATTAGAGATTCTTAGGCAACTAAAAAAGATTCTAGGTGGGTTCTACAAATAGTCTTATCAACTCCTTGGATGTTTGCCACTTGTGATTCCAATAAAGATGAAAGATTAATTTAAAAAAAGGTTCTTGGGATTTTTCATTTTTGGTAGAAAAGAGGCATAGATTGTTGTTGTCATCATTGAGCTGTCTATTCCAAAGGAAGAGAGAGAATTTTACATGAAGTGGGATTTGAGCTCCTCTCCTTGTATCCCAACCTCCCTTTTACTTAATTGGGAAAATACTAGTTTGAAGTGGGATTGGCATACCCCTAAACTTAGACCCACTTTTAGCATACCTTGCTCCCCATAGATACCAAATCTTGAGTTATGTTTTGAGGAATGCCAATTGCCCACTCAAAAAGAGAGGTTAATCGTAGCACCAACATATGTAAATTTGACCAATTTTTCAATACGAATAAAGGAAGAATTAATCCTCAAGATTGTACACCAAAATTTAAATAATCTGTCTTTTAACGATTTACGTATCAGAAAAAATTTTACGAACAAAAAAAACTCTCAACTGGAGAAACAAATATGGTGTTTGATAAAATTGAGCAATTAAGATCTGAATGGTTAATATATATTAATAAATTAAATCATCTGAGTGAAATAAAATCTGATTTTAAAAAGGTGTTTGGTAACTAAGGAATATAAAATATCTGAATGACTTTAAATTTAAAAATGACAATTTTAAATTTAAAATATCTCAAATTGACTTTTCAAAACTCAATAATGATCTTAAATTTTAGAATGAATAGAGTACAATATTTATAGAGACTCCATAGATTTAAATTTTTTATTAAGAGACATCTCTTAATGATTTAGATTTATATATTCTTCTTACCGAATAAGAGACGATAAGAGTCGAACAAAATTTTGCCAAACAACTTTATAATCCTACCGAATTAGATATAGAGCTGTTAAGAAGTATTAAGAGGTAAACAAATACCATCAAAGTCCCCCATGAGATGATAATGAAATTCTCTCGTGAAAAAGAAAAAAATCAGTCATATCATGGAGAAACCACGTCCAAAAAAAATAAGAAAACAAACTCCATAAAAAGACAAAAATTATTAAAATATAAGAAAAGAGATATATGGGAGTGTCTCTCTAGATCTAAGATATGAGACATAAGTCTAATATTTGAGTATCACATTACATCTTGTGTATCTTTATTTTTTTTTATATTTCAAAAATTCTCAAGAATAGCCCTTAACTAGAACTCACTTGGGGGTGAAATATATAGGTGGAGTTAGGGGTGGGCATACAATTCGATTTTTTGACTAATTGAACTGGTTTGAACCGATCGATTTTGTATAAAATGAAACAAGTTCAGTCTCGGTACATATTTTCGATATATATCTTTCATTCGGTACCAATTTCAGAAAACCATTTTGTATGATATGTATTGGACTGAACCTTTTGTACCGGTCAATAGTATTAAGCGTTGACAGTATCTTGACAATTGATTTAGCAATTCTAAAACAGAGACAACAAATTCAAATGCTTCAAGCAAGTTGATCATACATAATCAATCTTCAAACAAAACCCACATCAGAAAAAGCATAAAACATATATTTTGATCACACGCGCGCGCGCGCGCGCACACACACACATATATATATACAATAAGGCTCTTAAACGGACTGTTCGTAAACGAACAATCCTTTTGCGTACACTTTTACATTGAATAAGTGGACCCAATTATGTACTATCTCAATTATGTAGGATAAGTAGGAAAAGGATGTACGCGAAAGAATTGTTCGTTTACGAACAATCGGTTTAAGAGCCTTATCCTATATATATATATATATATATATATATATATGTGTGTGTGTGTGTGTGTGTATCAAAACAAGTGGTGGGGGAAGCATTAAAAAGCAGGGAAAATATTTTAATGATGAAGTGAAGACCTTGAGGGTACCCTTGCAGTGGTGACATCTAGCATTGTGATAGAATTTTTTTTATTAATAATGAGGTCATCCATCAAATACACTGTTTTCTCACATGCCTTACACTTTTTTATTGTTCCAGTAAATATTGGCATTGTTCCTCACACTTACGGTTCTTCAGAATCACTTTTTTCAAACTTAATTTCTACAATGAATCACACAGAAAAAAACATAAAAATTTCTGATGAAATTAAGATAATGAATGGGAATTAGTGAGAAAGATTGTTTGTATTGTTTATCAAAAGGGCGTTTGAGTTTATGGGGTGTACAGCTGGTATGAAGGAGGAGGTGTGTGGCTTAATAGTATTAGACGTTGGCATGCAAATGGAGATATGTGACAGCTTCACATTTTGCACTTCATGCAAAACTTCGTTTCCATCATCAACAAGGAGAATGGTAACCGGTACAGTGTGAGATAAAAATAATTACCGTATCGGTACCGAATCGACCGGCTAAGCGGTTCGATATGCCGATCCAACCGGTACAGATATCAATACCCAATTTAGGATAAATTCAGTAACCTGTCAGTCCGATCTGATTCGGTTCGGTACGATACGGACTGACTAATTACAGATTAACAGGACTAGGTCAAGTACCAAGTTAAGTCAAGTGTCTAATGGTCAAGTTCGACTAATTAATCTTCAATGGTGTTTAAGTTATATTCATGTTCGAAATTCAATTTGTAGTGAACCCTACTCTTATATGTGACGAGCTTAGCTTGAGATTATATTGAGCGTTATAATGCTAACTTTTAGAGCTCAAATTCAAATTCTTTGCCATTAATATATACTTTAAATATTTCTTTGAAAAGTATTGATCAAATATTTAAAACTTATCAATATATTCATTCATACTAAAAATATAAAGTTAAATTCATCCAAAAAATGAGAGAGACGTGTAAAATGCAAAATTCTGGTTTTGATATATATTGCCAAAACCATTAAAACATGAATTGATAAGCTCAATCTAATTAATTAATACTTCATAAATTCTAATTTATAATATCATTATTGACTTTTTAAAAGTCAAATTGAAATATTTTATAACTCAAATTCGTATCATTATTGATTTTTTGAAAGTCAAATTAAGATCATTATTGAGTTTTGCAAGTTTTTAAAACTAAGGAAAGGAGAGTAAAGCAAAGGAATCCTTAGAAACTCTATGTTTGTGAGTTTTTTAAGTCAAGAAATTAAAGGTAGAGAAAGCAAATGAAAGTTGAGCCTAATTTTCTTTAGATATTTTTCGGACTAAAATGGTAGAAAAGCTAAGTAAAGGAAAATGAGTTTAATAATTTTATTTTAATTCTCTAATTACCCTTACTTGCAACACATAAACATTAAGCATGTTATATTCAATATGTAAGGTTACAATAGTAATAATATATCAAAAAATAAAATTGCTTTGTTTTCCTTAACAACTCACAAACAATAAGATAAGAAAATTGTTTTATTTTCCTTACTAAACTCACAAGCATAACTAAACAAAGTTATTTTCCTATCATTTCTTGAGTTAAAAATCTTTAAGAATCGACCCTAACCTAGAAAACTCACCAACAGAGAAGTTTAGTCAATATAATGATTTATATTTTAAACTATCTAAAAAATACTACTGATTAAAAGATTTATCGATTTATAATTTTGAACGAATCTATACCAATTTCGCATTTGAAAATATCTCAATCTGACTTTTAAAATATCAATAATAATCTTATAATTTAGGACGAGTGGAGTATTAATTAATTCGATAAGTTTTCAGTTTGATAAAAATCCATAATTTGTTAATTTAGTTCCATTGTAACCTTTAGGGCATCTCATTCTTTTGTATTTCAATTTCTATGAAAGCTAAACTCAGTCAAACTACAAATGTGTAAGAAAATTCTACACCATGGAGTTCATTTGATTTGATTTGATTCTTCTGATTAATAAATATTAGACAGTCAGTCGATTAAAGAATTTTATGCTAGAGAATAAGGACACGAGATGAAGCTGTGGTCCAAAGTTGTCTTACCAAAATACTTTATAACTTCCCTATTAACAAAAAGAAACCCAAGAATATTCTCCCCCTCTCGATTATAATTGAGATATTATCAAGCTAAAACCCTAATAAATATATAAGGATTCATCACATATGAATATTAAATAGACTCATACTTGTGTAAAAATATTAATTTTTTTAATAAAATATAAAAAGAGTACGAACCATAAGCCGAAATTCTAATAAATATATAAGATTCCTCTCATATGAATATTAAATAGACTAAAAAGAGTACGAACCATAAGCCGGAATTCTAATAAATATATAAGATTTCTCTCATATGAATATTAAATAGACTCACACTTACGTAAAAATATCAATCTCTTTAATAATATATAAAAAGAGTACGAACCATGAGCCGAAATTCAGAAGCCAGGGAAGGCAGAAATCCTAACCCTTCGAGCTCTCAATGCAGCAACGAATTGAATTGCGCAAAAGCCGTTGCTCTACCATCGGTCCATCCATCACTACTACTAATTCTAAATGTATTTAAAATAAACATGGAACAAAAATATAGATCTTTAAATTTTATAAATTTTGCAAAATTAAAAAGCTTAATAAACAAATAAATAAATAGACTTGAAATCTAAGATTTCTATTTACTTAAAATCATATAAGTATTTTAGCAAATAAAATTAAATCCCTTATGATTCTGCATGCCCATGATCATAACATGACTAATCATTTAGTGAAAACTGAAAATCCACATGCATGATCAATTAATCCCAAATTGCACAATTTAATCTACATACTCTAATAACCAAGCCAAGAAGATAGAGGAAAGCTATTTATTTTTTATTTTTTAAAATCTAAATTACAACAATTAACAAACATGGAAATAGCAAAGACTTATTTAGCAAAAAAAAAAAAAAAGACTTATTTTTTATTACAATATCATACCAACTTCTACGAGCTTTGGGACGAGTTGACCAGCCAGGTGGAGTGCCACGAGACCCTCTAATCCCCCAACACGTGTCCCTCCGATGAATACCGCCGGCGCAGGGTTACAGGCACCGGCCGAGCCGTCGTCGCCGCTATCTTGAGCCGTAAGCCCACCGATCTCGTCCTCCTCCAATTCGATCACGGTGGGGTGCACGCCTATGGTGGACAACAGTCGCTTCATGACGTGGCACATGCAGCACGAAGGGCGGCTGAAAATGATGACCGGATTCTCGGAGATCAGCCGTTGGATCCTCATCTCCGTCGACTCCGCCACGTCGATGGCCAGCGGAGAGATGGTGGTGGGGCTGAGTTGAAGCCGGACGCCAACATCGGATAAAGGGCGGAAGCGACATATTCCCTGCATCTCCGGCGAGAGGAGAGAGAAAATTTTGAGTGAGGAGAGAGAGAGGTTATGTCAACGGGGTTTGGAAGTGAGGTAAAAGACGGTAGTCTAATTGAAGATGGTGGGATTTTTATAAGATGGTGGGATTTCATGTCCAAATTTTTGGTCGGTCAGTGTAGAAAGACTCATTTTTATGAGTTTTTTTAAATAGATATAAAAATTAAATTTGAATGTATTTAAATTTTATATATTTATATTTTTATTCTTATTAAGGATCAAAATATAAATATATAAAATTTAAATACACTCATATTCAATTTTTATATTCACATAGAATACGGATATAAATAAATTACAAAAGTATTTACCTTTTACTTTTACTTTTACTATGTTTAGTCTCACCAAAAATGGTAATATCTTGTAGATTGTATTGTACGTGCCATAAAGTGCGAGTAGGAAATATTGTGTGCGCAAGTCACGTAGGCACGTAGCTCGGGAATACTGGATATATCTGTTAGGGGCGGAGAGGTGGGCGATCACATGGAGTGATGCTGCTTTAAATTGTCTTCTTCCGTCATCTTGACTTCCACGTGGAAATTGTCGCGCCGGCTGACGTAGGATATTCCCACTAAAGACAAAGGACCGTGGGCCCACTTCCTGCTGACGTGTATACTGTTTTTGGACAGAAAAATTTAGACACGACTGTATTTAAATTGAGTCCTTCTATGAGAGATGGGAATTGGACATGAAAATTAGATATTTTCAAATTTTTTGTTTTTGTTTTTATTTTTGTTGTGACTCTTAAAAAATATGTAGTATTTATTTTAATTTAAATTTTTATAAAAAAAATATTTTAGGTATAATTTGG
Organism: Panax stipuleanatus; assembly: GCA_020205555.1. Lineage (NCBI taxonomy): Eukaryota > Viridiplantae > Streptophyta > Magnoliopsida > Apiales > Araliaceae > Panax > Panax stipuleanatus. The sequence continues at coordinate 13,996,035 of CM035125.1, read as the reverse complement.
ATATATATATATAAAAACAGTATTGTACAGTCTGTATAATACTGTTCTTGTATATATATCTAAATTACACTTAAAATATTTTTTTTATAAAAATTCAAATCGAAATAAATACTACATATTTTTTAAGAATCACAACAAAAACTCTTAAAAAAAAAAAATAATCCAATTTTCATGTCCAATTTCTATATCTGCCAAGACTTATTGATTTAAATTTCACGGCATAATTCATGTGCCTTGTCCCTTGACTGTGCGACTGTGCCCAACAAGAGTGACGTGATCATCAGAACTGAGAGTTTTTTCTCTCTCCCCGTCATTCCGCCGTTTGTTGAATTTCCACGTGGCATTTTATTTATTTTTTCTTACCTTCCTCGGATTGTGGAGTAAATATGGACAGGCATGCATGCCCTTCTGGAGTGGGGTTGGCTAAATACGAAGGCGATTGCTACACGTCAAAAATTTCCACCCCCGTTTTATTATGTAATAAAATTTGACATGCTATTAATTACTTTCTCTGTTCTTAAAAGATTATCGTTTAAGATTAATACATACAGATTAAAAAATATAATTAATATTTAACGAAAATACTATACTATCCTTATTAATTGTCTCAATCAATTATTCCCTTCTCAATGTTTCTTATTCAATTCAACCAATTACTACTTGAATTATAGCATTGAATTGAATAAGAATCATTGAAAAGAGAAGAAAACTTTAAATAAGGATAAAGTAAAAAAAAATAGCTAATGTGTATTGATAAACTTAAAACGACAATCTTTTTAAAACAAAAATTACTTCTTAAAACAATAATCTTTTAGGAACGGAAGGAGTATGTAATAAGATTTCTTGGGTTGTTAAAATATTAAGTTATCTATTATTTGTAATAAAAAATCGACATATAATATAAACTTAAATTGAATTTAAATGAAGGATTTGGTGACTATAATATTAGTGTAAAACATAATAAATATAAATGTGTAAACGAGTCAAACCGAAGCGAATAGAGAGTTGATTGAATTCAACTCGACTCGACTCTACTCGACTAGACTCGACTCGAATTATATTCAAACTACTCACGAGCTTCAAATTCAAGCTCGAATTCGAGTCTTCACATAATAACTAGTTTTATAATAAATATAATTATAAATTAAATTTGTTATTTTATTATGAAAAGAGAAAATATATTTACTATTACACTTTATAAATATAAAAAAATAATTAAAAATAAAAATAAAATAAAATAATAATAATTAATTATTCTAATTTAATTTGATTTAATTTTGTATATATTATAAGAGAATGAATTGAATATCTAATCGAATCTGTATCAATCGAGTATGTATCGAATCGCAATTGAGAATTCGAGTAGTTTGAATCTTAAAGGAGTCAAGTATAACCTTGCTCAGATTCTACCTATATTTTTATTCGAGCTATTTTTATGCTCAGATTTGGATCGTATTATTAACGAATCCGAGTCTTGCTCGTATTTTTTAGAGTCTAGTCATAATTGTTTGATTCGTTTACATCCTTAAATAAATATTTTTAAATTATTATTCACTTTGTGGACATTTTCCTAAAAAATAATGCAATTATCACATAAAGTGAATTACATAAACATTACATAAAGATAATGTGGTTGTATGTGATTTGTTGTTGAGTTAAGTGGATCATGTTAACAACAAATCACGTACTATCACATCAACATTATGTGATGTTTATATGATAGTAGCATTACTCTTTTCTAAAACGTCAGTAGTATCAAATAAAAAAAAATAACTGTGCCCGTGATTCAATATGTAATATAGAATTGCTGACAATAATTTTATAAAAAAAATAATAATAATAAACTCTCGCAGACAGCTTAGAATTAAATTTATTTAGTTAAAAGAAATTGTGAGCGAATAATATTTTTCCAAAACTATCATTTAAGTTGCCTTGATTATATTAAAGTTATTATACTACTTTTGAAAGAAGAAACAATATTATAATTTTTTTATAGCAAAATAAATTTGAGTATTTTTTGTTGGGTGTGTATATAAATTTGGTAACAAATATTGTTTGTTTCGGAGGAGGGTAGTGGATGAGATCACCATGATGAATATAAATATTAAATTAGAAAATTTATTAATGGTTTAAGGTGGAGCGTTGATGGTGGGAAAGTAAGGTGTCTGCCAATTTGGAAATTAATTGGATTACATCATCACTTCATCAGGCAGGCTTAAATAAGGGTCCCACTAACACCCCATTCTTCCAATAATGTTGGACACCTCACACCATTAATTTTTTTTTTTTTTTTTTTTTTTTTGGGGAGGGGGAGCGTGGGAGCGCCGAGGGGGGGGGGGGGGGGGGGGGGCGGCACGCCAAGGGGGGTTGGTGGGGATTCAAATGGCCAAAAATAAAAAGAAGGATCTTTGGAATGGAATAAAGTTGATGTTTACCAAATTTACTTTGGATGCAATGTATTCTATTCTTTATTCTTAATATAATCTATATCTACTTATATATAATAAGAAGAACAATTAAAAATGTTTGTTATATTAATTAGTTATGAGTTAACTCGGGAAATGAATGTTCGTTTTTGAGTTATTTATGAAAATAATTTTTTTGTTTTTTATTTAAAAATTAAAACATACTTATCATATTAAAAACTTATATTATTTCCTCCAAAAAGAGTTTTTTTTCTTCTTTTTGGGTTGATTTATATATTGATTCTCTAAAATCTTCAAAGTGCATACACAAGATGATGTTATTATGAGATTTGTTGGGCCATGATTATTTGGGTCGGTCGGGTCATACTTATTTTGGACTTTCCGGATCAAACCCATCTTAATTCTTGGATTATTGGACTACTATTTGACTAATGATTTAAATAAGGCTTGGGTTGATAGTTTACAAGGTGGACAGGTGGCTGCTTGCGGGTCCAATATCTTGGCTAATATGGGTTAGCTGTAATCTATAAGATTAGCAGGCGGCTGATTGATTGGTCTAGCCGTCTTCATTAATGAGGACTTGACATAATATTGGCTTAGTGGGGAACAAGGGTTTGATAAAGCCTGCATGAAATTAGCTGACATCAGCAAAGGGGATACATGCAAGTTGGTGAGATGAGTATAAGGAGCAGGGTATTACACGAAAAAGGTACATGACATTTTTTACTCTATCAGACACTAGAGCACACAACCTCCATTGTTAATCTTTTTTTTGGCCTGTACTTACTCTCACACTGGAGCGATCCCCGGCGGCCAAGCTGTTGAGATCCGGTGCTGACCTGTTTGCTGTGCAGGATTGGACGCGCTTTTGGTGATTGGGGCGCGTGAGAGAATCTAGGCGTTAACATTGGTGCTAGAAGGAGGGGCTTTCTAGTGACTCTGGTTTTCAATCACAGTTATTCAACGTCCTACATCGGAAGTTATGGAGAAAAGTAAGACGGTTGCAGTTGAAGGACAACTCACTGCTGCAAGTTCTTCTCAACAGAGGGTTTCTGTAAAAGATAGGTTGGGTCCTTCAAAGAATGTTCGTGAAAGGCTTGGGTCACAGGATGTTCCAAAGAGGTCACACGCAAGAGATCATGGTGATGCTAAAAGGAAGTTATTTGCTATTACCAGTAAAAGACCTGTTAAAGATTGAAAAAGGGTAGAAGGCACACCGCCTAGAACCTAGTACCGAGAAGGACCGGTGAACAAGGCGACTATTTTAGCAAAGATGGCACAAGAAACTGACATGGCTTTGAAGGCACTTTTGCAGCAAAGGGAGGAGATTGCTAAACAGATGGTTCTTGTGGCTGAGTTGGAAGGTGGAGCATCCAGTTACATTCAACCCGAAGAGCAGGGTAGGTCTTTGGGTAAGCGAACAAGGGTTGATGAAGATTCTAGGCGTTCGAAAAATAGGCTTAAGAGCCGTTCTCCTGCCCGAAATGGAGAGAAACGTCGTATTCCCAAAGATCCGAGGAGGGCATCTTGCCGTGAGGATTCTCGGGGTGACGGTAACGACAGGAGACGAAGTCGATCAAGGGGACGCTCTCCCGAAGCTTCTAAGAAGGTGCCTCGTATTGAATATTATTCTCAGTACAGTGAAGAAGATAGTAGCCGAAATAGATCAAGTGGTCATTCTCCGAGAAGTTCGACGAGGGCACACCGCCTTGTGGATTCTCGCTTCGGCCGAACTGACCAGAAGAAGAAGAGTTCCCCAAGGAAGAAGTACTCCCCGAAGAGGGAAGTTTCGCAGAAGCCAAACCCGAAGCCAGGAGGAGTTGAACTCTTAGCCGAGGAGCTGAAGGAACTTCGAAAGCAATTGGCCGAAGTTTAACAAGGGAAAGAGACTTCGGGAAAAAAGGCATCTCCCTTCTCTACGAAAATCCTTCGGGAGAAGGCCGATCCTAATAAGAAGTTATCTCATATGGAGAGTTACGATGGTTCAGGGGACCCATATGACCACAGCCAGGCGTTTGAAAGGTTGATGGATTATTACGACTATTCGGATACAGCTAAGTGTCAGACCTTTGGGATGACATTGAGAAAAGACGCAAGGCAGTGGATGGGCACTTTGGCTCCGGATTCGATCTCATCCTGGACTGATTTGTGTGACAAGTTCCATGCTCGGTTTGGAAGCAACAAGAGAAGGGGAAAGCCCACAGGGTCATTGGCACAGGTTAGGCAGTATTCGAATGAGACTCTGGGCCAGTATGTGAAAAGGTTTAGAGAAGCGGTGGGACAAGTGTCGAATCTCAATGTTCTTCAGGCTGTGGGGTTATTTCAGAATGGCTTGGATCTGGTGAAGTCTGAAAAGCTGGTAAAGAAGCTGATGTTCAATAGTCCGAAGAGCTTAGCCAAAGCATTTGAAAAGGCAGAAGGGTTCATAGTGGTTGAAGAGGCAATGAACAGCTTGAAGCGTGATTCTTCGGATAAGACGAAAAACAAAGATAAAGAGAAGTCCGATGATAATCAGAAGAAGAGTGGTAGCAACAATGACCGATCTGATGGAAACCAAAAGAGGTACAACAATACATGGGGACAGAGAGGGGATCGTCCACCTCTTCTGGGTCCAAAGGTGAATAAGGTGTATACTCAACTTAACGCAGATCGGGCAACTATTCTGGAACAGATAAAGAACCAACCCTACTTCGAGCAACCTCGGGGTAATATTAGACCAGGGACAGGGAATCCTCATAGGTATTGTGATTACCATCAGGTGGCTGGGCATGATACGAATTCTTGCTGGGATTTGAAGGAGTTCATTGAAAGGAAAGTTCAAAGTGGTGCTTTGGTTCAATACGTGGTGGGTCGAGAACAGCCGAGGGAGCAGCCGAGGAATAGGGTGCCTGCTCAGGCAGCCCCTCCCGAGCAACTAGTTCAGAATCAGCAGGCCAGATATGTTGTGGATATGATTACTGGAGGCAACATTAGCAAAGTTGCTGGGAAGAAGCGGCGATGATATCTGGATTCGGTGATGGCGGTGGCGGATAAACCCCCGAAGATTGAAAGGGCATACCCAGGTTCGATAATTTCTTTCACGGACGATGATTTCCCTTCAGAGTCGATCGAACCACACGAAGGAGCCCTGGTGATCGCTGCACAAGTGGGTTCGATGGATATGAAGAGGATGATGATAGACAACGGGTCTTCGGTGGATATTCTATATGTACATACTTATCAGAGGATGCACTTGGATGGCAGGAAGATGGAAGTTGGGCAGGAGGCTCATTTGTATGGCTTCAGCAACGATCCAGTCAAAGTGGTGGGGACTATCGAGCTGCCAGTTATCTTCGGAATGGTTCCTCAACAGGTTCAAATTATGTGTAAATTTTATGTTGTACATGTGGATTCTGCATATAATGCTATTTTGGGGAGATCTACTTTGACAGCTCTTCAGGATGTCACATTAATTCCCCATTTCAAGATTAAGTTTTCGACGCCACATGGAGTTGGTGAAGTTGCAGGAGATCTAGATTTGGCAAGAAGGTGTTATCGGAATGCTTTAATTACTTCGGGTGTAAGGGTTAGCAGGCAGAAGCAGACCATGGCCATCGAAATTGAGCCGTTTACGGAAAGCAGCACGGAGCCGTTGGTCATGCCAGCAGAAGAGACCGAAGAGATTGAGCTGATACCAGGAAAGAAAGAAAAGACTGTGAAGATAGGTTCGGGACTGCCAGAACCTTTTCGGACGAATCTGATAGAGTTGCTTCGGTGTTATGCTGGTATCTTTGCTTGGGTCCCCAGTGATATGCCTGGGGTGAGTTGTAAAGTAGCAGAACATAGATTGCACGTGGATCCAGCGAAGAAGCCAGTTCGGCAGAAGAGGAGGATTTTTGCACTGGAGAGGCAGAAGATAATTGACAACGAAATTGCAAAGTTGTTGGCCGCAGACTTTATCTTTGAGATCGATTATCCAGAATGGATGGTCAATGTAGTTCTGGTGCAGAAGCATAATGGAAAGTGGCGAGTTTGCATAGATTATACAGATTTGAGTAAGGCGTGCCCGAAGGACTTCTATCCTTTGTCTCATATTGATCAACTTATTGATGCAACTTCGGGATATGCCTTGCTTAGCTTCATGGACGCTTTTTCGGGATATCATCAAATTTCTATGTGTAAGGAGGAAATCCCGAAGATAACTTTTATCATTCATCGGTCGGTATATGCTTATAAGAAGATGACATTTGGTTTGATAAACGCGGGAGCCACTTATCAAAGGATGATGAACCGTGTCTTCGCGAAGCAGTTGGGGAAGAATATGGAGGTCTATGTTGATGACATTACTGTAAAGAGTATGTCTGTTCGGGGTCATCTGGACAATTTAGAGGAATGTTTCCAGACGGTTCGTCATTACGACTTGAAGTTGAATCCTAGTAAATGCACTTTCGGGCTTGGAGCAGGCAAATTTTTGGGTTATCTGGTCAGCAAAAGAGGTATCGAGGCGAACCCGGAGAAGATTCAAGCTATCTTAGATATGAAGTCTCCACAGTCCTATAAAGATGTTCAGCGTCTGACATGTCGAATAGCAGCTCTGCGGAGGTTCATATCTAAATCGGCAGAAAGATGTTTGTCGTTCTTCAACACGTTGAAAGGGTCAAAGAATACAAACACGTTTCAGTGGACTACGGAATGTGAAGATGCTTTCTAGGGGATAAGGAAATATTTGTCTTCGGCACCTTTGTTGGTGAAGCCAATTCCTGCCGAACCTTTGTATTTGTATCTGGCTGCAAGTTCACTGGCGGTAGGAGCAGTTCTGGTGCGAGAAGTTGGGGCAAGCAGCACCCGATTTACTATGTAAACTATACCCTTAGGGATGCAGAGACAAGGTATCCAAACCTTGAGAAGTTTGCCTTTACATTGATAGTGGCTAGTCGAAAGCTTAAGCAATATTTTCAAGGTCGGATAATTGTGGTATACACGGATTAACCACTGAAGAAGGTGTTGGGAAAGCCAGAGGTTTCGGGGAGACTTGCTGCATGGACGATGGAACTATCTCAATTCTTTATAGAATATCATCCTCGAACAGCTATTAAAGGACAAGCCTTAGCCGATTTTGTGGTGGAATGTTCATTCTCTGAGGCTGACGAAAGTTTGAACGAAGCTGATGGGTTTACGAAGATGGTGGCGACGCTTCAGCAGATGCACAATTCTTGGACGTTATACACTGATGGGTTTTCTACTTCGGATGTCAGTGGAGCTGGAATCATTTTGACAAGTCCGGAGGGATTCAAGGTACACCATGCCATTAGATTTGGGTTCAGGGCAACAAATAATGAGGCCAAGTATGAGGCGGTGCTAGCAGGGTTACATCTGGCAAAGAGCTTGGTGGTTCAGAGGCTGATCATTTACAGTGATTCTCAGCTGGTCATCAAACAAATTTCGGGGGAGTATGAAGCTCGAGGCTCAAGAATGGTTAAGTATCTTGCAGAGTTAAAAGATCAGCTTCGGCATTTCGATTCTTACGAGTTTTAAGGGGTTGGTCGAACTGATAATTCAAATGTCGATGCCTTGTCAAAATTGGCTACTACTGAATCAAGTACCTTTGATGGGTCTGTTTACTTGGAAATCTTAAAGCAACCCAGTATCCAGCACGAGAAAGTGATGTGCGTCGAGCGGTCTAATTGCTGGATGATACCGTTTCTGAACTATTTGGCAGATGTCGTACTACCTTCAGACCAGATGTTAACAAAGAAAGTAAAGTATAAAAGTGCGAACTTCATGCTTATTAATGGGGATCTTTATCGAAGGGCTTATTCCTCTCCGTTATTGAAATGCTTGGTTCCATTTGAATCTGAATATGCTCTTCGAGAGATTTATGAAGGTATTTGTGGCGATCACATGGCTGCAAAGTCATTGGCGTACAAGATACTTCGACAGGGGTATTATTGGCCAACAATCTTCAAAGAGGCTGCTGATTATGTGAAGAAGTGCCAGAAGTGCCAGCTGAATAGTCCGATCCCACATCAGCCACCAAAAGAGCTATACTCAATTTTATCTCCTATACCTTTTGCTATCTGGGGGGTAGATATACTTGGTCCACTACCGAAGGCAAAAGGGCAAGTTAGCTTCGTTATCGTGGCAATTGATTACATGACTAAGTGGGTGGAGGTGAAACCACTTTGGTTAATCACGGAGCAAGAATGCTTGAAGTTTTTGAAGGAGAATGTGGTGTTCTGCTTTGGCATCCCCATAACGATAATTTCGGATAATGGACGTCAGTTTGTTGGTTCAAAATTTGAAGCATTCTTGAAAAAGTTGGGTATTCAGTACAGAAAGACTTCGGTTGCTCATTCGCAATCTAATGGGCAAGTTGAAGTAACTAACAGAACACTCTTGAATGGGATTAAGAAAAGACTAGACGATGCAAAAAGAAAATGGCCTGAGGAGCTACTTAGCGTATTATGGGCTTATCGAACTACGACAAGGACTACAACAGGGGACTCGCTTTTTAGATTGGACTATGGTTCAGACGTTTTGGTTCCTGTGGAGATTGGGTCTACAAGTCTTCGGGTCAGTCAGTTCAAAGAAGTGTATAATAATGAGGGACTTAAACTCAATTTGGACCTGCTTGAAGAAGTCAGGGAGGCAGCCTTGATAAAGTTGGCAGCATATCAACGACGTGTTTCTAAGCACTACAATAAAGGGGTAAAGCTCCGAAGGTTTGAAGTTGGAGATTTTGTTCTTCGGGAGGTAGAAGCTTCTACGCCTCAGAATATGGGAAAGCTAATGCCAAATTGGGAAGGCCCGTATGAGGTTGTCGATGTACCAAAACCAGGGACTTATCGATTGTGAGCGATAGATAGGTCTGAGATAAAGAATACTTGGCATGCTGGAAGGCTCCGTAAATATTTTCAGTAGGGTCAGCGTCGAAGTACAGGAGTCTGTAATTATGATAGCAGTTATCAATAAAGATGGCCTTTTTTCTTCAACAACTGATTTATCTACCAGATAGTTATAAGGTTGGATTCCTTCGTCTCCTCGTAGCGAAGCGAAATATCTTTGGGTTATACCTGTTTGACTGTCGGAGAGAATGAGGTTGCCCGTTAGTTATAAGGTTGGACTCCTTCGTCTCCTCGTAGCGAAGAGAACTATCTTTGGGTTAAACCTGTTCGGCTCTCGGAGAGAACGAGGTTGCCCGTCAGTTATAAGGTTGGATTCCTTCGTCTCCTCGTAGCGAAGTGAACTATCTTTGGGTTAAACCTGTTCGGCTCTCGGAGAGAACGAGGTTGCCCGTCAGTTATAAGGTTGGATTCCTTCGTCTCCTCGTAGCGAAGCGAAATATCTTTGGGTTATACCTGTTCGGCTCTCGGAGAGAACGAGGTTGCCCGTCAGTTATAAGGTTGGACTCCTTCGTCTCCTCGTAGCGAAGATAACTATCTTTGGGTTAAACCTGTTCGGCTCTCGGAGAGAACGAGGTTGCTCGTCAGTTATAAGGTTGAATTCCTTCGTCTCCTCGTAGCTAAGCGAAATATCTTTGGGTTGAACCTGTTCGGTTCTCGGAGAGAACGAGGTTGCCCGTCAGTTATAAGGTTGGATTCCTTCGTCTCCTCGTAGCGAAGCGAACTATCTTTGGGTTAAACCTGTTCAGCTCTCAGAGAGAACGAGGTTACCCATCAGTTATAAGGTTGGATTCCTTCGTCTCCTCATAGCGAAGTGAAATATCTTTGGGTTGAATCCGTTCGGCTCTCGGAGAGAATGAGGTCTCCAGTTATAAGCTTGGATGTTCTTCGGAACAAATATTCTAATTGAAGATTTGATGATCTGTTCATCCTAAAGTGGGTGTATAGAAATTCTTCGGTAATGAGTAAGTTCTATCTTACTTTATTACTTGATTTATTTGAAGTGTTAAGCTCAGATTATAAATTGTTTAAATAAAAGTATAACTTAAATTGAAAAGGAGTAATAAGGAATAAGATATATTTTATTAAACATAATAAAGAAATTACATTATCATTGAAATTTGTACAAGTTTATAATGTAAAGATAGGTTGTCTTCGGCATTACTCTTCGTCTTCGCCATCAGAAGAATCAAGGAGTAATGGGTTCAGAGTGGTAGCAGCTAGTTTTGCTTTGCCTTTGCTTCGGCCTGTTCATAGCCTTTGGCATACATCTGAACTATTTCGTTATTCAGCGCGGCGGATTTACGGTATTCAGTTTGGATTTCTTTTTGGAGGTCTTCGGTAAGTGGGGGGCCAAGTTCTTTAAGTTCACGAAGCTCCTTTTCAACTTTGCACCGAAATCCTAGGTGTCGTTCTTTGAAAAATTTTGCTTCGGTAATCTCTTTGGTTAAGACCCGGTTGTTTTTTGTCAGCTGTTCATTGGCCATTTCAAGTTCTTGATTTTGTTGGGCAGTTGTTTGTTGAAGGGCTTCGGACGCGGTCAGTCGTTCTTTCAACTTCAAGAGTTCGCTTTGAAGGCTTTTGGTGTTGAAAAGGGTATTATCGTGTTCGCTTCTCTCCTTCGCAAAAACCGACTTCAAAATGACATTTTCTCTTCGGGCCGCCTCTTCCCCAGCATCGGCTTCTTTGTACCTTTGGTGGAGATGCCAGAAGATTCCGTTTGCCTACAGTTATTCAAAGTTAATAAAAAACCTCAAGAACTGTTGCCGAAACGGTGGTTGTTTGTGTCGAGGACGAAGGAGTTGTAAAGGTATAGAGGGAAGTCTTCGTTCTAGTCAGGCCATAAGCTAGGAGATCGAGAATCTCAAGACATTGATCCAAAAAAAGGAGGGTTTGGTCGTTGTGGAGAGGGTATTGGCTGGTCGGGTGGAGTTTGGTCTTCGGTTATTGGAGGGTCAGCTGTTGTAAATGGTTGGTCATCTGTAGGATGCTTTTTCTTTCGAATAAGAGGAGAACTGGGTTCTACCTCGAATTCATCAATTTCGGTTGGCGAAGGTGGAGATTGATTAACTTTAGGAGGAGGTACTCTTAATTCTTCGGCTGTGAGAGGTATAATTTTGGTCTTGGATTTTCGCTTCTTGGTGAGGAGGATTTTGATACGATCAGCGGTAGACATGTCAAGGAGACTCTCAGTTAATAAAAGGGCTGGCACATGTTTGGGTTTTCTAGCTGCTCTCTTCTTTCGGCGAGGCTGGCTGGTCCCTTCGACAGGTTTTGATTCGGCAATTGAGGGTTCGGTATGTTGGGCTTCGGAAGTTTGTGCTTCGGTTTCTTGATCTTTGGGAGGATTTCGAGTTGGTTTGGCAGAAAAAAATTCCTCTAATTCTTTTATATCGGAGGAGGTGGGTCTGATGGGAGATACTACAAAAATTGAAGAAAGATATTTCAGAATAATTATTAAAGGAAATTTGAGAAATTATACAAGTATTGACTTTGGACTTACATTTGTGGTCGTACAACCACGCTTGCTTACTCAGAAGGGCGAAGCTCCATTCTTCCATCGGAAGCTTCTCCATAAATTTTGCTATTTCTCTTACCCGTTCCTCTGGAATATCATCGAGGTCTGCAGTAGTGTGTGCGGCAGTGGTCTAGTCAGGAATAGAAGAAATTTCAGGTCCTTTGACGAAGAACCATTTCTCATACCACTTCTTGTTGCTCGAAGGAGTGTCCATCAAGGGGCGTTTCTCGAACTTGGAGTTAGGTTTTGGGGCCTGTTTGCCTAATACCTTGAAACCTCGTTCGCGAGACTTGCCCGAAGTGAAGAGAGTAAAGAAGAAGCCAATAGAAGGAGGAACCCCTATCTCGCTACAGAAAACGATGAAGGCAAGGATGTGGATATAGGAGTTGGGGGCCAATTGGGCAAACCTGACACCCATGAACCCTAGAAGGGTAATGAGGAAGGTATGAAGGGGGAAACAGAGTCCATTTTCCAGAAAGGTGAGGGGCATGGCGCTCCAGCCCTCAGGGCGTTGGTACATTCGTTCAGTAGGGGCAGGCAATCTCAGATGATGAGTGTCTGGAATATTATAACGCTCACGAATGATGTTAATATCATCCTCTGTAAGATTAGAGGGGCTGTTGGCAATAGGGTGTTATTCTTCATCCTTGAAGTCAAAAGGAGGGATCTCAAGAATGGGGTGTAGAGGATTTTTGCCAGACAAAGATTTAGATTTGGGATTTGTTTCTGATATGGTTTGAGTAGGATTCGAAACAGCCGGGTTGGAGGAGGGAGAAATCTCAGAAGTTGGAGTAGTGTTATCTGTGTGTTGGGAAGCCATTGCTAACAGAGAGAAGTTGAAAGAGAAAGCCGGAGGAAGAAGAAAGCTAGAATTCTTTGAATCTCTAATGGACAGGTGGAGCTGTCTAAATTGGGGGGTTTGAGGCTTTATAAAGTTGTCCCTTCGATGGTTCACAAAACCCAAGGGCTGCACATTTAATTGAATGTAATGATGGGGGTGCAGAGTTGGCGTCTGGATTTGAATTCGAAAGATTGTAGTCCGACTTTTGGTTTTCTTTACTGAGTGGGCCGGTTCGCTATATTCTCTTTCATCAAACACTTTGTTTGATAAAAGACTGGGGGGCAATGTTGGGCGATGATTATTTGGGTCGGTCGGGTCATACTTATTTTGGGCTTTCCGGATCAAACCCATCTTAATCCTTGGAATATTGGGCTACTATTTGACTAATGATTTAAATAAGGCTTGGGCGGATAGTTTACAAGGTGGACAGATGGCTGCTCGCGGGTCCAATATCTTGGCTAATATGGGTTAGCTGTAATCTACAAGATTAACAGGCGGCTGATTGATTGGTCTAGCCGTCTTCATTAATGAGGACTTGACATAATATTGGCTTAGTGGGGAACAAGGGTTTGATAAAGCCTGCATGAAATTAGCTGACATCAGCAAAGAGGATACATGTAAGTTGGTGAGATGAGTATAAGGAGCAGGGTATTACACAGAAAAGGTACATGACATTTTTTACTCTATCAGACACTAGAGCACACAACCTCCATTGTTAATCCTTTTTCTGGCCTGTACTTACTCTTACACCGGAGCGATCCCTGGCAGCCCAAGCTATCGAGATCCGGTGCTGACCTGTTTACTGTGCAAAATTAGACGCGCTTTTGATGATTGGGGCGCGTGAGAGAATATTGGCGTTAACAAGATTTTTAGTTAATTTTATATACTCATTCTATTTTAAGATAAAATTATTTATTAACTTTTTAAAATTCATTTGGATATTTTTAAACACAAAATTGATATGAATTTATTTAATTTTAATCTATAAAGTATTTAAAAAATCAACTAGTTGTAAGATTATTTTACTGTTGTATAGTAACCCATTTACCGTCTTTGTTTCTACTGCATTCTATGTCATCGTATTACATTATGTTCTGCGAGATTTTAAAACCACAGTCAATACAATACCTTGGTGTAGGTCTGAGATCATCCTTCATTCCATAGCCATCACATATATCAATTTTGAATTCAAAATGTCTCAAATCAATTTTTAAAAAATTATAATAATAATCTCATTTTTTTTGGAATGGGGAGAGTAATGATATTGATAGTGTTTGTTGTGACGCTCCCAAAATAGGTCCACACAACCCATTTTTGAGTCGCAAAAATACACACTACAGAATTCAAATACAAATTTCATATTCCAACTATTAAACTGTCGTAAAAAATACGACCACACATAAACTGTGAGTTTAAATACAAATAACAGTACCCACACTCCAAATCAATGATATCTTACATAAAGGCACAGTCAATAACTGTTTTAAAAATTAAAATATTTAAAAAATGCTCAAGGAAGCCTTCGTACATGGGCGGCCGGGCTTTTAAGTTATAATAGATATCATAGGACTTGAGAATTGACTTTGGTTGACCCAATAGACCCAAAGAAGAACGAGAAGATTACTATCATATTCATTCCAATGGTGGGTATTTTCTTGTCAAATAATTATCTCCATTGTCTCAAACCGAGGATTATATTTCAACCATACTCCAAGATTGTATAAGTAATACTCATAGATATAGTCAGCAAGTGGATGAGCACAACTATGTCCTATGATAACACGAATGCGTATGTGGTTAGACATCTTTGTATGATAGTGTTAACACACCCTTCCAAAGTCGGGTTCTCATCACCCTATTTTTGTTCACCAAAATCAATTATTAAATGACGTATAAAATACGACACACATTTTAAGTCCTCAATACAATTATTTCCATACAATTTTATGGAAAACTTCAGAAGTTATTGTAATAACCGTGAATTTCATGAATAAATATTAATATTGATATTAATAAGAAAATGAATATTTATTTTATATAAATGTTTATGTAGCATGAGATGAGTAACTCAATTAAACTAAATTAAATTTGTGACAATTGAGAAAATGTGGAGAAGTATGATGAGCTCGTGAAATGCCTTGTGTGGCACGATGATGAAATTTGCGATGGTCTAATTAAAGAATGAAGAAATTAATAAGTGAATGATTAATTAATATTATATTATTAATTAATTGTTATTACTGGCATATTAATGAGTAAATAATTAATTAATATAATAAATTAATGTTTAATTGCTAAGTGCAAATCTATGTAATGATTAATCATATATTATATAGTACCTACATCTATTTAGTATACAATAAAGTGTGACATTGCAAGGTGACTATATAAGATAGGAAACTATATGGTAAAATGAAATGAGTCACTTAAGTTACATAAATGGGCCTATGTGACAATATGTTATATGTGGATACATTAATGTGTACTTTGTGCAATATTAAATTAGACTAAATAAATAATTATTATTAATTGAGTATAATTGAAATAATAAGGTTTATTATAATGTAGAAAGATAATACTCAATTAAATTATATTTCGATATTATCAAATATACATGGAATATATAATGATGTGTATATATATACCCCCAACTTGCTACAATGTAAATACCCACTAAAACTACATTGTAAATTAAGGGAGAAATAAACCTAGGTATGCATATATATACATTTGTGTAGGAATAATGTGTGTATGTACATTTAAACCTAAGTGTTGGTATACTCATTTGCAAATGCTGAGTTCTATTTGGTCTTGTCCCAAAATGAGTGTCTTATTCTTCTTCTACAACTCAATTTCATGATAGTTTAGATCAAATGATGGCAAGGAGTGGGCTGAGGTGGTTGTTGGCCACTATTCCACCAACTATCAATTGCCCATCATCTTCTTCCTTCCTCTATTGGTTTCAAATTTTTGGACAAAGCTTTGGCATGGTCCTTGAATTCTTTATAAATAGAGCTCTCCTCCTCCCATAATCTAGTTGCTAATTTGTTGCTAAGTTGATATAGAGAGAGTATTGATTGAGTAATATGAAACTTGAGCAAGCCTCGTCCAATTCAAAGCTTCAAGAGGTATAATACTTGTTCATGTTTTGAAGTTCAAACAATTATGAATTCATAGAAATTTGCATGATTTAGTTGAAATTGGTTATGTGAGATGATGTTAGCATGTTAGTAGAGTCTATATACATGTTATATATGCAATGTGAAAGTAATCAAACATGATTCATGAAGAATTGTGAGATTAGTTTGGAAGCTCTGCTGTTGCAGAAAAACGTCCTGTCTGGAAACGGAGTGGCGCGGCCGCGCCACTCCCTAGTACAAATACGGCGCGGTTGCACCGATCTGCAGAAGAGAAATCCCATTTTTGTGGTTTTTGATGAATGGAGCATGCTAGTTTAACTTAATTAAGACTATATAAGCCCCTGACATGCTAGTGTAGGTGGCCTTGCACGTAATCACTCACCATAGCTTGGTTTTGATAACTTTCTAAAGGAAACTTAGAGTTTTCAAACACAAACTTGATAAACCAAGTACACTATAAGATATGAACTTGTGAGCATGCTTATGTGGTCTAGTTATATGTGTACATGAGCATGATATATAGTATGTGAAGTTACTTTGCATGATTGGTTGGTTTAATATGAGATTTTCAAAGAAAACTTAAAGAGTTTGAAAACTAAGTCGGTTGATATTATCTTATGAACTTTTTGAAATTTAGGACTACCATGCTAGGACATTGTATGCCTCTAGACATGGGGAATATGTTCACCGTCTCGCAAAGCATGATCTAGACTTTCAAGCATGATGTAAATAAAGTTTCAAGTGTTAAACTATTCAACCTAAGTGTAATAAGAGGTTAACATGTGAGCATGCGTACTAACGGTTGTTGGTTTCATTAAGTGATGTAATGAGCAATATGATTAGTCTTTTGTGCAATAAACCCATTTAGCCTTGTTGAATGAGACTTAATATCAAACTATGTTGAAGGCAAGATATAAGAATCAAACCTATCATAAACCTCATAACATGTATGTTCTGCATATGTCATCATCAATTTATGTGGGTGAACGAGCTAGGCTATGCAAACTGAATTGTCAGTTCTGGTTTGAACTGGGAGCAGCGCGGCCGCGCCACTTCTTAGTTCAAACCAAGCTCGGCCGCGCCACCCTGCAGTGTAGTCTGACTATTTTGTTGTAATCTGAAAACCAATGCATGCTTGTATTGATGTCCTAAACTGCCATACATGTTTAGTAGTGTGACCAAATGTTAATGAGCATGCTAACGATAAAATCATAGAATGGATAGGTGTTTATAAACTTTCAAATGCTAAGTTAAGCAATGATTATGAACTATGTTATTTGATTTCATAGTATCATGCAATTTGATTTTGTGCTGTGTATGTAAGTATGTAATGACGTACGTATAAGATTGTACGACTAAGATGGGATCGTATGTATATGCTTAACTTACATATCAAGTATGTGTATTCAATGTATGTAACTAATGAAATACATATATACGTAACTATGTTACAATAGGATTTGAAAGTGTTGATAAGCTATGCTTGGTAAACTACGCATAAGGCAAGTATTCGAACCTTACTCTTTATTGATCACTACTTAAGCTTGTACTATTATTGATCGTATGAGTAAATAATTGATAGTATGATTCATATCTTATGAATTAATGCTTCATAGCTTAAGATAAAGTTGTTTATATTCTTCGAACTATGATTGCGAGTATTGAACTTATAAATTGTTCTTATTGAAAGAGCAGTCTATGCCATTTGATTTGGCTAGACCTATATCATGAATTTGAAAGCGATCTAAACTAATTATTTGGTACGGAATCTTATAAATTGACTGAGATGAACAACCCTCATTGAAGGGGAAATTATATATACAATTGTCGGGAAACTGACGTGCGCACATGAGTACGATTAAATGTTATGCATAATGTAGGGTACTTTAGGTTGATCACCTGTTGTACTTGTTTTTATTGGATTATCAGTATATTACTGTTAATTCTAGTAAGAGTTCATAGTCCTTAGTGACTGCTCAGTGTTCATTATTCTTGAAATTAGAAATGATTAAGCATTGAATCCTATTGATATATTTCTGTCCTTAGCGACCATTATTGAGAACTATTGATACTTCTTGTTATTCTTGAACTATCATTTACTATTGTACCCTTGGGATTTGAAATCTATATTATTCATCCTTATTGCTATATTACTTGCTGAGCAAACTTGTTGCTCATTCTTGTTTTTCCTAAAATATTTCATCTTTGCCACAAAGGCCAAAGATATTCATCAATCAACAGTTCATCTTTGCACTACGGGCCAAAGATAACTTTAACTACAATTTAAGTCTGAGGATTATGACAATAATATAAAAAATGAATCAAGTGAGATCAATGACAAATATTAGAGATTCATAATTCAATTTATCAATAGTTCAATAATGTCCAAATTGTCAACATGAAGATAAAAACATAGATTCAACTTCAAAAATAAGTTTCATAAAAGATAATTTAGACAAAGAAAAGAAACTAAATTTCATCGTAAATAGTACTCTGACATGAATAGTACCCCATATGAATAGTAATCTGTTATGAATAGTACCCTGGAAGAATAGTACCTGGTGAGTGTGTTTTGTATACACAAAATTAGGTATTTTTGAGCATGATAATTTGTGAATCCTAAGCTGTTTCGTTTGGTTTTTATGTGTTTTCATTTTATTGTTGTGTAATGTAGTTTTATATTGCTTTTATATGTTTTTGTATGTATTTTATGTGTTTTAACTTTGATTTGTAAGAATCGGAATAAAAGCTAGTTGGAGCGACGTTTGGGGTTGCTAGATTAGCGTTTTCGGTCATTTACGCAGCAGCTGCTTGACGTCCAATTTTGACCTTGATACGGCCCTTTTCTGTCCAAACTCAAAGAATGAAAGTTGTAGAGCTACCTCTCCTCTTTCCGGAACATCTTTAATCTCCTCAATCCGAGTTCGGACGAAGAAGTTAAGGCCATTTTCTCAACAGATGCCAAAGCTGAAAATTCCAGAGTACAGTAGCGGCGCCGCAACGCCCCTGTCTAGGCAAAATCCGGCGCCGCAGCGCCCCCTAAGCAGAGCATGCCCCTGTTTCAGCGCCCCAACGCCCCATTTAGGCCAAATTAAGGCGCCGCAACGCCCAGTCGCAAATTTTGACTGATTTCAGTTGATATATGACCTATTTTTGGACCCAAAAAGTAGGACCATTCATATTTTTCATTTCTAACAAAACTTAGAGGGAGAAAGGGAGTGGGAGGCGGCTGGGCATAAGAGAGGAGGCCATGGCCTTGTGCCATGGTCCTTCAATAGCTTCCACGGAGGTGCTCCAATGGAGCTTGGGCTACCAAAAAGAGGAAGTTTCCTCTATCTTTCTTCTCTCTTGGTTTTCTTTGTAATTAGTAGTTTAGTTTTGGTTCTATGAATGTAATGAACCCTTTTGCTTAATATATATATTGAATTTCTTTTCCTTTTGATTGGCACCATATGATTTGGTTCAATATATTTTGTGTTTATTGCTTAATTGCTAAGGAATTACTGATTGGCTCATTGGTAATCTTTATGAAATTGGGAAATGGAGTATTGATTGAGACCATGAATATATTGACACATGATTATGTTGTTTTGCATTTGTTGGAATACATAATTTGTGTAGGATAGGAATATACCTATATACCATGTGTAGCCAATTTGAGAATATAAGCTTGAATTCCTTGTCTAATGTTAATTCACATAGGAATATGATGGGTTATGTAGCTAGGATGTTCCTTTCTGTTCTATTCCCTTTTGGGTGGATCTGGAGAGGATATGTTTATATGAACCTCGGAAGAGGCGTATGAATACTAATGAATTCTCGATTGACAAATCATCGTGAGCATTGTAATCAATTGGAGAGTTAGAAGATATTAATGAAGTATTTGGGGGATATTACTTTCTTAGTTCATTATTTATATATCTATGTTATTTGTATTTTATGTAACCTTTATTCATTGCCTAAATCAAAATTTATCTATTCAATTCAAAGTGTTTAATTAAGATTGAGACGGTATAAAGTTAGTACTTGGTTAAACGTTAGAGATAATTTCTCGTGGGATCGACAACTTTCTTATCACTTTATTACTTGTTGACCGTGTATACTTGCGCGTGTTTATCGGTTGCGAAATGGACCAACAAATTTTTGGCGCCGTTGTCGGAGAATTAGTTTTCTTTTGTTTTTCTAATATTGATTTTAATCGAATTAATCTTATTTTAAACTTGTATTTTCTGTTTAACCTAAAGTCGGGCTGAAGACTATAAACCAAGCACTTATTGGGAGGCAACCCAAGTTCTAATGTTTTGTGTTAGCTAATTTCAGGCACCAATTAGCAACGAGCACGATTGGCCAAGGAATCGCCAAGCAAAGCAAGGGGTAAGGCACATGCCAAGGCCAAAAGCAAGGCACAAGCTAGGCGGGGCATTTTGTTGGCACTTTTAAATGCGAATGGCTCCCAAAATAACTTACGGTGGAGAGGATGTTGTTGATGATGATTGACGCAACCTCAGGGGAGTCCTCTGTTTTAATTTTGTCTATCTTTACATTGAGGACAATGTTTATTTTCAAGCACCCAATGCATCACAAGTAGTACCCCAAAACTTAAAACAAACATTGTCCTCAATGTAAAGATAGACAAAATTAAAACAGAGAACTCCCCTGAGGTTGCGTCAATCGTCATTAACAACATCCTCTCCACTATAAGTCATTTTGGGAGCCATTCGCATTTAAAAGTGCCAACAAAATGCCCCGCCTAGCTTGTGCCTTGCTTTTGGCCTAGGCATGTGCCTTGCCCCTTGCTTTGCTTGGCGATTCGTTGGCGAATCGTGCTCGTAGCTAATTGGTGCCTGAAATTAGCTAACACAAAACATTAGAACTTGGGTTGCCTCCCAATAAGCATTTGGTTTATAAACTTTAGCCCGACTTTAGGTAAAATAGGAAATACAAGTTTAAAATAAGATTAATTCGATTGAAATCAATGTTGGAAAAACAAAAGAAAACTAATTCCCCGGCAACGGCGCCAAAAACTTGTTGGTCGCAAACGCAATCGATGAACACGAGCAAGTATACGCGGTCAAACAAGTAATATAGTGTTAGAAGTAGAGTGTCGAACCCACAAGGACTAAGTACTAAATTCTATTCAAGCACTAAACAAGTCATTGCAATCTTATTTAAATAGTTGATAAAAGATGGTTTGTTAAGTTAACTAGAGTGAATTAAAATAGTAAGTGAGAGAAAAAGTATATTCAAATAAGGCAAACTAGAATTACAACTCCCCTAATGCGTTGTTTAATCTCCTAACTCTCCAATTTATCTCACGACCCACAAGAATGGTTAACCGAGAACTAACAGTGTACATAAGCCTCTTCCGATGGTCAAATGCAATCCCTTAGCTAAATAAATCACAATATTCCTATGGTGAAAATAATTAGACTAAGGGTCTTTAAGTTCCGTTTTCAATGGTTACACAAAACGAATAGAGATATTCCTATTCTATTATACAAGAAATGCTCACAATCACAAGGCCATGAACAATACAAGTGTTGTTGCACTTAGGTTAGGTAATAATATCAATTAAAAGCCATAGTAATTACTCTATTAAGCAATCAATCAACTAAGCATGAAGCGCAACAATCCATTCACACATGAGTCAATAGAGTCAAAAGAAGAGATATTTGATTAAACTAAACATTAGGTTACATTGCAATCCTAGAAATGAATTAGTTCATAAATATAGAACTAATTATCAACATCATAGAGTTCAACATGCTCAAAATTACACAAAAAAGTAAAAGATTTGGCTAAAGAAAACTCCTCTTGTGAAGTTTTCTGGCTCCAACTCTTCCCTTCGCTGTGTAGAGTCTGAGTTGTAAAGGACGCAATGAATTCTAAACACTTTAAGAACCACTAAATCTCTCTTAAAAGCTAGAAAAACATAAAAGCTAAGCTAAAACTGATGTAGAGAGTGAAGGAGGCTAGGGTGAGTTAATGATCATAAAATCTCCTTTTCTCTAGGTTATTTAATGACCATCTCAGCCAAAACACCGGAGCTGGCACTGCAGCGCCAGCTTTAAGCCTTGCACCAGCGCTGCGGCGCTAGGAAAGATCTTCAAGACAACTCATGGCGCTGCAGCGCCACATTAGTAAGGGTGCAGGAGCGCTACAGCGCTATGCATGCAGGGATCTGAGAAAGGGTCTGGCGCTGCGTCGCCAGAATTGCACTAACTTGGGCGCTGCGGCGCTCAGGGTCCAGAGAATTGAGGGGCCTCTGATGCTGCGACACGAAAAAATAAAGAGCAACCAGCGCTGCGGCGCTGGGTTTAGAAAAGTGACCATTTAGTCCCTGAAAAGCCGGAATTGACCTAAAAACTCCTGCAACGCACTTTTAAGTCAAACATACAGTAACAATATATAAAAGCATTATAAAAGCAGGAAAAACAAGTTAAATCTCAAAGCTAAAAGAGCTTGATTCGCGGATATAAATCCCACTTATCAGTACCCCGACATGAAAAAATTAAAATTTAATAAGAAAGTTCAGACCAATATTTCAGTGAAATGATATTAGATGAAGCAAAAACCTTAAGCAATTTTTAATCATTTCAGGAATTATATAAGCAATACTTATCATAGTAAGTTTAGATTTAAGAATATGAAATGAAATAATATACGAAACTGCAAATGGATTTTCACCCGTCATGCTGTAATCCGCGTAGACAGATCATTTACACAACTTTAATAAAGAATGAATACGAATGGTTATTCACCAGGCATACGGTAGTCCGCGTAGGCAGGTTATTCCTACATATTAATAAAAAATGAATACGATGTGTTATTCACCAGGCATGAGGTAATCCGCGTAGACAGGTTCTTCCCACAGCTTAATAAGGAATAGAATAACAACTCTTACGAGTATTGAAAGAAAATAACATCCTTTACGAGAAAAATAATATCCTTTACGAGTATAAAATCACATCATTTACCTTAGTAGGATATTTGATACTACAATTGTGTAGTAGCAGAATACTCTTCTTCTTTCTCTCTTATTCTCTCTCTATAGTTTTTCTCTCTATAACTTTTGTGAATTTGTGAGAAATAACGAAGAAGTGAACTTCTATTTATAGAAGAATTCTAGTCTGGCCCTTGAAATGTGAAAAGGCAAGTGGGTTGACGCCTGTAATGTAAAAATGTAAGTGGTTTGATGCCTGTAATGTGAAAAGATAAGTGGTTTGACGCCTGTAATGTGAAAAAATAAGTGGTTTGACGCCTATAATGTGAAGAAGTAAGTGGTTTGACATCTGTAATATGAAAAGACAAGTGGTTTGACATCTGATAAAGACAAGTACTATTGGCAAAAGTGACTCTTAGATGATGACCTATGGGTCCCAAACTTACAAAATGCCACGTATCACCATTATTTCATTCGAGTGTCGGTAACTTCTTCTAATGGTTATGTTACTCATCACATAATTAATCAACGTTTTTTAATCCTTCAATAATTATTCACAATTAATATTATAGATTCACAATATTGACAACCAGATCGTTCCCAGGAAAGAGGGGGCTTTCCGATAAGGATTTCTTCTTATTGGTGCAATTAGCTAACCTAACCTCTTTTCTCGACAGAACTTTTTCGACATTGTCAATAATGC
This sequence comes from Panax stipuleanatus, assembly GCA_020205555.1. Lineage (NCBI taxonomy): Eukaryota > Viridiplantae > Streptophyta > Magnoliopsida > Apiales > Araliaceae > Panax > Panax stipuleanatus. Next base: position 13,972,583 of record CM035125.1, on the reverse strand, counting down.
AAATAATAATATGAATAACTGTGTCATGTCAATTATTGATTTAATAATATAAAATATTATACAGATGATACTGTTATAATAATGAATCAATAATATGAGATACTATGCAGCAACTACTGTGGCAATTATTAAATGAAACTAAGTGACTTCTTACATAAGCATCAATAATCGGGGATATTGTGCAATACTGATGAGTGGGTTTTATACCCGCGAATTGACTATTTTTAGACTTAAGAAGATGTCTGTTATTATTTTTTTATATTGCTTTATTATTATTTTTGTTATTATTTTGTTTAATTTGTGTTTCGCAAGAGGTTTAGGTCATTTCCAGATTCAAAGGGAAAAATTGGGCTTTTTCCCAAACCCGGCGCCGCAGCGCCGGTTGCTCTCTATAGTCTGGCACCACAGCGCCAGCTCTTACCTTCAGACTCTGCATGGTCAGCGCTGCAGTGCACCACTGCCCTTACTAACGTAGCGCTGCAGCGCCACGTTTTGACCAAAAAGCCCTAAACCAGCGCTGCAGCGCTCGAATAAAACTATAAAGCTGGCGCCGCAGCACCAGCTCCGGTCTTTTGGCTGAAAAAGGCTTTAAATGACCTAGCAGCTGGAGCATTCACTATCATTAACTCTTGGCTGCCTCTTTTTCTCTCTAGAGCTAATTTCTAGCTTAGCAAGGAGCTTAACTCCATTTTCCCTTCTCTTCTTCTCTTTAGCTTAGCTTAGTTTGTACATATAGACTAGGGATAGATAGGAATTCCTTGGAGCTCAAGAGCGACATAGCGACACATATCGAAAGGCGAATCGGAGGGAGTTCTTGGAGATTGAAGAAAGCTTTGACAGAGTTTATTATTCTCTAGTGTTTCCTTTGATTTTGTATTTATGGATGTTGTTATTGTCGCTACTTATATCTAGTTTACTAGCTATGAACCAAATATTAGCTCTAAGATTATAATGGATCCCTTTGTCTATTTGAATTAATTTACTTTCTCTCTTTGGTTAGCACCATATGGTTTGGTTCAATATATTCATGCTTAATATTTAATTGCTAAGTAATTAGTGATTGTTTGGTAATCTATGAGAAAATGGGAGATGGACAATAGATTGAGACCATAATATGTTGGCATGTGTTTGTCTATAGGATAGAAATATACTTGTATACCACGTGTGACCTTATGAGAACCTTTGTTTTAATTCTTTGTTAGGGTTAATTCGCATAGGAATGTGTTGGATTATCGCCTAGCTTGGATGTTCCTTTCCGTCTATTCCCGTTCAAGTGGATTAGAGAGGATACGCTCATACATACCTCGGAAGAGGCGTATAAGTACTTGTGAGTTCTCGGTCGACACTCCTTCGTGACCATTTAGACCAAAGAGAGACGGGTATGATATTTGATGAAATATAACACACCAAGTGTTCGACAGAACGCTAGTGTGGGGTGAAATTATGATCTTAGCTTGTAACGTCTTTGATACCCATCATTATCCATTTACTTGCTTTGATAATTAGATAAACTATACACCCTTCCATTTATTCTGTTCAGACCTGACTTAAGCGATATAAAGTCGATGCTTGGTATATTTTAGGAAGTAGTTCCTCGTGGGTTCGACAACTCTCTTATCACTGTATTACTTGTTAGATCGCGTATACTTGCGCGTGTTTAGTGATCGGTTAACCAACGCAACAAATACCGCGTACCACTGTGGAATAACGTGCATTACTGTACTTTTATCACTGGTTATTTCAACAATTTAACGATAAAAGTTTTGCCGTTATTTTTATAAAAAGGTTATTTCTATCGCTTTCTATATCCGACAGCTATTCCGTTGTGGGGTTCATCAATGATTGCACTGTCGTACAAATATTCCCCGACAAAAAGAATATTTTCCGACCAAACGAATATTCCCCGACACAACTAATATTTTTTGACAATTTGCTTACTTTGTAAAATTTGCACATATCACCTTTAACTTTAACATTTTATCAACTTAACTATTTACTGAATAAAACAATAATTATAAGAAAAATTAAATACTTTTATTTCATAAAATTTGGGAACTTACAACATTAATGTCATCGACATATACATCTATCTTCTTGTGTATAATGTCATGAAAGAGCGACATCATGACTCGTTTATAGATGGCTCCGTCATTGATTTGACCAAAAGGTAAGAGCCTATAGAAGAACGTGCCCAGGGGGTGATTAAGGTTGTCTTTTCTGTCTTCTCCAACCAACATGATTTGATGATATCTGCTAAGCAATCTTCAAAGGAGTACATTTTTAAATTGAGTTGTGTTATGTTAATGAGGATATGAATGAATAAGATAGGGAAGTCGTCCTTAAGATTGGCTTCGTTGAGATCCCTATAGTCAACGCAGACTCGTACTTTTCCTTAAAGTTTTGGGATCGATACTATATTCGATAACCATTTTGGGTAGGTGCAAACCATGATAATTCCCGCATTGAACTACTTAATGAATTCCTCTTTCACTTTTACACTCCATTCAATCTTTAGTTTCCTTAATTTCTGCTTGATTAGTTAGAACCCTTCTTTGATGGACAATCTGTGAACCACTATGTTTGTAGAGAGTCCGATCATATCATTGCGGAACCAAGTGAACACATCTTCATATATAACTAGAAATTGTGTCAATTCCCTCTTTTGTTTCGGGGTCTCTAATTTGTAATTCTTTCGATTTCTCTAGGGTATCAATATTAATCTTAATGATTTGCTCAATTTTTTTGGTGTGAAATGTATGCTTTGAACATCCTTTCGAGAAAAGAGGGTGTACATGTTATTTTATATGGTTCTATCAGGTTTTCAATGATACATGGAATTGTATTTGTAAATTGTATTATGTTAGCAATATTATATTTTTGATAATTATACATATTTGTTAAAGTTTTAAGATGTTCACTTAAAGTGAAATTTTAAATGAATAATAAAAGTAATAATTTAAAATTATCACATATTGATTATCTTGAAATCTTTTTTCAAACAAAAAAACACCTATCATATTTTCATAACTTGAGAAAAAATATTCTTATAGGTTCTTTACAGTAATATACAGCAATTAGAAAGTAATTACACCATTAGTGCATCCACAAAATAATTACAAAAAGAGGGCAACAAATTCAAACCATTCAATTTCACATTAATAAGAAAACCTAAAATTAAGAAGAAATAACCGTCATAATTAATAATTCAAATTCAAACCATTCAATTTCACATTAATAAGGAAACCTAAAAACAAGGAAAAATAACCGCCATAATTAATAATTCAAATCAAATCTTTGGGATCAAACAACAAAAACAAATCCATAATTCAAATCAAAAGGATGGAAGAATAAAAAATTATCTTTTTCATCCTAATCTTCATCTCCCTCACCGCTCATTCTCTTCATTACCACCTCCTCTCTCCTCCCTTCATCATCCTCCTCCGCCGCGAATCTCCGGAAGTACCTGAGTTACTGTTCTAATTTTTTTTTGATGATTTGGTTACCCACAAAAACTAAAATGGTTACTTTTATATGAAGGTTTGGCTACCAACTGCATCACATTCAAAATAAATCTTTAACCTAATAAAACTGAATTGGTTACCTTGGTATGAAGGTTTGGCAACCAACTGCATGAAAGTTTTGCTACCAACTGCATCACATTCAAAATAAATTGGTAATCTAATAAAACTGAATAGGTTACCTTGGTATGAAGATTTGGCTACCAACTGCACTATGAAAAAAAAATCCAAGTAACACTTGGAAACTGTTCTTAAATTAATTGGTAACCCAATAAAACTGAATTGGTTACCTTTGGATGAAGGCTTCGCTACCAACTGCACAAGTAACCTAACCAACAATAGGGTGGTGGAAAGCGTTGCGGTGGCAAGGCGGCTGTTGTCGTTGGAGGAGGCAGAGGAGGAGGCGGCCATAATGGAGGCGGCGAAGGAGGAGGTGGAGGTGGCGGCGGAAGGCGACCATAGTGGAGGTGGAGGTGGTCATAACGGAGGTGGTGGAGGCAGAGGAGGAGGAGGCGACCATAATGGAGGCGACGGAGGAGGAGGTGGAGGTGGCGGCGGAAGGCGACCATAATGGAGGCGTAGGTGGTCATAACGGAGATGGTGGAGTCGGAGAAGGAGGCGGCCATAATGGAGGTGAAGGTGGCAGCGGAAGGGGAAGCAGATCGGGAGGGGAAGAGATGGAGGTGGAGGTGGTCATAACGGAGGTGGTGGAGGCGGAGGAGGAGGAGGCGGCCATAATGGAGGCGACGGAGGAGGAGATGGAGGTGGCGGCGGAAGGCGACCATAATGGAGGCGTAGGTGGTCATAACGGAGATGGTGGAGTCGGAGAAGGAGGCGGCCATAATGGAGGTGGAGGTGGCAGCGGAAGGGGAAGCAGATCGGGAGGGGAAGAGATGGTGATCACAATGGATGTGGCAAGGGAGGAAATGACAGCAGTCACCAAGGAGGAGGTTTGGGTCTGTGTTTATTCTTGATGATGATGATGACAACAATGAAGATGATATTTAAAATACCCACCTAAATTAAAGTGATTCTAAATACATTAATTTTGTAAATAAACTATTAAAAATATATATTTTTATAAATATTTTCTGAATACACTGTTGTTGTAATTTTTTCTAAAAATATACTAGAAAATATAATTGTTCCTATTCTTATTTGTCACAGTTTCAAAAAGTATGCTAAACAATAACCAATATTGGATATAAACTTTGAGCAGGCCCAACCAAATTGTACCAATAGAATCTAGTTCAATCTGAGTGCAACAACTGGCCCAACCCAATCAAGGATACAATATCAAGGCCTTCTGTCCTTCACTGCAGTAAGACAGATATGACAACATCAATCCAAATTCCAGATTGTGAAGGAAGAAAACTAGAAGAAAGGTCTAGAACTTTCTAAACTTTCTCCATCCCAATAATTGTGATAATTGTGTCTAGGGTGGATAATTGTTTTGTGTTAAAACAATTCCGCCTTGCGTTAAGTACTTGTTTAGCAAATAATGTTAATACTTTTAACACAAACATTATATTATATATTAATTGTATTAAACACGTTGATCTGTTTAGTACGTATGTTACATGAATTTATGATACTTTATATTTTTTGTTTATCAATTAAATAAAACTTAATTTGATATAAAGTGATAAATTATATTAAAAAATTAAGATGACATTCTTAAATAAATAATTATGATTGTGAAACACTATGCCTACTCTTATTATTGACAGGGTCAGATCTAGAATTTTTTTTCAGCTGGGTGAATTTTAATTATTTTTTTTGTTTAAGTTAAATAAAGATAATTTGAACTAGTCATAATAATGTTTACAAATTGCAATAAATATTCATAATCTAAACTAAAAAAAAATTAAATAAAAAATATTTACATACAATTTAGAAGACATAAGCAGAATAAATCTACATTTATCTATACTCGTATTTAAAATATGAACATTTTTTTTGCCCGTCCAAGTTTAAAAATTCCATTAATTTGTCCTTTAACTTTATTCACTTACATATTTGTTTCTATCCCTATACTTATATATATAAAAAATCCAACAGAGGCAGCTGCCTATGCTGCCTCCTTAATAGATCCGCCCGTGATTATTGATTTTGATTTCTAAGAGAATGCACAAAAAGTTTGACACTCAAAGTTTGGTCTTGTTCGGCCTAGGCCGACATGAAAAAAAATTAATCTGGTCAAGGTCCGATCTGAAAATTTAAAAAGGAATTTCTTAACATGTGCCCTTAGGGCACATGCTAAGCACACAGTTTAAGAGAATATTCCTTTGAATTGTGTGCATATTCCTTTGCACTTGGTGTAAATACAGAAATCAATGAAATATGCACACAGTTCAAAAGAATATTTTCTTGAATTGTGTGCTTAGCATGTATCCTTAGAGCATATGTTAAGAGGACCCATTTAAAAAAGATTACAAATTTTACCTCCATGTCTAGTCTAAAAAAGTTCGAGTATGATCTCACCTGAGTCCTATTTATGCATGCCTAATGATAGGATACCCGAAAATAACAATCCCAAACATGTTTAGAACGAAAATTAATTCTTGAAAAATTAAATAGAATAATTTTATTTGAATAACTCTATATACATGAATTGTACTTATATAATAGAACCTTACACTTATAAACTCCACATCTTTTACCAAATATTTCGAGTATATTTTTTATTATACAACTTAAGAAAAATAAATGAGAAAAAATATAGTTTAAATAGGTTTTTATTTTATCTATAAATGAATCTCACGTAAGTACAATAATTTTTTCTTCTTTTCTTTTTTAAAGTAGTGGGCCTTATAAAGTAGTTTTAAGTGTAATTTTTTATTTATTTAAAGAACCTATATTATTTCAATTCAGTAATTTTAGGAATAGATTTTAATCATAAGAGTGTCTGAGATAATAACCTAAGGACGCGCTAATAAGAAAATTAAGAAAAAATTTACCTTAATCATATAATCACAGTATTAATTCTTACTTTTATCGAGAGATTTTTTTAAAGAATAAATTTAAATTAATAATTTTACACAATAAAAAGTGAGACTTTACCATTAAATTATCACTTTTAGGCACCTTAATTTTGTTTCAAATTTATATACTTTGAAAATCATTTTAATTGAAGATCTTTCCGGAAACTCTTTCAAGTATGGACTTTTTTCATATTTGGCTCCCCAGTCTCCAACAACACCTCTGACTTGAATTGACAAATTTAGAATATTCGTATTAGTAGATAATAATAAAATATCCAAGCAAGATTTTTTGCTCCTTTTCCAGTTCTTTCTCTCCAAATCATTTTCTCTCTCTGTCACACCCTCGCCAATCTTCTAGAACATTCTACACTTCCTCAATAGAACCCATCCTCTCTCAGTCTCTCCAAATTCTTCAATTATAGTACTATTACCTAAGCTCACAATCTCTTTAAATTACTCCACAAATAAAACTCACTAATCCCCATATAATTGAACTCAAAACACAGCTTCAATTGCAAGAAAGAACAATGGCAGAACTGAAGGTGAAAGAAACAAAAACAAAAACATTCCCTTCTTCTTCTTTTTCTTCTTCTTCTTACAATCAAGCTGCTGCTGCTGCTGCTTCATCATCATCATCATCATCATCATCAAGCTTTTCTCCAATGCCAATGGAGGGACTGCATGAATTGGGCACACCTCCATTTCTCACCAAGACATTTGATATGGTGGAAGACCCATCAACTGATGCTGTGGTTTCTTGGAGCAGAGCTCGAAATAGCTTCATTGTTTGGGATCCTTATAAATTCTCTACTTCTCTGCTTTCTAAATGTTTCAAGCACAGTAATTTCTCCAGCTTTGTTCGCCAGCTCAATACTTATGTAAGTACTATTAAACCCTTCAAAATTAAAACTTTCTTTCAGATTTGTGGTTTGAATTTGGTGAATTTAAGTGGGTTGTTCTTCATTTTGTCTTGCTTGAATTGGGTGTCTTTCATTTTTGCATGTAGAGTGCCCATTTGGTATATAGTTTCTTGACTTTTTCATTTACTTCAATTATTCTATATATGTTGTTGCACTATAAAATTGTTTGATTTTCTTCATCATTGTGTTCAATGGGAGATTATCTGTTCTTGGTTTGATATAATCTGGCTGGGATTTTTGAGGATTTTCTTGTCTTTTAATGGGTTAAAGCATATTTACATGTATATTTCTTTACTTGGAATTGGTTTTGTGTATTGGGATTCTGTTTATAGTTGTTGATTGCCATATGGTTTCTTAAGTTGTTAAATCTTTATTTCATACTTATATGCTCAATTGTGCTTCACACTTAATTGTTTGTGTCTATTTTGATGGTTGTGATAAATGTATCATTAATTTCTGTACTATAAAGACTCATGATCTGTTTTGAATTGTATTATGTTCTAATGGGTTCCTTTATGATCTTTATGTTTTTGCAAATAGTACTGTTGTCCTGATTGTGTTAAAATGTTTGCAATTTATATAGGGTTTCAGAAAAGTGGATCCAGATCGATGGGAATTCGCGAATGAGGGGTTTCTTGGAGGCCAAAAACATCTCTTGAAGACCATCAAAAGGAGGAGGCATGTCTCACAGGCAATACAACAGCAAGGAGGAGCGCCTTGTGTCGAAGTAGGCCATTATGGCAATGAAGAAGATCTCGAAAGATTGAGGAGGGATCGCAGTATGTTAATGGCAGAAATTGTGAATCTCAGACAGCAACAACAAGACTCCAAGAATGTAATCGTCGCGATGGAAAATAAACTTCTAGGCATGGAGTCTAAGCAACAAAATATCCTGAGTTTCCTTTCTAAGGCTGTTAGTAATCCTACATTTATGCAGCAATATTTGGACAAGTATGTGCAAAAAGGGGGTCCAAAACAGATTGAGACGAGGAGAAAACGAAGACTAACTATGAGTCCGAGCATTGAGAATTTGCAAGATCAGGCTTTAGATTATTCAAATCAACGACAAGAAGAGCTGGCAGATATTGGAATAGAAATGGAGTCATTGTTCTCAGCTGCATTGGACAACGAATCGAGCAGTAATATAAAGGACTTGAAGGCCTCAACAAGTGGTGGAGACTTGGATGCTTTTAATGAGACTATTTGGGAGGACTTACTTAGTGAAGATCTTAGGATTGGGAATGAAGAGGAAGACGTTTTGGCTAGTGATCCGTCTGATGTGGAAGTGGAAGATTTGGTTGTGAAATCGCCAGATTGGGACAGCGACGAATTAAAGGAACTCGTTGATCAACTGGAATATCTGAGGTCGAATCCATGAAGACTCAATTTCATTGAAATGAAGTGGTTATTAGGTGTGGTGTGGTGTGCTGAATAAATCTGTGCAACTTGATTCCTGTTATCCTCATTCTTTGAGTTTGGTTCATGAAGTTGTACTTTTGGGCGTTTCTTTTGTTTTCATAGTATATGCCTAATTTCACAAGTTGTTTCCTATACAGCAGCAGGAGTTGAAGTTGCAAGGAGGAGAAGCTATGCTGTATCCTTTTGAAGATATTATGTCACTAAATAGTTTATAATTACCTTTTCTCCTATTTTACATCTTGGGAATTTCTTTTTTGCTGTGATGGTTTTTCTTTTGGTGCATTTTGGGTTTGTTTTTGTTGTTGGAAATCATGTTTCTTCTGGTGCATTTTTGCAGGAAAAGTAGATACAGTAGGGAAGATCAGAAGCTTTGATCTATTTCTCGAGATATATCATCACTCTGGTCGACCCCAAGTATTTTATTTTTCTCTCCGCTATATAATTGCCATGACATAGTAACTACATAACTTGCTTTGTGAATTTTAGTTGTGATATAGTAAATTTGTTGTTTGTCCAGGAGATTCGGTTGGACCCATGTCATGTGGCCCCGCCCGTCAAACATTTTGGTGTCGTCGTTTGTTTTAAGTTTGTGATTTGGCATGATATTCAAGGACTGGGATTGAATTGGACTCTGACTCTGACCATACCACTACTCTTTATAACGACAAACTTATTTTTTTTAACAGTCCGAGAAATTACTGCAGTTCCTTCTACTCAATTATTTATTACCGCTAGAGCCTCTGGCGACAGTGAACAGTGATTTGTCATCCTTCAATGTCAAAGTCCTTGTAGTATGAATAAAATGGGGCCTTGCTCCAATCTATCTTCTTTAGTCCACCCCTTGTGTATCATCTGCTTCCCTTAATGTTGAGTACACTCCCATTGGTTGAGACTAGGCAATGGAATCCCTTTAGCTTCATGATTCTTGTATACCCTTATAGGTACACCATCCATAAAAAACCTATTTATATATATCATGAATAAGTACATATATAAGAAATATGTATAATTACCTACTAGTGTTAAAATGAAATTATATTATACATAAGTAGATATTTTTGATCCTTCTATAAATAACAAGTAAAGATATGGTTTAACTCACACAACTTGACCATGGTTTTGCAGTATAACCTGCCGCTAGAGATGAATTATAACATCTTAAATAAATTAAATGAATTTATATCAATTTTGAGTTTGAAAATAATTTTTAAAAAGTCAATAACAATCTTATAATTTAGAACAGATGTATTATTTAATATTCCTTCGGTTTCAAAATATATAATCATTTTTAATTTTTTAAAATTCATTTAAGATATTTTTAAATTTAAAATATTTATCACAGATGCATTTAATTTTATTCGATATAATGATGAATATCATAAATTATCTATAAAATACTATTAATTATGCTAAAAAATTGTCAATAATAATTTTATAATTTGGAACATATAAAATATTAACTGATTTCTCATTCAGATAAATAAAAATATGTGCAGCATCAATCTCAATTATCACCCTACAACAAGACCAACTTAAAAATAATGATGCCCATTATAATTAAGTTGAATTATAATTGCGAAACTTATTAATACATAAAATTAAATTTTAGAAAGATCCTACTTATTATACATTTTTTTTAAAAAATTATCACTAATATTTATTATCAACGTAACTGACAATTAAATAATTAACTTAAACATTCACAATATATAATATTTTTCATAAAAATATATATATACATATTCCCATTCTTCATCATTTAAACAAATTGTTCCATTGAAAACCAAGAGTCAACTCACGCTGCAAGTAAGTTTAGTAATAAGTGCCTTTTAGACATGTCATGCCTTTTATTCTCTCAAAAACATTAATTTTTTTGTGGTCGCTTAAATATAATTTATTGTATATGTGGTGTATGTAATTTTTTATTAAATAATGCTACTATTACATAATTTTGGGTCACATAATGCTCACATACACACACATGCATATTGTGGGCCCTGCGTGACATACAAGGCCCACAAATATGTATATGTGTGTATGTGAACTTTATGTGACCCAAATTATGTAATAGTAGCATTGCTTTTTTTTGTTCAAATTATTTTAAAATAAGATTAAAGAACAAAAAAAATTTGTCATCTGAAAGCAAATTTACGATCACATCTACTCTATAAAGGAAAAATGGGTTGTCATTGATAGGGATGTCAATGGAATGGGATGAGATGGGGCGGGGCTAGAGCGGAGAATACACACCCCACCCTCATCCCCATCCCCATCCCCATCCCCATCCCCGATTTTATAAATACTCCCCGCCCCATTCTTCATAGAGATCAAATTTTAATAACTATCTTCATTTCCACTAGTAATTTAAATCCCCACGGAAAATTTATATAACAGCAAGAATTAATAATATATGAATTTTTAAATAAAATATTAATTTTAGTTATATTTGCAATAATACATATATGAAAATTAATCATATTTTAACGCATATATAATAAAATTAAGAAATAAATAATATATATACACACACAAAAACATATATTTTAATAATTTAAAGTATATAATAATATAAATGTTAATTTAATTAGTATATAACTATTTGAGTACGGGGGCGGGAATTGAGGCGTGGGAGCAAATATCATTCTCTTTCCATCTCCATATATAACATTCCTGATCAGGGTCAAAATCAGCATTTCTATTTAGAGTGAGACATGGAGATCATCGTGGAGACGGGATGAATTGTCATCCCTAGTCACAGACCCTCAAAAAATTTATCAATATTTTTCCGCTTTTGCCCCAAGATAATCTTGCATTCTTTTTTATTTAATTTTTTAATATGCTCTAATTATATCATATAAATTTAATAAAAAAATTATTCTATATTAATGTTAATTACACACGTAATGCGTGCAGGCGAACACAAATAAGGGTAAAATATGAAAGACAAAAAGTTTCCAATCGCTTTAGATGTTTATAGAATAATCTATACAGAGTACAGACCCTAGGTTTGTTATTCCTTGTGATTTATGAAAATACATTGACCTAATGAAAGGTGTTTAATAAAAAATAGAGTAGGTGGTCATGAGCTTAGGGCCTAAGGCTGATCTTAATTTTAATTTTAATTTTAATTATTGGTTTATAAAATAGTGTTATCATATTGCATAAAAAACTACTCCCTCTGTCCCAATTTAACTGCTGTTTTAGCATTAAATTTTTACCCCAAATTATCTGCTTTTTTAAGATTTCAATGTCTTTTCTCCCTTTTTTTTCTCCCAAATTTGCCCTTAGCCTTGAAAAAGATATATGAGTAAGGATTAGCTGTATGAGTTAATGCTTCCTTTTTTTTTTTGAGAGGCACGCTTCTCCTCATCTTTTTATTCTCTTATTCTTGGGACTAGGTGAAGCTGCACATGATATATGTAAACTAATAAGAGCATAAATCAAGTACATAGAGGGTATCTTAGTCTTTTAAACATATTTATTGATTTGTGTGTGAAACTCTAAAACAACAGATAAATTGGGACGAGAGGAGTAATGCAAAATCTTTATTGGAAGACTCAATTGCATTGACCACATAAAGAAAGCACTTCTCCTATCCTATCCTATGGCCCTAGCAAGTTATATTCTCATCATTTAGTCATTTCAAGAGTTTGGAACACATTCTTTTTTGTTTGGGGGAATCATGTGATAATAATGAAATATCAGCTTTTTATTGTTTTATAAGATGATGAAAATTTAATTGTGTTTTAATACAACTTATTGTATATCATCTTATTTTCTTTATATAAATAAAATTACATGGGTATCATTTTTTTGAAAATATTATCATTGCATGTAGTTTTAAAACGATATATGCTTGACTTTCCATAAGTTAACCCCAAGGGGTTGACATGATGGTTAAGAAAATTTGTTTTCTACTTTGATTTTTTAAATTCAAACCTTGGGGCCAACACTCAGGAGAAAATCTCGCCCAAGAAAAAATCTTTTGAATATATCGTGCCGATAATATTTTTATGTAAAAAAATTTAGTATATAACGTATAAGTTGGCTCGAGAATACACTTGCCATTAAAAAAAGGACTTTCCATGAGTTATCTTCTTCTTCTTTTATTATCTATTATCATGCAATATTTAAATTACTTGTAAAGTAATCATTTTTAAAATAATTCAAATCAAATCCAAATTTCCCAATATTTTCAAATCTCAAGCAACAATGAACTTTCCAACTAGTAGGCCAAGAAGCAATTCAAGTGGAAAGACATGATTGAAACAAATCCTAAAAGCAATAAAACAGCAAAAATAAAAAAGATAGTATTAAAAGGACCCACCATAAATTTGTAGCTACATTTCATCATACAATAAAGACAAGTACCCATTGCTCAACAAGATGCTTTCAAAGACCCTTTTATATTCCATCCTCTCAAGATTAAAAGAGCCCCCCCTTGCTCAGAATTCCTGCAACTACCATTTTTCTCTCTCTCTCTGAAAATGGACTTTTTGAGTGAAACTCCTCAGAAAATGATAGAATTAGGGCTGACCTTAATAAGGGTACCCCTGGGATCAGTAGTTATAGGTACCCTATTGGCCTTGTTAGCTGGAGTTTTGTGTTATTGCTATGAACCGTATTGGGGTGTTAGGAAAATCCCTGGTCCTCCAGCCTTGCCTTTCGTGGGACACCTGCCCTTGCTTGCTAAGTATGGTCCGGATGTATTCTCAGTCCTTGCCAAAAGCTATGGCCCTATTTTCAGGTTAGATCATTTTTCATCCTATTAATATCATTATATATAAATTTGTGTTTGTATAATCCTCTATATGTCAAAGATTTGGGGGATGGAGTTCAGTTCCCTCTGTCTCGTCGGCCGTGAATCTCAACAAATGGGCGAGTGTATTTGGAGCCAACGGCGTTGGTCCAGCTAAGAGGTTGCACCCCCGCCCCCGCTCCCCCCGCCCCCCGCCCCCCGCCCCCCGCCCCCTCCAGTTCATTATTGCCAATAGCCAGTAAAAAATTGGTCAAAAGTTCTTAATTCTACTAATTTTTTAGGTACCCCACCTTCACTGTTGTGATTTTAGTACTATAGGGTAGTGGCAAAACTTGAGTATCGTTTGATGTCTAATCCCAATATGTCACCACTTTATTACAATAAGTGCACAGAAATGTCAATTACCGCTCGATCTGTATCAGAATAAAAGTTTTTATTATTATTTTAAATAATTTTAAATTAAATATTTAATTATCTTAAATAAATTATTTTTTATAATAATTTATATATAATGTTCTCAGTATTAATTGTCATATTTATATTCTTTATATATATTTATAGGAGTATCATTAGTTATGTACAAAAAAATATATAATTAAATGATGCAGTAAATATAGATACTTTTGTCATTTTATTATCTTTCTTAATATGGACAAAAAGTCAACCAGTCAAATGAAAGTAGATTGGTACAGGGAAATAACCCCTTTTCTGCTTGTTGAACAATTCCATTGGAGGAGTTGAAATTCAGCAAAGAACATACTACCTTCCGTCCCATAATAAGTGTTTTTTTAGCTCAAATCACAGCATACCAATACACAAGTTAAAATGACAAAAATACCCTTAATATACTTTCTTTGTTTTGTTTGAGACTTTTTTTATTGTCTTTTGATCTCTCTTTCTCTTTCTTCAACCTTTCAACTTCCCAATAAATAAGCAATAAATATCATTGGTGGCATAAGGGCACATATGAAAAAATATTGTAAAAATTGTATTAAGATTCTAACACATTACTTATTTTGGAAAAAAATGTTAAGCCTAAAAAAGCACCTATTATGAGACGGAGGTAGTATTTTCAAATCTTATATAATTTGCTTTAAAAAAATAAAAAAAAGAAGGTTATCTTTTAGGCTTCTAATATGGTAAAAGTAGTGCTTATTTGTTTTCCGACGTTTGGTATAAACGCACTTGAAAATCTTACTCGTATTAAAGCATCCTATTCCAAAGGCTAGTTAGTGTTTGGACCACACTATTTTTAATACGCACCGAACGATACCACTGCGAACGGTGGTCATAAGAGTGAAAAAAAGACAGGATTTTGATTCCCAATTTGAGTACTTTGTGCTTTCCTATTGCCCTACTTACTAGCAATTATTGCTATTTTTGATCAGGTTTCACATGGGCAGACAACCACTTGTAATTGTAGCAGATCCAGAGCTTTGTAGAGAAGTTGGGATAAAGAAATTCAAAGACATTCCCAACAGAAGCATCCCATCTCCCATCTCAGCATCTCCTCTTCATCAGAAAGGCCTATTTTTCACCAGGTAAATTCACACAAAAAGGTGAAACTACATTCATATATGTGCATACAAAACAAACTTTTAAGGCCATCAAAAAACATTCATATTTGTACACAACTGATTCTGCTAGGGATACAAGATGGTCAACAATGCGAAACACAATACTTTCAGTCTACCAGCCATCACATTTAGCCAAATTAGTTCCAACAATGCAAGATTATATCGAATCTGCAGCTAAAAACATCCCCTCAAAAGAAGGAGACATAGTTTTTTCAGACCTTTCTCTCAAAATGGCTACTGATGTTATCGGACAAGCTGCATTTGGTGTCGATTTTGGCCTGTCAAAGCCACAAGGCAGCAGTGTTCATGAGAATTCTCCGAATAGTAACCATAACGATAAAGAAGTTGAAGACTTCATCAATCAACATATTTACTCCACAACAATGCTCAAGATGGATTTATCAGGCTCCTTTTCGATCATATTAGGCCTCCTTGTCCCAATACTACAGGAGCCATTTCGCCAGATTCTTAAGAGAATACCGGGAACTATGGACTGGAAAGTTGATAGGACTAACTATAATTTGAGTAGCCGGATTGATGGGATTGTCACAAAGAAAATGACAAGAAAGGATCAAGATTCAAAGGATTTCTTGTCACTTATATTGAAAGCAAGGGAATCAGAGACAGTATCCAAGAATATTTTCACTCCTGATTATATCAGTGCCGTGACATATGAACATCTTCTTGCTGGATCAGCAACAACATCATTTACACTGTCCACAATCATTTATCTGGTTGCAGGGCATCCAGCAGCTGAGAAAAAATTGCTCGAAGAGATTGACCGGTTTGGTCCACCCGAGCAGATTCCTAATGCTCATGATCTTCAAGATAAATTTCCCTATATTGATCAGGCAACTCTCCAAGATTTCATTTTTCTAAAATTTCAAGAATAATATATGAATTCCTAGGCCTAATTTATTAAAAGGGGTTTCACATTTTTTGTATTGCAGGTGATTAAAGAGGCAATGAGGTTTTACACAGTTTCTCCTTTAGTTGCTAGAGAGACATCATCACAAGTAGAGATTGGTGGTTACATTCTCCCAAAGGTAATATTTGCTTTTTCTTGAAAAGGGAAAAGAACAATAAAAAAGAACTATTGAAGAATAATAAATTTGTGTTTGAATGTGCAGGGTACATGGGTATGGTTGGCTCTTGGAGTTTTAGCAAAAGATCCGAAGAATTTCCCAGAGCCTGAAAAGTTCAAGCCAGAGAGGTTTGATCCAAATTGTGAAGAAGAAAAGCAAAGGCATCCATATGCAAACATTCCCTTCGGGATTGGACCTAGAGCATGCATTGGAAAGAAATTCTCTTTACAAGAGATCAAACTCTCGATGATTCATCTATACCGGAACTATATATTTCGCCATTCTCACAACATGGAAAAACCTTTGGAACTTGACTATGGCATAGTTCTTAATTTTAAGCATGGTGTCAAGGTTAGAGCCATTAAAAGGACAAAGCTCTGAGGCTATGAATGTGATTCATACCCATTTTGGGGATATTTTGAATATATGCTAATGTTATCAAATGAATTATGCTTGACCTGAGATTATACCTCAAACTTGCATATGATGGGCAAGTTCTTCAAACATAACAGCTATACATATGCTCTATATGATTTCAGCTATGAACTTTGAAGATCTTAGATAATGCTTATCACATATGTTTCTTGAATGCCACTACTATTTTCAATCGCACCAATGGAACAATATACGAAAAGTGGAATCCAAAATTTAAGAACATTGCTAATATTTTACAAAAAAGGATAATCCTCATCATCACACCCCTAAGAAAAACCAGTTTAACCAATACAATTCTCACATACATAGAACAACAAGCTGTTGAATCTTTGCAACAAAAACAATAAAAGCTTCTTAATCATAGAAGCAATTCTCCCTTTCCCTTAGTTTTGTCGAGCTTTTATCCACACGGGTAGGATTGCTGCTAAGTAGCCTAGACATATTAACAAAAGGATCAGAACCAGCACTGCTTTTTGAATCCCCATTACCAAATACTGCTGATTTTCTGAAAAACTGGAACTCATCCATGGACTGTCTCAGAGCTCTATTATTAGATGAATTTCGCTGCTTAGCCTTAGATGCTTCAGTCAGGTTCATATAACTTGGCTTACTGATATTGCTCTCTTCTGTTCTATCTGATGCCAAGTTGGTGTTTCCAGAAACAGGAGTTGTAGATGTGCAAATTGAAGATGAAGCTGAGCTCTCATCATAGAGAAATTCAGAACTTGGGCTTGAAGACGAGCGAGTTACTTGCCCAACTGAGGGGAGGCCTTGCTGAAATCCTGGTGGTGACATTGTTCCTTCTGACTTTCACTAAGCCCAGTTCAGAAGATTTTGAACGGTTGCCTTTGATGTTGTTTACATATCCTTTAGACGGAGGAGGAGTTGCTTCTGAGATATCGGTTTGGACTTTTTCCATCAACCGATTTTCCCATGGCTTTGCAGCCATCCAACGTTCTAACCAACTCCACCCCCAGTTATTTTTGTCACTCTCATTTTTGAGAGATGCCATTGAGATATTAGTCGGGAAGCCAGTATTTTGATTTGATTTCCATTGCTAAGGAGGAAGAACAAGAAGAATTCAGCACATTGTATGGGTGAAAAGGGACCACCTTAGGCGAAAAAATAGTTGATCAAATGTACCTTTTTAGCAAGAGAATATGCAAGTGCTCTTTCTCTCTTGAAGGCTCCCTCTTGCCTCATTTGTATCTTTGCCTTGACTTCTTGTAGTGTTCCTCTACTATCACACCACCCTTCCTGAATTTCAAGAACAAGAATTATACAACTAGCCAAAAATGTTTATATTATTACCAAATACTTTTTTTTCTGAACTGATGCCAATGAGAAATGTTACACAACTGGCTATATATTTGTACCTCAGCCTCTTTTAAGAGATCAGCCTTGCTGCGGCGTTCATTCAGCATATCCTGCACAGCCTGCCCTTCCATGGACATACGCACACGACGAGCTCTGACTCTGGCTTGCACACGAACAAGAGCCTGCATGCACCTTAGGGTCACAGCAGCTTGCTTTCTCACCTGTCCTACCGCGAACTAAAGCTTGAATCCGTACCACTCCTTTCAAGGCCCTTAAAGCCCTTCTTGCCTATATTTGTCAAACCAGAATTAAACTAAATGTTTTCTATGTTTCCAGGACAAAAATTTGAACACTCAAATATTTTCACACCAAACAACATCAATAGGTGAAGGGAAGGTTTACTAATACAAGTGAACATATTTAGTCTTTAGACATACTAGATTGAATTTTTAGTTAATCAAATTTTATAAAAATGGCTATCATAAAAATTGCTAATTTTATGACTTTATCATAAAAGATGTCTATTACTCAAAGTTGAGTAATTTCCATGATTAACCTAGCTGCATAGTAGTACTAATTCAAAGAACAATTCTACAATACACAGCTTAAGTATGATGGTCACTAATGCATTAGGCCCTGATACCCTAATGTTGCAGAGTTTCAACAAGGATAAAAACTCAAGAATTTCAAACCCATACCACAAAGAATTCGATATTTCTGCAAGGTCTTCCAATAGTCAGCGGACCCCACATTTAGGCCTTGTGAAAATAACAATTTCTTTGAACTAACATGTCTAGCAGTTTTTAGTTTGAAATCAACCATTCACTTCAGCCACATCATATAAAGCAGATGAAGCTCCAAATGTGGGTTGTGTTTGATTAATTTAAGTGAAAGCTCTAGCTAGTTACTTAAAAGTTATTGCTATTTTGTGGATCTATTATCTACTATCAAAGCAGAAAATCCTTATTTTGACTTCCAATAAAATTACAAAAAAGGCATTTTGGGATAGTTCACATGAATCTCGTATCGGATAATATGGTAGAGCCTCAACCTAATAGGTTAACCTTTTAGGTAAGAAGGTGGTCCAACATGCTTATTGGGTCAGTCGGTTGTGGATGGTACAATAGCACTACAAGGCAACTCTTTTTGTCTTCATGTCCAAATTCAACAATTTTTAAAATTCAAAAATGTAAAAAATTTAAATTATTCTTCTACATTTTCCCACAATTTTTCTCGGCAACCAAACAGATATGAAGATGAGAAAAATAGAAGAAAACCCATTTACCAGAAACCCACGGAATGCTGTTTGAATCCGGATGGCAGCCCATTCTTGCCTCACAACCCGGAAATCTTTGGGCGGAGCTCGAACCACAGTAGCAACAGCAGCTGTAAAAGCATGATGATCAGCATTCACTGATGAAGAATCAGAACCCTGATCTGAAGCTGCGAATCTATGGTGGTTCCCCTTAAATCCCTTCCATGCTGACCCCAAATCCCCTGATGAACTCCTCCATAGCTTCCATTTCCTGCCCTTAACCTTCTCCTACAAACATAACACACAGATTAGAACTTATTACAATATATGTATGTATGTATGTATGTATGTATAAGGGTAAAGATCAGATTTTTATTGGAGATTAGAGCTTACATGGTCATCTTTTTCAGGCTTCTTGAGTCCTATCAATGATTTTACCCATTTTCCTGAAGCACCCATTTGGGAAAAACTCTTGATTTGTCAAATTTGAGCTCAGAGCTTAAATGAGGTAGAAAAAGAGTTCTACAGAAATGGAGAGAGAAATATCTATATCTATATATATATATATATAGAGAGAGAGAGAGAGAGGTGGGTATTGGGAGTAGGGAGGTGGGTATAGAAGTGGCAGAGTGGGAGCGAATGAGCCGTTTGATATTTGAAATTCAAATATAGAAGAAAGAGGAAGAGGGGTGAGTTACCTTACTTAAATTACCCACTTGTTACTGTAGTGGAATTTGGTCCTCAAAAAACAGCACGACTTGTTTGTCTGGGCATGAAAAGGCGCACAAAAGTAAAGGGGGACGAAGACCAAAAGCAATCAAAAAAAAAAAACCAGACACAGAATTTATAGTCACTGCAGTAAAAGATGTGGTGTTTTCCTAAGGAGGCTTTTACTACCTTTCAAATTCAATTTTATTCTGTGGGACCACTTTTTTGAATAATGGTAGCATAATCAAATTCAATCTAGAATAAATTCAACTACCAAATTAAAAAGGGTCCTTTTAATATGTGTTTTTAAGGTACATGTTAAGCACACAGTTCAAGAGAATATTTTTTTGAAGTGTATATATTCTTTTGATTTTTTACATTTGCACCAAATACAAGGGAATATACACACAATTCAAGAGAATATTCCCTTGAACTGTGTGCTTAGCATGTACCCTAAGAGCGCATGTTAAGAAATTCCAATTAAAAATCGTAAACAAGTTTAATATCGATCGGTGTTGTTAGAGTAATAAGTGTTGTCAAAATGTGTTGTCAGAATAATAAATGTTGTCAAAATAATTATATCAGGTTGCTATATATATATATTTACTCTGATAGTCCATTAATAATCTATTTATTTTTACAAATATTATAAATTATTTAAAAAAATATTATTAATTATTTTTAAATTTTAATTTTATCACATCAATTCAAACTAACTAGAAAATTGTAAAAATTGCTATTAATTTTGAAATAGGTGGAGTATGATAATAAATCCTTGAGCAAATGATTGATTCTATAATATAGTGTAAGTTGTCAGGTTAAACTTAAGTTACAAGTTATCATTTCATCAAAAAGTAAATTGTAACAAATGGGACATAAACTTATATAGTTATAAGAGAATAAATTATATAAAGATGACTTCTAAAATTAGTGTTTTACACTATTTAATAATAACATGTCAGGAAAAGAATTTGAGAGAAGATTAAAGGATTTAAAATCCAATATAATTAATTAAACAGTTTTATCACAATAAATAATAATTAAATAATGTGGTAATTCATTAATCTCCTCCTAGATTCCCTACCTGAGATGTGACGCCCCCAAAATAGGTTCAATATCAACTCATTCTGAGTCGTCAAATACATGATACAGAATCTCAAATACAAATCTTTTATAACAAAAGATCGAGAAAAATACGATCATACAATTATGAGTTTCAATACAAATCGTATATAATACGAAATATAAACATTCAAATTCATCCCTTATTCATTACAATTATTATCCCATTATTTTATATAAAAAAAATAGTGAGGACTACTACTACTCTATTCTGACCATCACACTGATCTCCGACTAGTTCTTGCGACATTCTCATTCCCTGAAGAGAACAATAGATGAAAAGAGTGAGCTCAACTAGCCCAGTAAAAAATATTATGACTAAGATAATGAAAAATAAATTATCGTTAGTCTTCAATAAATCAGATAAAATATTATGAACAACAAGTTTTAGATCAACAACTGCTGCGGAAGTAACAATGTATCAGAAGAGTTAAGTAGAAAATAATTTCTACTATCTCTATGATTTGAAAGTCCATAATCAATATTTTATCCCTGTAACATCAATCAATATATATCTTGAATCAAATATTCATCTTTGCACTACGGGCCAAAGATATTCATTTGTATCTCCAGTTGGTCATGGTCATCTCAACACCTGTCATCTTTGCACTACGGGCCAAATATATTCATCAAATAAGTATTCATCTTTGCACTATAGGCCAAAGATATTCTTTCGTATCACCATTTAAGATTGAAGATGATGAAAAATATTTTTAAAGAACGAATCCAGCAAGATCAAGAACAAAGATTAAGGATTTGTATTTTAGTTTATCCAAGTTTAAAAATACTCCGTAATAATCAATTGTGGAGCAAAATTTAAGAATGAAGTTCAAAACTTGAATACAATCAAAGATAGTACCCCTAATAGCCAATTTGGACAATTAGAAAAAAATATAATTTTTTTCGTGAATAGTATTGTATTCGTGAATAGTGTCGCATACATGAATAGTAATATTGACGGAAAAAGTAAGAATTTCATAATAAAATTCATGCCAATATTTTGGTATAATGATATTGAGAAGAATAACATTATTTACGAAAGAAAATAACATCCCTTACCACTGTTGAACGAAAATAATATTCCTTACGAATATTGAACAAAAATAATATCCCTTACAAATATGAAACGAAAATAAAATTTCTTACGGATACGAAAAATAATATCGTAAGCGAATATGAAATAAATAATACCCCTTACCTTAAAAGAAAAGTATTTCTGACGGGTAGGGCGGGGATATTCTTGAAGAAAATTTTTACTATTTTCTACACTCAAAGCTTCTTTAAACTCAAAAAAAATACGCTCAATATTATAGAAGAAAAATTCTCTGATTCTGGTATGATTTTCAATTCTAAACTAAGCATCCTATTTATAGGAGAATGGAAGGGTACTATTTAGAAAAGTTTTTCACGGACCAACAGTAAAACTATCACAGGCGCTCAACCGGTGAAAATTTTTTGAAATTTGATTTTTACTGTGCAATAAAATATTTTAATAAAACAAAAAACTTTAAATAAAATATAATATATATATATATAACATAATAAAACAAAATTTTATATATATATCAACCACCTGCACACACATTATCACACACACACACACACACACACACATATATATATATATATATATATATATAAAATACTAATACTCCATCCCAAACACGTTTTCTCCCCCCCTCCCCCATTCCATTTTTATTTTTCATCCCACATGTGGGTCCCACCCCACATATCACTTTCACACACATATCTAATATATATATATATATATATATATATACTGAATAATTTTATACCGATTATTTTGAAAAATAGGTAAATAGGGGTCCAAATAATAAGCAAAATTTACAACAAATACTTCATAAAAATTCCTCTATTTATCTCAATTCACTTGGCTTCACTAAACACATTTTTTTTTACAAAAACAATTTCGATCCCAATTTGCTCTCTTTCTCCTCATTTTATTCACATATCGTGCATTCATTGTAAAATATCACTATTACTATATTATTATATTATCACATGATACATTTATAATGCAATATAATAATATATCTGAATAAATTATTTTATCAGAAAAGATAAAATATTAATTTTCAACAATTGTCACTTTTTTAAAAATTCCTCCATTTATATCCACATTAAATAAATATTTCTTTATCATATAAATCAACAATTAATAATATTACAGAACTACAATATTGACAACCAGGTCGTTCCCAAGAAAGAGGGGGCCTTCCGATAAGGATTTTTTTTTATTGGCGCGCAATTAAATAACCCCTCCTAGACATAACTTTCTTAGATATTGTCAATAATGCTATCTAATAATATTATTCAAATAATATGAATTATTGATTTGATAATTTAAAATACTGTGCAATGACAATTATTGAAATCTATAAAATATTATGCAATTATCAATGTAGCAATTATTGAATCAATAATATAAAATATTGAACAGTAATTACTGTAATAATTATTGAGTAGTGACTTCTTACGTAAAAATCAATAATTAGAATTACTGTTCAATACCGTGTGCTACTGTGCAACACCGCGTATTACTGTATTTTAACCACCGTGTATTTCAACAGTTTTAACGGTAACAACTTATTCTTGTTATTTTCTTCATCCGACAATTTTTCTTTGTGGGGCCCACAAATGGCTGCGCCGTCGTACGAATATTCTCCGACAACAAGAATATTCCACGACCAAACGAATATTCCCCGATAAAATGAATATTTTATGACCACTTGCTTATTTTAAATTTTTATATATATCACCCTTAACTTTAAATTTTTATCAATTTAACCATTTACTAAATAGAAAAATTGAATACTTTTATTTCATAAAATTTGGGGTCTTACATGAGATATTATTATTGAATGGTGTAAAATACTAATTTTACCGACAATTTTTAAATAATTTATTCCCTAGTCATAAATGAATCAAGTTGTCATCCATGAATAGACTATAATCTAGCATCTAATTGAACAATTCAAAGAACTTATACTCATTAAATGAAACTTAATTTTCAAATATATTTGTTAAATGAACCAAGCTTGAATGAGTAAAGCCTCATTGAAGTTTAAATTTTGTGATGACCTAAATTTGTAGTATTCTCCAACTTCAAAATTATAAATATATTTTATAAAATGATAAATTTTAAGAAAAAATTGACTATTCAAACAAGGTTCTCAGAACCGGATCGTTCATAGAATAGAAAAAAATACCTGATGCATGGATTACTGGTCCAACCAGTGGTCGAACTGTTATTGACCTAGTGACGTCATTAATATATAAAAATATATATTATTATTAATTAATAAAAAATTAAAAATCTTGTTTTTCATGAATTAAACCATAATTAAGATGAGTTACAATATTAATAAAAGTAGTTAATTTTAATATTATTTTTTTTTTGGTAAAAAAAAATTAAAAATCGGATCAACTGGGTCAATTAATCGGGTGATCAACGGGCCAACTCAGGTTTTGACCAAAACCAGGTCACTGGGCCAAACCGGACCGGAAGGCGAACCGATTCTGATTTTTACTGGTTCGATCGCCAGTCCGTTCCGAATTTTAAAACATTGATTTGAAACATATTCTTCATATGTAGTAGTGATGACATTGATATACTTAATTTACCTAAAATGACATATTAGAAGATGTTACTTTTATAATTTAAAATAAAAATGTATCTCTGATTTCAAAATGGACAAAAAATATTGATTTATATATCTCTAATTTTAAAACGGATAGATGAAGGAAGTATAACGTTTAAAATTTTTTGAGACTACATTAAACTTTACTTAAATAATTTATGTTATCTACCATATCAATGTTATATTATTTCATGTCAAAAAAAAATCAATTTCCACTAAAACTTTTATTCCAATAATTATTGTTCATCACTTGTCAACATAAGCTTGGGGTTTGAGAGATATATATATATATATTGGCTAAGGGTGTCTTCCTCAAAATAGATTTGCAGAGAGGTGTTGGAAGTTCAATATTTCCACTCCAACTTCTTGTTGTATATATTATGAAGTTTTAAAGTATATTTATATTCCTAAATAATACAAAAAATTATCAACATTTAGAATCGATGTAATTTATGTAACTTTTAAAATCAACACATTTTGGAATAAATAATATTTTTAAATAATTTATAATTAGTGCGATTGTAAGCTAAAATTAAATAAATTGACGTTAATTTTAAATTTATAATTTTACAAATTAACTTCAAAAGTTCAAAATACTGCATTATGTCTGCTAGAGAAAGTAAACTAAATGTAATTTCGCTTGAAATCTTGTCTTTATATATTTTTGGAGTATAATTTTATTAAAGTTTGATTCAAAATTCTATTTTTAATATGTTACATTATCTATAAAAAAAATTATTAACTTTAATTAAAAATAAGGGTGTAAACGAATCGAATCGAAGCGAATAGAGAGCTATTCGAATTCGACTCAAAATGATAAATTCGTACTCTGACTCGAATTCGAATTCGAATTCTATTTGAAAATTTCTACTCAGATTTGGCTCGACTCGAATATTTATTACTCGAATTCGATCCGACTCGACTCGAATATTTATTCAAACTACTCGCGAGCTTCAAGTTCAAGCTCGAATTCGAGTCTCCACTTAATAACTAGTTTTATAATAAGTATAATTATAAATTGAATTTATTATTTTACTTAGAAATGAGAAAATATATTTACTATTACACTTTACAAATATAAAATCACAATTAAAATTAAAAATAAAATAAAATAATAATTAATTATCCTAATTTGATTTATATTTGTATATATTATAAGAGAATGTATCGAACATCTAATCGAGTCTGTATCAACCGAGTATGAATTTTATCACAATCAAGAATTCGAGTAGTTTGAATCTTAAACGAGTTGAGTATAACCTTGCTCAGATTCTACTCATATTTTTATTCGAACTATTTTTTATACTCAAATTTGGATCATATTATTAACGAATTCGAGTCTCGTTCATTTTTTTTCGAGTCGAACCCGAATTGTGTTTGCTCGTTTACAGCCTTAATTAAAAGCAAAAGCAATTAATTTTATAGTGGTTAATCTCCATTGGATCCTCCTCATCCTCTTCGAAGCAATTGTGAAAACTGACATGGAGTTGTTAAAAAGAAGATTTTTGTTAGTATAATTAAATAATTAATTACTTACCGGGGTATTTACACTTGTCGGTCTGTCGGGCGTTGACATCGAGGTCCAATAGGCAATAGCGCTCCTAGAGCTGCAAACGATCCGAACCGAACCGAACATTCTCGAACTCGAACCGAACTCGAGCACTTATAGTCGAACTCGAACAGGTTCGAGTAGCTCTGTCGAACCAGAAGCTTTGTGCGAGTTCGATCGATTGGTGTTCGCGAACTGTTCGCGAACATGTTCGAGTTCGCGAACATGATCGAGTTCGTGAACATGATCGAGTTCGCGAACATGATCGAGTTGTTCGCGAACATAATTGAACAAATCAAGTTCGCGAACATTTACTAATTAATGTACTGAACTGAGAAAATTGAGAACTCAGAAGAAAATTAAAAACAGATAAATAAATACCAAAACTATCTTCTCTAACTCTAAGTAATTCAATCAAAAACTAAACCAAATATTATAATCATCATTTAACCCAAAAATGATTACTGAAAAGTTAGAAGTTAGAATTTAAAATTAGAACTTAAAAGTTAACAACTAATATTAGTTTGGTTATTTTGTATTAGTTTTGTTATTTTAACTTATTTAGGAATAGGATATAAATATAATATATATATATATATATATATATATCATATTATCATATCTATATAATAAATCAGAACCCATTTTGAATCTTTCATTTGACAAAACACAAGGACGGTTCAGATTCGTTTTAATTGATTTTGGCGAAAAAACACAAGAACGGTTTTGATTCATTCTAATTTTAATAAAAATAAAAATAACAATAACAATAACAATAATAGTAATAATAATAGTAATAGTTATAGTAATAATTATAACAATAATAATAATAATAATAACAATAATAATAATAATACTAATAATAACAACAACGAAAATAATAATAATAATAATAATAGTAATAGTTATAATAACAATAATAATAATAATATAATAATAATAATAATACTAACAACAACAACAACAACAACAACAACAACAACAATAATAATAATAATAATAATAATAATAATAATAGCAATAATAATAATTATTGTAGTACTAATAATAATAATAATTATTATTATAGTACTAATAATAATAATAATACTAATAATAACAACAACAACAACAACAACAACAACAACAACAACAACAACAATAATTATTATTGTGGTGGTGTGGCCAATTATGATAATTATAATCTATTAAATTATTAGGATGTAAATTGTAATAATCCAACAATCATTGTTAAAATTCTTATGAAAATATTAAAATTATTTTCATTAAAATTTAGAGGTGAAAAAGTACACATTATTATTTATTAATTATTTAATAAAAATATTTAATTATAATCAATTATTAAAAACACAAAAAGAAGTTTAAGTAATAAAAAAAAGAAAATTACTACAAATTTAACCATTATTGATAAGACAAAAATTAGAATTTAATATGAAATATCCAAAACCAATTATTTATATGTAGAATTTTAGAAACAATTTAAAATTTTAAAGTGAACATATATATATAAGAAATCGAACACCTCGAACCTATATCGAACTCGAACAATCGAACCGAACTCGAACAATCGAGCCGAACTCGAACAATCGAGTCGAACCCGAACTCGAACTTATCGAGTCGAACCGAACTCGAACCGTTCGCGAACACAAGCGAACCGAACCACATGGTTCGCGAACATGTTCGATCGAGCAAACGAACCGAGCACCTTGTGCGAACTCGACTCGATTAAACGATCAACTCGAACTCGAACCGAACCGAACTCGAACCGAATCGAACCGGTTTCGCGAACGGTTCGGTTCGTTTGCAGCTCTAAGCGCTCCTCTTTGTGATAGCTGTATTATTTTTACAACAATGTTACTATCAAATAAAAATGGTCATGCTCACATACACAACTTCAATCAGATATGTGGGGTCCACAGTATGTATGTATGTATATGTGAGCATTATGTGACTATTTTTTATGTGATAGTAACATTATTTTTATTTTTATAGTTTCCTTAAAATTCTGATTTTTGACTATGGTACTTTATTTTTATTACAAAATAGTCCTCTTCCTAATTCTAATTTTCCAATAGGCACAAATCTATCCAAGTTAATTCAGTGCTTGGCCACAATTGAATTAACCAAGAAGGTAAATTTCCCTTAAGTTTCGCTCTTAGTTCCATTCTAACCCCTATCTTAGGTTTTTTTTTAAGGTTTTTAAATATAGGTGTAAACTAGTCGAATCTTAACGAATACTCTTATGCTCATATTTGACTCGACTTGAAGAAATTGAGCTTGAATTCTACTCGGATTCGATAAGGGATTTTTAATTTTGTGCCAGACTCGACTCGGATCATTAATCGGACCTACTTAACTCGTAAATACTCAACTCGTTAACAAAGCGAGTTACTCATGAACCTTCAAAACAAGTTTCGAATACGAACTATTGCACTTAAAATTGAATGACTACATACTATATTGATTACTAATCTAATGTTTATACATGAAAAAAATTCACTTTTATTTATCTAGAGAAATAAAAAAGAGTGTAATACAAATTGACAACACAACTTATTGATTTATTTAAGTATAAGTTTACACAATTACATACTACACTTTATAAATTATAAAAATTGGTATAAATATTACATATTTAACTTCGAGTATGAATCAAACCAGTATTCGAGTATGATCCATCGAGCATGTATCGAATATGATTCATGAAAAAGTGCAGTACTCGAACCTTAATCTGAGCGACTTGTGTATCATTAAATAAAAAACGAGTATGGATTGGATACGACTCGGATCAATTTCGATTTCGGATCATATTTTTGAGTCGATCTCGAGTCGAGCACCGAACAACTCGGCTCGGCTTGGCTTACACCTCTATCTTTAAGATATAATGTATCCTTAAAATCGAATTATAATAGACTAGTTTATATATATATATCGAGCAAGGAATAATTTGAACCTTTCGATATTTTGTTTGTAATTTTGTGCCAATAATTTCATTGAGATGCAAAATCACTCACGAAACGCTAGAATTTTCATTTGATGAAATATCAGCATTTTCATTGCTCACGAATTGCTTCAATATGTAAAATTTCAAATATTTTCATTTGATGAAATATCAACATTTTCAACTTGTCCCGTAGTGATGTCTTAATCACTAAAGCATCTATTGATTGAGCACTTTTTTGCTCAATTAAACTTTGTAAGATTGCTCATCAAATGATTTGATTGGTTACAAATATTAGAATAATGCTAGAGATGCAACTTATTCTATAATTATTTTATAATTTGTTGATGTGGCATACTCCACCTCAGCTTTTATGTAGGGCCGAAAATTACATTGAAGCAATTTGTTCATCAATATATTGAGGTGGAATATGCCACATTAACAAATTGTAAAATAGTTGTAGAATAAGTTATGTCTCTAACATTACTGCAATCTAACACAATCTAATATCATTCCAATCAATTTTATCATCACAATTATATATAATCATAACAAATCGAAGACTAAAAACAAGTTTCATTTATAAAATAAAATATTATCTAAAGGTTAAAGCTAAATCCACGGGTAGCAAGCCCACCTGACTAATTGGAACATCTTATTAGCCATAGGAAAAGTAAACAAAAGCGATTTTTTGTAGTAGCAACGAGCAAAATGAGAGCAGACAAAGAGGGTATTTGATAAAAATTAAATGAATCTAAATCTGTATGAATTTGAATCTGAATGAAAAAAATTATTTGATAATTAACATGCCTGAAACATCTGAATGACATAATTTTATTATTTTACCCCTCTAAAAAAATTCAAAGTTATTGTAAATTTATTTAATATAATAGTTGATATTTTTTAATTTTTTAATTTTTTTACTTTATTCAGCTGCTCATTCAGCCGAAAAAAATCTGACTTAACCATTCAGCTCAATCATCTGACCGATTCAGTCATTCAGACGATTTTTTTCCAAAACAAACGCACTTAATGACTGACCGATTCAGCCATTCAGATGTATTCAGTCCTAAACAAACAGCCCATAAACCGTGAAGACAGAGTTGTGAAACGAGAGAAGTTATAATTTGATTTATTATAAGCAACCTTATCATAGAAATATAGATACAAAGTATCATCATTCTACAACAAGAGTGTTTCTTCTTCTTTTTTTGGTTCACAAGAGGAGGTTTTACAAGAATTCATGGGGTATGTTTAGTGTTTTAACTCGATAACAACTAGGTGGTCATGCAGCAGCAGCAGATGCTGATCCTGACTTCCGTCGCGGTGGTATTTGAAGCCAAGATTTCATCATGTCATACGCAGTGAAGCCAATCGCAACGGAAGGAACAATCTGGCAACAACCAAAAAAAATAAAAACAAGTCAGTTGGCTAAAACAATACACTAATCTATTTAGAAGAAAATATGATGTTTGCTTCGCTTTTTGATTTTTAGTACATAATAATAAAGACAGAGAGAGTCCCTTGAACATGGGTTCATGTCCGGCAGAGGGCATTTTGGGCAGCAAGCAATAAATTAGTATATTCTAGGGTCGATATATTTTGACTAAGCATGTAAAGCACACGGGTAGTTAGTTATTTTGTGAGTGTAGGATAAGAGAATATGGTGTAGGTTTAGACTTTACTTTTCCAGCAAGTGCATGTAGTCTATAAATACAAGAGTCCTGTAACTTTTATTTTACAAGTGATGAATGATATGAAAATCGGAGAAACAATTTTGCTCTCACACCTATCTCGCTCCTTCTATCTTCCTCCAAAATTGAGTCTATCTGTCTGTTCCTCTCTTTCCTCCCTAAATTCCATCTATTTATCCCTCTATTTTATGTTCTATCTCTGCAGATTCAAGTCAGGACCAAGGTGTGACTTAACAACTTGGTATCAGAGCTGTTTCTTCACTGGAAAAACTCATCTTCTTCATCAGTTCGCTACTGTTCATCACTAGAAATTCAGACCATCAAAAAACACTTCATTCAGCCACAAAACACACATCACAAGCCATCGCCTAAACACAACCCAAACTAGCCCAGAAGTAAACAAGCAAGGATCTGAGCACAGTAGTAGCAAAACTCCAGAAACGATGCTTTTTTTTTGCAGAAACTTGCAACTCAACATATTAATCATCTTCTATGGTTAAAGTTTAGTAAATTCTCTTCTCAATCCACTCGTTTCAGTTCATATTAACTTCCCCAGTCATCAATTTAAGTTTCTATAACATCTACATTATAGATTTATTCTGAAGAATCATACCGAGAAAAATCCAAAAATATTTCAATTCAGTGCTTATACTAGATTAGTTGTGATTATTTTGTATTAGATTAATCATATAGCATCATTACGCACTACACTTAATCATCTAACATCAAACCAATTCACTCTCACTCAGAGTCAGATTTGTTCATCATTCCATTTTATATATACAATTTTTTGCTATATTGCTAGTATTAGGTGATGTAACAACCTACCTCTTAATAAATTTTAACAGTCCACATTTTTGTATTAAGAGATCATCTGAATAGTTTAGACTCATATTTGTATCTTAACCATTTAGAGTATCTCTTAATACAAAGACGAGAGTTGTTCAAATCCATTAAAAGGTGGGTTGTTAAGATGCAATCAAACACCACCTTAGTGTTTGTTACAGCCTGGGTAACTTGTGTTAGTATTTAGCTTGGATCCTTTGGTGGTTGTGCTTGTTTGTGTGTTCAGCTACTCTGTTAAAATTCAATTAAGCTATAGTTAGTTGAGTTTAAATTTTGTTCCTAATTGGGTACTCAGTTTGCTTCACTGAGGAAGTCCATTTCCAACTTAAAAAACTACTCAAGTTCAATTACTTTAATATCAAGCAGTATTGCTGCTACTTGATTGTTTTGTTAAACTCAAAATCACAATTGTTCTGTGATTCACTTTTAGAACCATGGTTGAACCTGCACACCAAATGTTCAACCAAATGTTCCAACAAAATTTTCTGAGCGATTATACCAATTAAAAGGTGCAGCTCATTAATGAAAAAACATATTATTTCATAAGTGGTATGAATGAGTTGTTAAAGCAAAAAGGCTTAGATTATGAGGTGGGTTTTGTTTATTCAAGATGCTAGTTCACATGGGCCATAGAGAAGTTAAAAAATCAAGCCATGCTGAGAAGTTAAGGGCCAGAAAAAATGACGAAGATGATGTCCAATGGAGGAGGAAAAACTTTGGTGAAGAAAATGAGAAGGGAGAACTCGAGCATCACAAGCTTGTGTTCCCATCATTTAATGAAGGAGATAATGATAGAAATTGCATCAAGGAATATGAAGAAGCAAATTGTGAAGGAACTCCTATATGCGATGCCTGTGAGGAAGATAAGGGGACTTCAATATTTGATGATGTTCCAAGTAATGAGTGGCAGACTGCTATCACTGAGAAAACAACTCCTATATACAATGATTATGTTGAGCATGAGAAAGCTTCAGATTATAATGATCCACCCACCTATGATCAACCACCACAATATGAAGGGAATTGTGTTTTTGATGACAAGGTTGAATTCATTGACAACATTCAACAAGGTACTACAGAATATGAAGAAGAGTTTTGCTATAATGAAGTCCCTGCATTTGATAATATCATTGAAGTGGAGCAAGGCTTCATGAAGAAAAAAGGAGTGTCAACATTTATTGAACAACAATAGGAAGTTTCCTTGGTAAGGGAACTGTCATGGCAGCCTCACATGATGCAACTCAGGCTAGAAAGTGAGCATATAGTCACTAACATTACAGCTCTAAATGGTCCCAAACCTTATACTGAACTTTTTGACAAAATGGGATGCAGTCAGGGTGTTGTTTGTCATCCAATTCAGTCCCAAAAGGAACGGTTTGCATCTCTTGAACCTTGGAGATATAAAGTGGAGATGTCCACTCAAAACATACAGTTAGAGAAATCCAGAACAAAAAATTTCTCTCCTTATGCCTATCCTAAGTATGTTGAAAAAACCACCAACTTATTTCTCCAACCATATCATAGTAAGTCCACTACCAGTTTTGCAAACCATTCTAGCTTCCTTCCCAATAAACATGACAATAAATCCCAATTCCTTATTAACAGTTCCAGCTTCTCAAACAACCTTAAAACAACTTCCTACTTGTTCTATGAAAATGCTTCAGATCAAAGACTTAGTAGAATTGTTAAGGGAATTTGCTACAATGAGTTTAGCATGAATTTCTTTAATAAGTATATGGATAATACTGAGAATAGCTTTAAGGAAGCTATGATGTACAAGAGCACTTGCATTTCCCTAATGTTGTTCTTGTTGGTGACTACTGGAAATTCTCATGTTCAGGAGTTAGACATTTTGAATGCTAAGAAATTCTACAAAAGCAATGACTATGGTGAGGTTGATCAGGTTAAAGTTTTGACAGGTAAAATTAAGGAAAAGGTGACCTTAAATCAGAAAATCCTGCCTCCTAGTAACTTCAGAAGATATTCCCTATTCAAGTGGAAATGAAGGAAAACAAAAATTCTATCGGAACTTGTGTCATAGTTCCATTGATGCAGCACTTCTATCTTGTGATGTTTAGCCTTGAAAATAGTAAAAATGTGCACTTATGGTCTAAGAAGTAATATCTTGTCTCTACTTAATGGGGGTATTTAAGCAAGAACTCCAAGATAGGTCAGTATGGGGTCAAGATACCTTGGAAGAAATTAAAGGAAAAGAGCACTGTATTAGAAGCAAGGAACACATGGAGGCTATCACCAGCTGAACCTTCCTTAAGCAGATCCAGATGGGCCAAATGTCATCTCAATAGGATGAGTTCATGGAGTATTTTCATACCAGCTGTTGAACTGGGATATTGTTTTTGCTAAAAATTCATTAGAACATGAATACTTTTAAGGGGAAGGGAATGTCAGGCAGAGGGCTTTTTGGGAAGCAAGCAATAAATTAGTATATTCTAGAGTTAGTATATTTTGAGTAAGCATGTGAGCACATGGGTAGTTAGTTATTTTGTAAGTGTAGGATAAGAGAATATGGTGTAGGTTTAGACTTATTTTTCCAACAAGTTTATGTAGTCTATAAATACAAGAGTCCTGTAACTTTTATTTTAAAGTGATGAATGACATGAAAATCTGACAAGCAATTTTGCTCTCACACCTATCTCCCTCCTATCTTCCCCCAAAATTGAGTCTATCTGTCTAAATTCCTTCTATCTATCCCTCTATTTTCTGTTCTATCTCAGCAGATTCAAGTCAGACAAAGGTGTGGCCTGACAGTTTACCTGGTAAAAGGGATGGAGTTTAGGTACAATGGTACATGTTAGTTTGGAATTAGGATCTTGCATAGGAACTCAAATTTAAAAGGATATTTTGGCATTAAAGGTTAATACTTTCTGGAAATTTAGCCTAAAAGTATTACTGTTACTTAGAAAAAAGAAGTCGATCCATCTTTTAAAGTTTTTGTTAAAAACCACATGACCAATATATATAGTGCCACAACCTAACAGCTGATCCTCAACCTCAAAAATAGAGAAGCCCCAATTTTCTATAATTGATATCATAGTCACCGAACCAAATCCTATTATGTCGTGGTACAGCTAATGGTGCAACAATTATGTATCCCAAACATGCTACTGCCACACACCAATAGAAAAACAACACGATACTTTCAGCATGGTTTCTTTGGCCTTTCCCAAGTTCCAAATGATATATAAACACTAAAAATTATTAAAATGCATCTTAAATATTTTTATACTTTCTCTGTGCCAAAATATAAGAGCACGTGCAAAATGCAAAAGAAGATGCTCTTATATTTTTTAGAATGGAGGGAGTTTTTTTTTCCAACATAAAAATGAAAGCCCATGGCAATGTATATCAGTTGTGCTTTTGGGCCTATATACGGTTCTTCCACAAAATGATTAGGTCTTAGTTTTATGTATCTCAACTCTCACATAATAATATGACACAGGCATCCTACATGAGATGCATCTCTAGTTTCCACCACGCTTCAGAGTGCATCAGGGCCAATATGAAGCCCTTAGCAGCCAACCATAGCAGAAAATGTAGTCACTAGTCAAACGATAAGACAAGCCATAAACATGCAATACTTTTATAACGAGCATTACCAAAATGTCTTCAGAGCACTACGGACAAGAGCTGTCGCGCATAAAATGAAGGAGTTACCTTGATATAGTTGATGCTGAGGCCAGCAAATAACTGTCTTGAACCTTGATCACGGACAATAGTGGTAAGCCCCTCCCATGTGTTCCTGTATCTGGCACCACCATGAACCGAAGATTGCAAATGTTCAACCTGAAAAAGATATAAAATTACTAATCAATAACCAAGATCTATTTAATCCAGTTACTGCCCCAGCATGCACACCATCAATGCTTCCTTAAAATTACTAATCAATAGTTTTTCAATGCAAAAGTAATTTTGGCATTCTCCAAAATTGGTGCTTTTCAAATTGCTTTTGTATTCACACTAAAAAATTTACCCAAATATCTTTATAAAGTTCCTTAATTTTATTTACCAAACACTATTAAACATTTTTACGTCAACAATACCTTTTCCTGCAACACTATTCGTAGCAATTCGCCAAATGGGCACCTACTCTATCCCCACGATATTTTCCATATTTTACCATAGAGCATACCATTAAAATTTCCAACTATGAATGATACAATGAATAGTTCATTCTTAAAGTTCATGGAAGATAAAAATTTACACCCCATCATAGTGAGTCATGGAAACATACCTGCATCTGCCTCCTAACAACATCTAATGGGTATGTGAAGGTTTGCCCAAATAAACCAGCAAGAGCTCCACATGATAGACGCATTGTAATAGATTTCTGGTGCTCCTCAGGAACATGCCTCTTAAGTTCCTCATAGACGTAAAACTTCAAACCAGCATAAGGCAGAATCCCAATAAGTGTTGGACCTGCTTAAATATAGCTTCATCAATTAGAGTCACTCAAAAGACTCCATAAATAATTACGACAGAACTGAAAACAGGACGAGGAAATCATGTTAGAAAGACCTATATTGCATGGACTCAGGGTATGGAAATCGGGTGATGGTGGTGCCTGGCTGCCATCTCAGTCTATTCCTAAAACAATACGATTCGGGGACACAGTGTAAGGGGATCTAAAGTTTAGATACGGGTGGTGTGACTACGACAAGTAATGGTGCTTAAAGTTAATGTTATGTGAGATTTAGTGGAAAAAAAGGCCAAACATTTGGTGTTCATTTGAACATAAAAGATAATTAGTGGGTTAAATTTAAGTGTATGACACAAATATGGCAGATTTGGTGGAAAAAGTACGGAGTTTATTGGTTCAATTTGGAAATACCATAAAGTTTATGTGGTACAATATCAATTGTTGGTGACTCATTGTTTCCGATCAACAAGTGAAGGATCCGACACAGATCCCATACCCACGCCCATGTCGACATGGGTACTTCACCCTCAACTAAAGAGTCCATATAACACAAAAAAAAGAA
The DNA here is from genome assembly GCA_020205555.1 of Panax stipuleanatus. Lineage (NCBI taxonomy): Eukaryota > Viridiplantae > Streptophyta > Magnoliopsida > Apiales > Araliaceae > Panax > Panax stipuleanatus. The sequence goes on along the minus strand of CM035125.1, from coordinate 13,935,792 downwards.
TAGAAAGTTGCAAAAATCACTGGAATAAGACAGTTGCGACACATATTAGCATCAGATAAGTTTCAACCACACCAATCAAAATCAATTGGCATAATAAGGAAGTCTGTGAATAGTGAGTGGAGCATCATAAATTAAAAATAATTTTTAAACTTGAAAACTAATCATAGCTGTGGACGAGACGCAATAAAAAATTCTAAAGCCCAAACAATCACAAGACAGAATATATACCAACACCCCGATACAGCCCACGCACTCCTCCCTCTTTATAGACACTCCCTAAGACATCTTTTATGCCATTATACGGAAGCTGAGCATGAAGACTTCTTGTGCCATTTCCCAAACTTCCTCTTGTATTCACAACCTATAAAAACAGGAACGAATATATCAAAAATACGAAAAACTTCATATAATCCATTTATGCATTGACCTCTACTAAAATAATAACCACATGTATATAAATAGAAGCACTGACTAAAAGACGTGAGGTTATAAGGTATAGTATACATGCATAAATCACCCCCATAAGCTCTCGCGCATCCTCTCAGTCAAAAATTTTGAAGATTGGTTTTTTATCACACTCTGATTCTTGCTTCAATTCTATTTGATCAAGAACTTAAAGCTCTCGCGCATCCTCTCGGTCAAATTTTTTGAAGATTGCTTTTTTATCATACTCTGACTCTTGCTTCAATTCTATTTGATCAAGAACTTAAATCTAAACACTTAATTACAATGATATTTCACATAAACTTAAATGAAACAATTGTAAGAGCATTGACTAGTTCCGGTTAATATCAAAATTTATCCTTATCCAAGGCATTAATTTCTACAGATCAGCTCAGTATGATAAAGAGAAATGACTGAATCACAAAACTAAATGCCTATAAACCTGATAAGCAAGCTTTGTACGAGCCAAATCTAGTGGATATGTGCACAAAACTGCGGTTCCACCAGCTGCTGAACCAGCTAAAAGATCTACAATAGGCCCTGTTCCTAAGACAGGGTAGTTATCCAAAATATAGCATCGATACTGCTCATATGTCATGAAATGTAATGCAGCGTATGGGACAATTCGAAAGACACTAGCTCCATTTCCTCTGGAAACACAAGAAAAGCACAAGTTATATAAATTGTTGGGTGAAAACATCATCAATATATAAATCATTAAATTCAACTCATCCTTGAACTCACTTATAAAATCCTAAAACACCTTCATGTTTAAGCAGCTTCTTCAAAGATTGATGCACACCCAGAGAATGGAAACCTTCAGTTCTCGTCTATATACGTACAAAAGGGGGGAGAGAGGCACAGAGAGAGAGTCAGAAGAGCTAGTAGGTACAAATGCACACAATCAGACAAGTATCCCAACCATATATCAGCAAAAACATAATAATAATAATAATAAATTGTAATATAATAACATTTAAGAAGTAAAACAAATTTGGAAGTACCAAATTTGCAGAACACGAAAATATTATAAATAAAATAAAAACTCTCACTCAAGAACCTCATTTTAAAATATATCTTTCATACATCCAAAAAGAGACCAAGTGAGAGAGGAAGAGTGGGTCAGAAGAGCTAAATAACTACTAAATACATTTATCATATAATCACCCAACTAGACAAGTATCTCGACGATATTAGCAAAGAACACCTAATGAGCACTTGTTGTGCATTCAATATTTAACATGTGTTAAGTTTATGCATTCGATTTGAATTCTGAAGTATAAAAGGTTTAATTTTATTTTTTTTGACAAGTAAATTATTTCAAAAGCACTACCATTCACTTCATACACTTCCTATGAATATGATAGTATTAGTTTATTTCTCTTTTGAATTCCAACATGATTCCAGCATTACCAATTTCAGCAAATCTGATTATATATAGTTTTATGCAGTATATATTAATATTACGACAATTACTCTCTTTTCTTGCAATTCATTTATCTACTCTTGATGTCATTTGTACTGAAAATTGCCAAATGAATCCGGCCCTAAATCCTAGATATCATATCATTCAAACAGCTCAGTCCTTATAACAACAAAACTAATGAATAAATATTCTTCATAGTCAGTCTTTATTTGATGGTCAAAACTTTGGTTCGTTCATCAAATAGCCCATCAATATAAAACATTTTCTTTGGTTTCAACTTTAAAGCCTCATCAATTTAGAACATATTAAGCAATGACTAAAAAGAAACTCACCTGCAAGAGTATTTTAATTCTTTCCAGAGGAGCAACAGCAGTTTTAGCAAATGCTCCAGCAGCACCTCCAGCAATTAGCTCCTTCACATAGACAGGCAAAGAATCGAGGTATGAAACCTCAATTCGGGCAGAAGACCCATCAACAAAACCTGACGCCACATTTGTGGACAACGAGGACCCTTGCGAAGAACTCATCTCAAAGTAATATTACCTAAGAAAACTATTTTGATCCAAAAATATTATGAATAAACAAACTACCAATTACCCACTCTGCAATTTGAAGAATTCCTTATCCCATCTATCTCTTGGAATACAAAATGAGAAATATTTCTGCTCAAAAAGCAATAGACAACAATGGCCTGAGAACACCTGGAAATAAGCAGGATATGTTCACAAGCCAAGCCTCCTCTTTGGTAATAACCATATACACAAAAGAAGAGATGACCACTCCAATGATCAAAAATTCTTCAAATCAAACAAATTTCCCATCAATCCTCACCAAATTCATCAATCCCTACTGAGGTTCTTCAACCAGAAACCGGCTATAAATGTCCAATAATCCAAATAAACGAATCCCAGACAAATATAACACCAAATAACCAATACCTAATTGAAGTTATAACTACTTATGCAATATTTTAATCAAAACCCGAAGAAACAGATCGAACAATCAAGCCCCACCCAATAATAAACAATACCCAGATTAATTCAAGACAAAATTAGCAATACCCAGATGAAATTGATGAATTTCAGGTATGAATATCGAGCAAACAACAATAGTTGATAACCAACCTTCCAGGGGAATATTCGGTTAAGGAGAACAGGTAAAACCCAAAATTCAAAAAAAATAATATAAAAACCCGTTCTCCTTCACCGTGTGAAGAAGGCTTTGTTGGAGCTTTTTTTTTTCTTTTTTCCCTCAAGATTTTTCTTCTGGTCGTTTGTTAATGGAAATTTGGGAGGCGGCTTGGGCGTACGAATTTTTAGGAGTTAAATAGAGTACTGGTCTTTCATGAAGAAGCAACACGCGTGAGAAATCGTCGAGGTTTGTACAGTATTTCTTTTCAAAAAGTCTAGGGCGACCGGGATGTTGTTCAAAATTTTATTTTATTTTTTTAATAACTTTCAAAAAAAATGTATAATATTTATTTTAATTAAAATTTTATCGTATTTTTTGGTATAATTTGAATGCATATAAAAAGAAAAGTTGTACCATTATTATCACCTGATACAAGGTCGAATTTCAACTTCTTTTTTTTTTTATAATAATGGATCTGACATACACTCTCTGTTTTAAATTAAAGATATAATTTAACTTTTATGCTATGCTTTGGATTGAAGGAATAGAATGAAAGTGGAATGATTCATTACAATCTTGTTAAAATGAGTTATTTCATACTTTTCTGTCCCCCAACCAATAAAATTCATAAATTTTCAATGGCAACCAAACACAATTTTTTTCATTTCATAAGAATGAGTCATTCCATTCTCAACCTTTATTACTCTAATCCACGGATCCGACTATGATGAAGTTAATTTTCAACTTCATCATAGTGAGTTATAATATTTTTCATTAATGTGTTACCAGTACAGTTTTAATGTAATGAAAAACATTACAACTCACTACGGTGAAGTTGAAAATCAACTTCACCATAACCGGATCCAATCCAAACGTAGCATTAAGGTTAAACGACGACATATTAAACTTCAAATTGATGTAAATTTATTGAATTTTAATTGCTACAATTATTATAATTGTATAGAATATAACAAAAATTAGTAATCACAAAATTTATTTCATTTTATATTTTATGAGTCATTCCAATTTTGAAATTTAATATGTTATCGTTTTACCTTAAAAATTAAATTATATATCTAATTTTAGAACGAATATAAGTATTTATTCTTTACTTTATGTACTTTACCTAATTCTTTTGAGGGCAAAAAAAAATTATTTTTTTAATCATTCTTTTAAGAAGGGATGGAGTAGTATCCATGGAAGCCAAATTATGACCCACTCCAAAGTTCAAACATTGACTATAGTAGTAATCCCAAACACATGGGAAATGAATAGGAGTCCTAGGAGCCAAATTGATCTTTTCCTCACCAGATTCCTCAAGAGGAAAGGGTGTAAAACAAAAGAAAAGGAAAAGTGAAGTAGACAGGACACACCTACGTCAGATATTAAAAAAAATTGATACAAAAAAAATATTAAAAAATAATTAAAAACCAACCGGTTGAACCATCGGGATCTACCGGTTTTTGATCAAATCGATTGAACCCCGAGCCAAATCAGACCGGACGTTCTCGGTTCAACCGGTTGAATCCATCTGTCCGAATTTCAAAACCATAGTTTGTAGTGTACTAGAATTGTCAAAATCACTAGTCCTATGCAATGTTCATTACTCTTTTTTTTAGGAAACAACAATGACAGTCGTATTTTATTATTTGTACTTTACAATAAGATTGATACGGAGTAAAATTTATTTTATAATGTAGCGCATCAGGTAAATTTATTTTAACAAGGATTTTGAGAAGCTCTAAATAGACATTCAACTTAGATTTGTTCAAGTTACATGTGAGTTGATGCAGTCTCACATATTAAACCACCACATTTTTTAGCTCCATTCTACATAAAACCACCTCTGAAACAAACCAATTGAGATCTCGAGCAGTTTATATTCTAATACCAGTTGAAATGGCTACTTTGTCTCTTTCTTGGTGAAACCTGGCACCACATTTAAACAAGTTTTTTTTTCTTTGGCATATAAAATAAGAGGTAGCTACGTAAGATATCTCAAACTCCCGGCAAACAGGCAGGACATGATGTCCCTAGAACAACAAGATATCTCGTTTGACCCCAACATTTAAACAATTATAGGTATTGGAAGTTTTTTTTTTTTCTTTCGTATATAAAATAAGAGGTAGTAGCCTAGTAGGTAAGATATCTTAAACTCCCGGCAGGCAGGTAGGGTAGCCAAGACACAGTGTCCCTAGCTAGAAACACACATTACAAGTTTTTACTAAACAAATTCATCACATATTTTCCAGTCTTTACATATCAACTAACTCTCATTTTTCCTAGCTAAATGCCTTTCCAATTGCTTGGAATATTTGACCTTCTATTTCTCTCAGTATAACATTTCTTGGTCTCGTCTTTGATTTCTGTAAAAAAAAACTCTATGAAATCTTTCAAGTCCCAAGCATCTTTTTAGCACTGTCCTCCATTTGAAAGCTGCATAAAACAGGGATATCACAATAAATTAATCCTCAGTTTCTTAAATTTATCGTTTGTTCTTGAAAATGAACATCTAGTTATTCTAGCTTGAATATATTCACCATTATTTGCTTTTAGTAATTTCCAATCACTTTGTCTTGTTAAAGTGCACTAGGAAGCATATTAGCTGCCATCTCATCTTTTCTTGGATCAGTTGTAAAACCCCTATAATTTACTAGTAGATGGGAAAACCACCAAACAACTTAATTCACTTTTTATATATATATTCTTTATAATTATATTAACTACTAAAGATTTACATTTGATCATTTACATAAGCTATCCAAAAACCATTATGCCAGAAAATCAAATGAAATGCATGGTCATGAGATGAAATCCATTTCTAAGCTATATATAAATATATATGGAATTTCTTAACATGTGCCCTTAGGGTACATGCTAAGTACACAGCTCAAGAGAATATTCTTTTGAATTGTATGCATATTCCCTTAAACTTTGTGCAAATGCAGAATTCAAGAAAATATGCACACAGTTTAAAAGAATATTCTCATGAACTGTGTGTTTAGCATGTGCCCTTAAGACACATGTTAAGAGGACCTTATATATATATATATATATATATATATATTATTATATAATATATATATATATGGATAGGACTCTGGAACGAACAGTTCGTTTACGAACATATGTAGGGCAAAGTGTTAAAGGTTGTTGATTGGATGAGAATATTTAACACTAATTACGAATATATGATGGTAAATAATTGGGCCAATCAACAACCTTCAATACTTGGCCCTACATATGTTCGTAAACGAACTGTTCGTTCCAGAGCCTTATCCATATATATATATATAACAAAATACAAATGATTTTGAATTTCCCGCTCACTCAATAAATCATCTGGGCCGTCCAAAGTTTGGGATAAATCCCACCGTCGATGTAGTGTCGGAGACGCGGGACACAACTAGTATATATATATATATATATATAGTTTCTACATATAGAAATATTAGTCCCTTCACCCCATAAATTAAAATTCGAATACAATGAACATTTGTGAGGGAAAGAATTTTGATCTAACCTTTTCCTCTTAGCTTGGAATTGCAATATTTGGATCAATAGTAGAGGATTGTCTGGACAATGTTAAAGAAGAAGGGGTCTTGGGATGATAGGTTTTGATTCTATTTCCCTTCTCGTCGCAAATAATTGTGTCATCCTCGTCGTCATGAGGAACTCTACATTTCTCCCCTAATATAATTTGCTTCTTCCAAATCGAGTCTTCGTGCTTGAAATATTTCTCCTTCTTCTTGTCTGTACCACCTTCCCTCCGCGATGATTGTCTAAGCCCACTTAATCCTCCTTGCACTCTCACGCTCATACTTGATGTTAGCCTCCCAAACGACGCAATTGAGTAATTTGACGACTGAAAATGGCAGGAAGATGCCCTCGACTGTCGCATGTCCGCTTCTGCAGCAGCTTCTGGTGGTAGCAGTGGCTTTTGATACGAATGAGACAACATATTGTGATCGTCCATGTCTGCATTTCCGGCCGGGGATGCCACCGACGGATCACCCAGTGCTTTCGTGACCTCGTTTTGTTGTGAAAAGACATCGCCGGAATTTCTCTCCGGTGAAGATTCTTTTTTCCGAGAAAAAGAACCGCACAAGGATGAAATTATAGCAATTATAGAAACAACACATGCAACGACAAGTGACAATGATAATATTGGAATATTGACTGTTGGATTTTCCCCTGCCGGAAATTTCCTTCCCATGGATGAAATCTCTCTCTCTCTCTCTCTTTGTTTAATCCTCTCCCTCTCTTTCTTTTTGCAGATTCAATGCTCAAAAGTGGTGGAGATTAATTAAGATCTTGTTTTTGGTAGTTTTGTGGAGGTAATTGAGATCGAAAATGAAAAAGGGTAATTTGGGTTTCTTGGATTTGAATGTTATGCGAAACAGATTGCTTGAATTGAGGAGTTGGAGAGTAAAAACACAGAGTAGTGTTCTTATTTTAGCATAAGCTAATGTGTTGACCGTTAAGTTTGTTACTTTCTTGAAACACCATATACTAGGGAGTAGATTATTAAACCACCCATGAGTGATGATGAGCCTCCCCTACTTTTATGATTTGTATATGAAATGTGTCAAGCATTTACTTGTGATATAGAATTCCATGTAAATTATGTTAAATGTGGTTCAAATTTCATCTTAAAAATATTTCATGGAGATATATAGGACTAATGTTTATTGTTGGGTTTGGAGTATGGGACTCAATTGTTAGTTTCATATAAAAATAATAACATGTTTGTTTTGTCACTTAGAATTGGACTAGCAATCTGGTTTTAAAACAGAGTAATGCTAACACAGACTATTCTATAATATTTTTACAAAATACTAATGTAACATACTCCACCTCAGCATATTGATCAATAAATTGTTTCAATGTAGTCTTTGGCCCCACATAAAAAGCTGAGGTGGAGTATGCCACATCAGCAATTTGTAAAATAGTTTGTGTCTGTATTAAAAAATAATACACCATTTATAAGGGACTAATTAGAGGTACTCACTATAATAGCAAGGCACTCAAGTTAGAAAGAAAGTGTGAGTTGCCACTTGAGTCACTTGAGTAATTATGATAAGAAAGAGATACATACAACATATTTCACTTTTTTTTTAATTTTGTAAATTTATTTTAAAATGTCAAAATGAGATTCTTTATGTGAGAGTAATGTTAAATTGAAACTTGAAACTCTACTTTTTAGCTTCTTTTTTTATATACATTTAATCATCGGTTTGGATGGGAACATACACAGGAAACGCCAAAAATTATTTGACGGTTTGAGCAGCGGGAAGATACATTAGAGTAAGAAACAGGTTTTGAGTAGGTTAACAATGGAGGTGTAGACCATATATATTATTGAGAAGAACACAATAACATAACTCGACCATTCCAAATTTTATTTAAAATGCGCGTATCCATTGGACGGTGAAAAATTGCCCTATTATCCAAAATTTTTGTATAAAGATTCAAATTAATACATAAGTTAAATTAAGTGATATGTGTTGATTTTATTTCTAATATTTATTTTATAAATATTTATACAATTTAGGAAAATTGAAAAGAAAGGTAAGGAGAAGAACCAAATCCGCGAGTGATTTCCAGAAAACTGCCAAAAATTTAGTATTGTATACCAAACTTGGTATGGGCCATTTTTGTATATTTGGGATAAAGCCTTCTGAAAGTGGACCGAGATGAAGTTTTACCCAGCCCAACACTTACATATATAAATATTATCTTTTCCTTCCACGCCCTCCTCTTTTACTGGTTTTAACCAAAAAAAAATTTCTCTCCTTTTAGTATTTATTTATTTTAATTAAAAGCTAAAATTTACACTCATTGAAAAGACTTAAATTTTTATATACAAAATAAAAATGTTTTGGGAGAGTAACAGTGTTTAAATATATTAATTCATTCACATTATTATAATGTTTTAAAGGTTTGTTCGGCTACCAGCGTTTGCGGCGATAGCGTTTGGACCTTCAAACGTGACACATCGTTTGGTGTGTTGCGTTTGAGACTCAAACGCTATGTTTGTGAGTTAAATAAGTTACATTTAAAATAAGTTGTTGCTAGACGAACAAGATTTTCAAGTGCGTTTAAACTTTCAAACGTTCTAAACACACTAAACGCTATAAACGCTGAATAACCAAACATACACTAAACAGTGTGTGATTCTAAACGTTGAAATCATACTTAAAAAAACATATATTAAGTAGTGTTTATTTCTAAACTTGAATATATAAATATGGTTGAACCAACTATTGAGTAAACAATTATATGTTCAAGCAATCACTTTGAATGTATTAAAAGTTGTATTTTTTTTTTTAATTTTTAATGAAGTAGATAGGTGATCAAATCTTCACACTTGCTTATTAAACACTTCAATCACTTTTGTTGATATGCCACAATCTGCAAATTCCACATTATTATTGGATTCTCTCACTTTCTCATGCTTATGCCAAGTTGCCAACCAAATTAAGTTAATCCTAGATGGTGTGCTTAGTGGTGTCTCTTCTATGTTGGGTAGAAAGTTTTATTTAATCATGCATTACGATAGGAACTCCCAATTTTCTGACAAATACAACCCTTTTCAAATCCTCTAAAAAAATACATTTAATGTTCAAGGTAAAAAATTTGTTTGCAGTATAATTATGGAGATGCCAAATTATACAAAGGATTTGAACGTATTTTCACAAAGAAATATATAATACTTCGTTTGTTTATATGTAAGAGCAATTTTGACTTATTGAAATTAATTCGAATCATTGATGCTTTGAGCTTCATATCTCCAAATTCCTCGGTCAAGATTGACTTTTCTTGTAAATGATTTAGTGCCTTCAAAACAAACAATAACCAAGTCAATATTTATTTAATTTTCTCTTCATAATATTGAAAAGGATAATCAAAAGAAAGCTTGAAAGGAATTGATAAGGGGAGGGCTGTTTGATTAGCACTGAATGATTGACCGATTCAGTCATTCAGTGTGTTTGTTTTGGAAAAAAAATTATCTGAATGGCTGAATCAGTCAGCCATTCAGACGATTTGGGCTGAATGGTTTAGTCCCATTTTTTTGGCTGAATGAGTTTCTTATTTCTCCACAATATTAACTATTATATTAAGTAATATTAAATAAATTTACAACAATTTTTTGAATTTTTTCAGATGGGTAAAATAATAAAAATATGTTATTCAGATGGTTCAGACATGTCAATTATTAAACAACTTTTTTCAGATTCAGATTCAGCTCATTCAGATTCAGATTCATTCAATTTTTATCAAATCCCCCTAAGTTAGATTATAAATTATGAAATTAAATTCGAGAGTATAGAAGTAGTATACCTCTAACATAACACAATGAACATGACTAACAAAGTGACATTCTCAGTAAGTTGGATATTCTAAATAGAATTGATATTTTCACAAATAAATTTGATAGTAGGGTTCACTTTCTTCATGCGAGAGAGAATCTTGTGAAACTATCAAATTTACTTGTAGAAACATCAATTCTCTATTTTAAATTTAATTCGTTTTCCTTTGCAACTATCACAGTAAAAATCGTCATATTCATCTTCATCAGAATGATCTTTGATTTGATCATAGGTGAGTGTGAGGGCATATGGGTGCCATCTACCTCACAAAACACAAATGATTTTGAAAAAAAAATTCCCGCTCAAGTTATGGTTTCATCCGGACCGTCCAAAGTTTCGTATAAATCTAACTCTTCAAATCTAATCTAATCAGCCTCTGCTTCTCTCACCATTCTCTCTTCCCTTCTTCTTTCCAACCCTAACCCATTTACTGTTCAGTGCCGGAGGCACAAATCTAGTATATATATATGGCTTTTGCGGTAAGTGGTAATAGTGGGAGACAATGGTTGTGGATATCAAAATGGCATTGCACGCAACGGAAACAAGGGGCAAAAGAATCATCAAGACACTTGCTACAACTAAAATGTGGGCGTTTGATATTTGAATAAGCAAGAGGGTATAATTAGATGGTTGAATGACACTTTTATCCCTTCAAGTTGTCACCCATATTTAGGTGGAAGTATAATTAAATGGTTGAATGACACTTTTGTCCCGCTAAGTTGTCATTCATATTTAAAGTGGGTTCCCGCAATAAGATTTTTTTGTCAAAAATCCAAGATCTAAAAAGTATGGGTTAGTTCAATTCCTCAACTATCCTCGTGTGCACAAGCTCAACTCTTTTTTCTCAACCATCTTATTAAGCCTAACATTATAATGTACTAATATACACATGAAAGATTCTCAAAATAGGCAATGTGGGATTTTGTCAAAACTAAGAATTTTGAAGCACAACCAACAACCAGACCAACTCTAAGAAATCAAACACTAATAAATAAATTAGCAGCAAATACTAAAAGGTTAAACAAGTAAATAAATTTTAGTATTTAGGTTATGTTTAGGGCTTGAGAGAGATGGAGAGAGTTAAAGAGGAGTTAGATTCATTGACCCCATTAATTATTGAGTTTGTGGAGTCCAAATCCATAAGATTATCCTAATTAAAATTGGAAATACTTTTTATTTTATTGTGTACGTGTATGGATCAAAACTCATTAATTGGGAATCAAGTTTTGGTATTTATTGGACAAAAAAATAGTGAGAGAACCTAAAGTTATATTTAATACTTGGGGTAATATTGAAAACTAAGCAATTAATGCTTATTTGGAATTCTAAAACGTCATATATTAAGTGACAAAAAAACTTCTCTAAAACGTCTTATATTAAGGGACGGAGGGAGCACATATTTAGTAACTGTGAGGTTATTTCCGTGGGTCATGGGAAGAAAAATTGAGAGTTACACACTTTTGCGTAAAGGTTTATTTATGGCTGTCGCCATTTATTCGAATAAATTAAGTGCTTGAAGAATTTAATTAATTCAAAGGATTTTAACTGGTGAGGTAATTTGAGTTTTTTCTCAAATTAAGATATTATTATATTTTCTCAATTTTGTCATATTTCAAGTTTTTAGTTATAAAATTTGGAAGGATTATTTGTACTTACAGTTGATTATAGTGGAATTATTCGGAGCTCGGCCTATGATTTTTATCTCTTAATTTTAGAGGGTTTTCCATATAAAATTTGGTGTCTTGAGTTTGGTTTATTTTTCGTACTATTATTTTCTACGATTATTGTTTATTTGGTGGAATTGCATTATTTGTTTAGCGTGGTTTTCTATTTAATTTATTAGAGACGGTTCTAGTTGAAGTTTTCCCAACAAAGTGGTATCAAGAGCAAGGGTCTTTGCGCAGTTGTTTTTTCGATAAATTAAATGGAGGAATCAAGCGACGCCTATGATTAAATTGACCTTATCTAATTTTTCGATATGAAAGCTTATCCAAGGGTTCGATGGTAGTTGCGAGAGGTACTGCTTGTTGCTCATTGTACAAAACTCATGTGAATGTGTATTCTAGTGAGTTGAATGCAATTGAAGATGAATCTTCACCTGAATCTGTGGCATAATATGGTTGAACCACCCTATGTACTAATAGGGTTGAACCACCCTATGTAAACACTTGTATACCTGCTAGTATTCCGGCAACTTCAGATCAATTCCGGTAAGCCTTTGAGATGTAAATCATAATTTGTTATTCCCGAGTGAAAAATTGTTTCTTGTTTGTGTTATAGTTTTCTCATGTATTAATATTAAATTTGTTGTTTTGCCCATTTTATTGTTGTTCATGTAGATGCAAGTAACTAATATGGAGTAGTAGTTATTTTTGCTCTAAGGTTCTTCCTACGGAAGTCCAATGCTAAAACCTTCATATGGAGATTTGCCAACTATATATGATGCAGCAGTAGTAGCAGCAGTACTAGCTGAAAGAAATCAATATTCTCTATATTTTATTCATTGAAAAGAAAGGAATATATATACACACAACAAGGATCAATTTAGGATCCTCAATTAAAACTTATACACTGTCATTGCCTAATTTACATTCCTACATAAAAGGAAAACCAAACAATAAAAGTTGACCGTGCATAAATCAAGGGGATCACAGATTTTATGCATTAAGGTATTTACATTCCTTAGCACTCCCCCTCAAGTTTGGAATGTATGTTGATAATTCCTAACTTGCCAAGTAAGGTCGAGAATTGTGAAGAACTTAATGACTGTGAAAATGTCAGATGGCTGATGCGATGCGGATATGTAAGCTGTTTTGATCACTCTTTCTTGAATCTTTTCTCGTATAAGATGACAATCAATTTCTATGTGTTTTGTTCGTTCATGGAATACTGGATTTGAAGCAATATGGAGTGCTGCTTGATTGTCACAAAATAGATTGGTAGGATGTGAATGCTTGATGCCCAAATCTTGTAGAATGTAGTTCAACCAAGTAATCTCACAAGAAGTTGCAGCCATGGATCGATATTCAGCTTCTGCACTAGATCGCGACACCGTAGTTTGCTTCTTGATTTTCCAAAAAATTAATGATTTGCCAAGAAATATGCAGAATCCAGTAACAGATCGTCGAGTATCACGACATCTCACCCAATCTGCATCACAAAAGACATTTAATTAGATTGAACTAGTTGTAGGAAGGAAAATTCCTTGGCCTAGGCGTGTGTTTGACATAGCGTAAGACACGATATGCTGATTCTAAATGTGGAACCCGTGGCTTGTCCATAAATTGGTTTAGAATGTGAACTACATACACTAAGTCAGGCCGTGTGATGGTCAAATAATTTAGCCGCCCAACAAGTCTTCGATATGAAGAAGGATCCCTAATATAGTCACCATCAAACTTACTGAGAGACGAGTTCTGTTCCATGGAAAAGGAGGTTGGTATCGCACCAAGGTATCCAGCATCCTCAAGAATTTCAAGAGCATACTTCCATTGTGATAAATCCACAACAATAAATAATATTTTCGCATGAAAATCGTCGTTATAGAACCTATACCAACGATTTTCACCGGTCGCTATACATCTATAACGACACTTTTTATGTGAAAATATCAAATTCCTAAATTAAACTTTACTTCTTTTTAGATTGCAGGTTTACCTCAAACTCTGACAGAATAACTGATGGGAGGAAACAAAAACCATTAACTTTGACTTTGTTTTGTGGGAGTAAGTCTCACCTACTTAACCGAAGGGCATAATCCAATGTTACTCTTCTTGTAAGCAAGTAGCCAAGTACTACCGAAATTATATTAGTGGTAAGGTCAACTTCAAGTTCAAACACTACCAAAATATTACTCCCTTTGCTTGATTTTTTTTTTTTCATTTTTTTTATGTTATTATTGTTTATTGGCAAAAAAAAAATAGGTAAGCGAAAATACATATAATTGGTTGAGCTATCGTAAAAGAATAACATTATTTTGTATAATTGAATATATAAAAAATATATTCTCTTCCATGTTATGTACAAAACCATGTTCTGTAATTTTTTAACAGTATTATTTTGGGAGACAATTCACGCAGAAACGCAAGATGTCTCTCATCTCCCGTGTCGTGCCTCTTGTTTATAAATATACAAAGACACCTTAAATATACTTTTTAAAGGTTTTCTTTTCAAGTATTAAATTTTGATAACAAAAACTATTATTGCAGAGAAAAAATTATTAAAAAGGAATTAAAAAGTATCAAACTATGATTCTTTTCCTTTTTCATTGCATGTTTACCTCAAACTTTGACAGTATAACTAATCCAATATTTAGTCTTGTGAGCAAATACTACCGAAATATACTAAGCTCCTCGTGATTTAATGATAAAAAATCTATTCATAATATTAAATTTCAGTCGAATATAATAAAAAAAATATTACCGAAATATACTCACTATTAGACCACTATAATATTAGTGGTAAACACACCAAAGTATTACTCCCATTGGCAAAAAGATAGATAAGAGACGTTACATATAATTAATTGAGTTATTGTGAAAAATAATATTATTTTGTGTAATTGAATATATAAAAAATACATTTTCTTATATTACAAAGGAGTGTTTTATATATTTCGGGGGGACAGTTCAAGCAGAAACATGAGGCGTGTCTCACTTCTTGTGCTCTTTTGTTTATAAATATAAAAATTTGTATAAAACACCTTAAATATACTTTTTAATGGTTTTCTTTTCAGCATTAAACTTTGATAATGTCTAATTAATGTGCCTTATTCGAATTACAATGATCTTTTTTCCTGGAAAAGGCAACATATGGGAATATTACTGTAATTTCCAGAAGTTTAAGGACACAAGCCACAAGTTCTTTTTAAAAGAATATTTTCAAGAAAAGGGAACACCTCTTTTAATATATCCCCTAGTTTACTTTCTCTTTTTTTTAATATATATGTCGATTAATTTTATTTCAAATGTGAATAGCGTGAAATTGTAAATGATAAAATAAAATTTAATATGTGGGTCCATCCAATAATTATACTAGGATAAACCATGAAGGAGAGACTTACCATCGTATATTTAGTCTAGTGTAAAGACACTAAACACTGAATAATTGACTATTATATGAAATTATGAATATAATACAGATAAAGATAAAATTCCCAGTAACTTGAATAAATATGCTCCTACTAAACTAATCTCTGAACCCGACAAGTAGACGTTGGGTTGGAAAGGGAATGGAGTATGTGGGCTTTTTATGTTTTTCTCATCATATTTGGCTACAATTTTTGTATATATAAATATATATATATATATATATACATAACACAAACAGATGAAACCTTTGTGATTTCTTTGACTTCAAATTGCTTTATTATTCTATCCAGGCAATACCCAGATGATTGTCTTTTCTATTACTTGTAATATATCTAATCTTTGCTTTTGGTTTATTGATGATATATAGTAAGTGTATAAGCAAAATTAATAATGGGTGTTTTTTTATTCCTTTTCAAATAGTTTGGGATTGAATTGAGAAGTCCATTAATGGAGGGCAATACTAGTAGCAGATTCAAGACACTCTGTGTCTTTTGTGGAAGTCACCCTGGCCGTAGACAAGTTTTCAGTGATGCTGCTGTTGATTTGGGAGACGAACTGGTTGGTTTTATTTCATTATACTTTTTTGATAGAATCCTGTTTTGATTCAAAATGGTGGGTTTGTGTTTAAATTTCTTGTTTTGGTGTCAAAAAATGGTTATTTTGGTGACTTAGTGAATTGGGTAATGTTTTACCACTTGGGTTAATCTGTTTCTGCTATGAAAGTTTAATTTGTATTGAACTGAACTGTTTTTTTTGTGTTTGTGTTTTTGTTTGAAGTTTTTTCTTTGGGACTTTGTGAATCGGGTCATTAGTTTTTGAGGTTGTTTTCATTATATATTCATATAACCATTGTGCCTAATAGGTGTATGATCATATGCTTGTTGTTTCAGGTGAATAGGAAGATTGACTTGGTGTATGGTGGTGGTAGTGTTGGTTTGATGGGTTTGATTTCCCAGAGAGTGTATGAAGGAGGCTGTCATGTACTTGGGTAACTAAGAATATGGAACTTGAACATATATATATATATATATATATATATATATATATATATATATATATATATATATATATATATATATTTCATTAGATAATAATTTTAGTCAATGTACTCTAGGCTCATGTTATGTTATAGCAATTGACTCGTCTTGATTTCTCTTCCAATGCAGGGTTATTCCTAAAGCTCTTGTGCCTCTTGAGGTAATCGTGTTTTTCATATGTATAACTATGTTTTCAGATTCAATGATTCCTTCATTTCTTTACCTAGCATAAGGAAATTGTTCTTGAAATCTGACATATTTCAGACTAATAGTATGCTGCGGAGTTGCTCTTTTCTGAGCCTTGAGGTTAATCCAATTTTTGACATTTCCTTTTAGGTTGCAGTGCTTTATTATTCTTCATTTAACATACGGAAGAAACTGCCTGGACACATAGTAACCTTAAAATGCAATTTCAATACTATTGAGGCATGATAGAGGGTTGGAATGAATCAGAGCTGTAGTTCTTACTAGGGATTATTTGGGAGAATAGTTCTTTGTATTCTTTAATGTTATTCCTAGTTCAATAGGCCAAAAGGTTTCAATCTGGGGCTTGCAGGAAAAAAAAATCTAAATTTAAATTTAAATTTAAGTTGACAGACTAAAATAAGCCGAGAATGAACATTGGTACATGACAGATATCTGGTGCAACTGTTGGAGAAGTAAGAATAGTTTCAGACATGCATGAGCGTAAAGCTGAAATGGCGCGAGAGGCTGAGGGTTTTATTGCTCTTCCTGGTAATTGTCCTCAAAGTTTGTTTGTTCCTTCAAGATAGAAGTATTCCTGATATATTTGTAGATAGCATTTATTGACTTTTTGAAAACTTCAGGAGGATATGGAACCATGGAAGAGCTGTTGGAGATGATAACTTGGTCGCAACTTGGAATTCATAAAAAACCGGTGATGTATTAGATTTTACCCTTTTAAAGCTCAATGAGACGGATTACTAGTTCATTTTGTGATGGTAATTCCCTGTACAGGTCGGTCTCCTAAATGTAGATGGATATTATAACTCTTTGCTCGCTTTATTTGACAATGGTGTTGAAGAAGGTTTCATCAAGCCTGGTGCTCGGCACATAATTCTCTCGGCTAAAACTGCCAAAGAGCTTCTAATAAAGATGGAGGTACTGATTCAACCTTTGCTAAATTTATTCGGCGCTATACTTCCTAGTCTTGGGTTTAGTTATGGTGCAATGGTGGATTTCATGTCTTGTAAGAAAACAAACATTATTCACTTATGATTTATATGCAGTAGCTAGTATGATGCTTATTTCTTTTCTTATAGGAATTCTTTTTCACCGGCTTTTTTGGTACAATTCCATTGAATTGATGGATTCCTGATAAACTTGAAATTAATTATATAACTTTCAAGTCACATGGATTTAAGTCAGCAGGTTTTATGGGGGGAAAACAAATTATTACGGGCCAGGGCGAAGGAAACTCCATATGTCAAGAAATGTGGTTGCCTTCTTGTCTCATGAGTAGAAAAGAGAATTGATGAGGGGCTTGTGTTTTTAATATCATGTGTCTTTTTCTTGCTGCATTGTTCATACTCTGACATCAAATGCATGTTTTGATTCCCCTGGGCCTGGCACAGATTAATTCCTATTCACTGGAGTACTTGAAGATTCTTTTTCTTTATCTTCTGTTGGGAAATCATTATTGAATGGAAAAAGTAGGAGCGATTATACATGGAAGTTGATTATGTTTTTCTTTTTTTTTACTTGGCAGCAATATAGTCCTTCCCATGACCATGTTGCCCCTCATGAGAGCTGGGAGATGGAGCAATTGGGTAAGTATCCAAAGGAATAGAATCCGCAATGACTTCTTATTGGTTCTACATCTTTCTCCGATTGATTCCTGATTTTTGATTCATCCTACTCTTAAGTTGTAAATGAGAATCCGATCAGGTGGGCAACAGAAAGCTAATGTTACTATGTACTTTTTTCATTCTTTGTGATTTGATTTCGCTCGAATCATTCTTGCTGTTTTGCACAACAAACATTGATTTATGATATAATGGTTAACGATTGCAGTATTCTAGTGTCATGTTGGGTGTTCCACTTTTGATAATGCAAAATACTTTGAAATGCAAAGAGATAATGAAGTAGCTCTAGAACCAACTAATTTTCTTGTAGTGCAGTAGGTTAACTAATAACTACAATTTTTAATTGATATAAAGTCCAAGACCAGAAGGGTATGTGGAGATAAACTAGATTATTATTGAGGAGAAGGCATTGAATATTAAGATATCAAAGGGGACTCCATTTGTGAAAAGTTATGCGAAAGAAAGTCTTGATAAGCTTGTTAAAGCATGTTTTAGTTGAATAGTTCCAGGATATTTCCAATAAGCGACTAGTATTGATAATTCACTTGTAGATCTTTTGTTCTTTCAGTTGTCTCTTCTTTTTTTTAGGAACCTATACCTAGGGATACATTTCATCCTAGCGGCCTAGGGTGGAACCTGGACAAGGGGTCAGGAGGGGAACCTAGGGGAAATTTACCCTCTTGATGTAGTGTTTTGGTTAAATCTTGACTTTTTCAGACCTTGCACAGTAAAGTAAGTGAGGTGCCTTTACCACTAGGCCTCTTAGATCCTTCAATATGTTGTCAATTATGAAAATTTCAATTTGCATATGATCATTTACTCTCTATATTGACCATGGTACATTTTTTTTCATTGTGATACCTACTCTACATAAAGTTGGAATTTAAGTCAATCTGCTTGTTTTAGACACCCTTCATTTTACCACAAATGGTAGTAGACAAGGATATGACAGGGGTTCTTTTGTCCCAAATTATAGGGACCCATATGATATGTGCCATTCTGTTCATTTCCATAGCATTATTATTACACATTATCCTTATCTGGACATGCCAACTGCAACTCATGTGGTTTCTCGATCTCTCTGGAAATTAATTACTGAAGGTGGGGGTGGGGGTGGGGGGGGGGGGGGGGGGGAGGGGGAAGATGTCTAAACAGTCTCTCTCCTTGTTTGTCCCTCTTTATATGTCAATTATTTGAGGTATATTTTCCTGTATCTTGGTGGCATGATGTGGCTTCTTATGATTGTTCAAGTTGCTAGTTCAATGATGCCTTGGAGAGTGTCATTGTTAATAGAGCCTACAAGGTGGTTCAATATCCAACCTGCGGTGGACCTTATGGTCTGATGGTTTTGTGGAAGTTTATTGATGGTGAGGGAATTTGGCTCCCTTCATGGGGGGGGGGGGGGGGGGGTTCTCTTTTCCCTCTAATGAAGGGCATATGGTACTGCCCTCTGCACCGTTTACAGTTTACTAGACATGGTCCAGGCCGGCTCCATCTTGGTGCTAGTAGGAGCAGTAGATCGTGCTGATAGGTCCCAACTGCCCCTGGCCATAGGGGCCGAAAAGGTTATCAGTGGCTGCAATAGTGATCGTAACAGCAGCGTTCATAATGCTCCGGCCCTCCCAGGTTCTATCAGAAAGACAAAATTGACAATTAAACACCAAGTAGGGGCCTCTAAGTACTCTACCTTTAGAATGGCCTCATTTTACTAGAATTGTGCAGTGTTTGGAGACTTTTTGAACACCAACTTCTGGGTTCTGTAGAACTGCATATAACTACAAGAAAGAAGGAAAGGAAATTATACTGCATAAACACCAAAAACCACCAAATTAAATTGCAGATTAGTTCCCCTCCCCCCCCTCCCCCCCCCCCCCCCCCCAACCTCCCCCCCTCCCCCTAAAGAACTTTCGCTGGGAAGAAACTTACAAGTGTCGAGCACATTAACCACGAAGTTCTATAACTTTTTCTTGCATTGGTTATAAGCCCATAAACAGGACGGTAGAGTTAAAA
This sequence comes from Panax stipuleanatus, assembly GCA_020205555.1. Lineage (NCBI taxonomy): Eukaryota > Viridiplantae > Streptophyta > Magnoliopsida > Apiales > Araliaceae > Panax > Panax stipuleanatus. Next base: position 13,915,455 of record CM035125.1, on the reverse strand, counting down.
TGTAACATTTGTTATAACAAATGCACCAAAAAGTTACAGAATTTCATAGTGATATGTAGTGTGACAACTTCACCTTCGCCAGGATCGGAAGATTATATCAAGAATTGATAACTTGAGAGGCTCATCCAAAGCATAAATAAAAATAAGAGAGCCTTCAAGAGGCTTGTAATTGCTAATAAATAAAAGATGCATAAAATAGAGCTCAGATGGTTAGAAATCTTGTACTTTATGCAGATATTATTGTACAAGATGAAAAAGAGAACAATAGTGTATTAACCAAGTAAAACCTGCGAAGCAAGAAGTTTAACCATTTTTCCGTAAGAATTTCCAAATTGCAGAAAAACATCTAAAACCTTCCATTAGCTCCATTAAAAAGATGGGTCACAAGGGTACCAAGAAATGTGCATTGAATTGCCTTTTTCCATGTGATAATAAGTAGGCTTGGTACCCCGTTTATAATCAACAAATTAAAAGAATGATCTTAATATTTCACACCCTCCAATAACTGGCAAGGCATATGAGCAACTGTACACACCCAAACCCACATCTTCATCTTTATATGTAGTAAGCATCTCTTGAAACCTTTAAAGGGTAATGATATTCAGCATCCTTGTTGATATTCAAGCCTTCTGTCTCGAGGGAGCTGATGATAACATATGATGCAATGTGCTTGCCTGGATAACAGCACTCGGGCTAGGATCCTTGCTACGGAGTGAGCCAGCTCTGCGAAGACCAAAGTTCTTATCAACACCAGTTCGCGTCAATCGCCGCCATGACCTTGGAAGATATCGCAACAGCCTTGCTGAAGTTACCAGTAGTATCACACCTGTGATGATCAATATCCTGCAATTGGAAAATTTCATGGTTAATTTAAAATATTACTGGGTAGAAACTTAAAATTTACTACTTAGACCCTTGTAAAAACACTTGTATACAAAATCTTTAACACCCCATTTTTTACAGCGTTTTTTGGTTTTTCTTTCTGTTGTTCTATGGAAACTTGTATTGTATCACTTAAAAAGTCCTAAAAAATGAACAGAAAACAGCATCTTAATCTTTGTAAACCCAGCTTGGCAAGAGGAAGATGAAAATCCAACAAACCATGTCCTAAGAAGTAAATCCAAAGATATCACATACCCCTTTACACCACAAAACAAGTCCCATTTGCAACAAAAACAAACACAAAAAGAGTTCTCCTTTTATTGCTAGTAATATAAAATGACACTGTCCTCAACTCAAGTTTGTCATCATAATTTCTTATCATGTCACAACTCAGCAAGTACTCTGTATTCCAAAACAAATCATATGGAAACCATTTAAGATGTTTTTTTGCCATCGTCAATCCCTACAAAAGGGTCCTTTATACGAACATGTGTTTGATGGTTAGTTTCAGAGGTTCTATGTCTAGCAAGAGCTGTGAATGGAAAACATGGAAGTGAATTACATTACCATCCAAGTAAAAGCCATAGACGAGCCATTGGGGCTGAAGGCAATCTTTCGCCGAGAGCAAGCATACCAGCAAGTACACCAGTAACAATAGATGCCACGGCAGCACATGTGGACACCACAATTGCCCTCCCATGCTTCAAGCCACGTGTCTGTTTAAACAAAGTTAACATTATTACAATGGTTTCACACAAGTTTAACAGTAAAGATATTTTGTTATTCCAATAGTCTCAGTAAGTAAAGCTACACAAAAGCATGTTGCTCTAAACAGGGTAGATGATGGCCCTTAAGCATATATTTTACATATGGATAGATATTAAAGCATGTAATTTGACACGAGTAGAACATGCATGCATGATCAACGAGGCAAAAGGACATACAAGAATGCGTTGCAAGCAGATTTCGATATTATAACATAAACGAAATTGAAATAGGATTGTAATAAATAAAAACGTCTAACATACCTGGTAGACAAATCCTGAACCACTACAGCATATACTGATTGAAATGCAAAGAGGAACCAGCAACTTGGAGAAGCCCTGCTCCAAGAATACAAATCCCATTTTTGATATCACAGATGCAATCCTGCAGTCAATATTTTTTGAGAGGACTCACAAATAAAATAGATGGAGAGAAAGCTAAAAAAATGGATTGGAGGTTTAGATGCTTGTCATGTGTTTGATGAAAGTCCAAAAAGTGATTGCTTAATGCTTAGGCTTTCTCGTTCATAAGCTTACATTTGTTGGTTGGGATGCTTCATAAGTGTTTGATGAATGTTCAGAACATTTTAACTGGTTTGAAGTTCGAACCCAAGTCAAATATGCCCTATATTCTGAAGAAAAACATAGATCTGATACAAGTACCATGGACCCTATGAAGCATGCTGATTCTTTATCTCATCTTAGTCACAGAAAGCAGTAAAAACTTGAGAATAATCAAGGTTTAAGACTATATGATCTTTGAAAATAACGTAAGCAATCATGTTTTAAGCCATGGCCAAAGGGTGCTAATATTTTTCTAGATTCATCTCTAAAATCTGCCAAAAATAAGTATCATGCACCCATATCAGTTTTTAAATGAAAAAGTAAAAATAATAATGTAATTTTTCCGTAGTATGCTTATATGACCACCAAACCTATGAGCCTAGACAGAATAATTCAATAAAGTGAGAATTGAAAAGGACAATAATATCTAATTGCAATAGGACTATAGGAGTATTTCAGGTAAAAACATACCCAAACAAAATGCCAGATTCCAGGCCACAGATAATTTCTTCAACAACTTCAGATTGCATCTGGACGGAAATTCGGGAAAAAAAATTCATATATAAGAAGGCGAAAAGATATATGTTAAGATTTAACGAACATATATCCCTCTTTAGAAAACCTATAAGGACTTACTAGCTCCTGTTCTTTGCGCTGGCGTCTATAAATTCGAAGCCATCCATTGAGGAGAACCTACACCCACAAAAGTACATGAAAATTATTAAAATAGAATTGGAAAAAAACAACATTCTCTTGAAAATAGTCTCGCTTACTGTAACAATACAAACCGCATAAATAGGAACTATTCATCCGTATAATGGTACAAAAAAATGGGTTGAGTAAACAAAATAAAATTTTGTATCCCCCTTCCAGATGCAAGTGAATTGAATCAATATCAGTAAAAGAAAAAAGAACTCCCCCAAGTATTAGTAAAGTAGAAGGCAGATTACACCATACTTGCTAGTTGGATAAATTCAGCATTATTAATAAGTAATATCCACTACATCATGCCATAAATAAATCCTCTAAACTAGTGAAATCAAGATAACTCATAACAAGGTTTTATTAAGACAAATGGCAAGACATAATACTTATCCAAAGTCAATACTTGCATAATGTAATTCTCTTTGACATGGTAGAAGTACAGGTTTAAATTTTCATTAATATCTTTGTCTAAAAATTTAGAGATAATACTCTAAGCCGTGTTCTAGCTCATGACCTTTTTATGTTCCGTTTCACAATACCTGCAGACAGTGCAGGCAAACTTCATAATAGCATAATGCACAAGACTGCAGGTATGCTCAGAGTAAATTCCTAATATTGATACTATGTTGCAAGTCAGCATAGCCAAGTCCAATGATATGGGTAAGTATTTCACGTTTAGACTTCTATTTAACGTTGAAAACAACATTAAACATGTCTCTTTTGATAGAAATTAAGATTCATTAGCAAAAGAAAGAGTAAAAGAGGTTAGAAGGAACGACAATCTTCCAAATCAAACACAAGCCAAGTACCAAGACTACAATAATGCTCCCCTCCAAACCCTTTGCAGATCGACAATAGACAACATGAAACACATGAACATGACTAATATCAGATGGTGCAAAGGTTAAGATACCTACAAACATGAATGCAACAACAAATGCAAGCCATGGCAAGTGGAAAATTGAGATGGAAGAAGCCTCTTGCTCCTCCCCTCCAGCACCAACTCCTGCACATTAAGGAGTGTGTATAAGCATAACCGCATAACTAATACTGGTTTAATCAATGAAACGCAAATTCAAATCAATCCTGAGAGAACTAAGTGGTCAAACTCTCACAACCAGGCAGAAATTACGGTAAAACATTTGTTGGCAACCAAATAACTTCCAAAAATTATAGTCCTTCTGTCTTATATTACAATAATAATAAGCAACTTCACGTATGAGCATGTCTCAATATTTACAAGTTTGATTACCATCATAATAACTCGAAGAACTTAAAACATGAATAGAATACGCTTAAGTATTGTTTGAAGGGAACTATTTGAACTACTGACAAGGCTATAGCTAGATTTGAACAAAAATACAATAGAAATCTCAAAAGTGTACGTTAAGTAGTCCTAATTCAGTTGCTTAATAGCTTAGGTTTCGTTTACTGTAACTTGTCCCATTATCTAATTAGGCTGGATACATGTAACTTTACACTCAAAAGTCATATCAATCTTATAGTCTAATTTACAATGATACTATGATCAATATAATCTAGACGAGTGATCAAACAGTTTTGAAAACAAAGGACCACCTTGTACTTATCCAAAAAAAAGAATTTAAAATATATATATATATATATAAAGGATCTTTTTCATTTGCAATAGGTTTAACCTAGTTCATCTACCACAAGTAGCTTTTCAAATGCAATTGTGGATATTGAATACCTTTACTTCTAATAAATTAATATCAAACCTATAATACCATATCCAACTGCTGCATTTAAAAAAATAATAATAACTTTAAGAAACTTACATTACCTATGGTGCCAATGCCAGCCAAAGTGATCCCAACCCAATCAACAGCATTCATCATCTCCTTTAGATAAAAATGGGAAAAGATAGAAAGGATGGCAAGTCCACATCCAGAAACTGGCTGGATGATAGAAACCTGAACATCATACGAATTACAACATATTATACAGGGATGCAACAAGATAACATAGCATGCCTCTTTGGATTGTTATGCTAGACTCAATTAATAAGATTTAATTAAAACCAAAGAGAAGCTAGCTGCTCATGTACTTACAGGAGCTAGAGATAATGCTCGTAACATCAACATGGCTCCAACTATATCCATGAGGAAACCAATAACCCAAACTTTGTTGAAAGCATATGCTCTTATCACCTGCAAAATGGATATTGAGTCATTTTAATTACTTGGGCTTCACACAAAGGAACATTCAAGGACATGCTCTTGAAGGTAGAAAAAAGGAAGGTTTTCCACTCTTTGATTGTTTCATTATTCAACAAGAAATACAGCTATGAGAGGATACACACAACCATTTAGCAAGGAAATGCATTTCGAGTCTTTGACGAGTTAAACTTCTTCTGGATTTGAACAAATATAGTCAATCCTACTACAAAGTAACCCAATTAGTGTACCCCGTGTAGTACTCATTAATTAAGAGAGTGAAACTTAATAATCTGAGAGCCATTTCAAAATTAGTAGTACATATACCTACTAAGTTGTGCTTGGTTATAACATAAGCTCGTGCTTGGCTATGAAAAAAGTTGAATATTAAGTATGATACAAGACACAGTGACCTTCGAGAAGTTTCCCAATGGGTCCAAGGCGTGTCCGGGACGCCCCTGAGGTCTCGATACTGACTCATTGACCTCCAAAAAGTGTCCATGCTTGATAGATTCTGGTGACAATAATTTAACACAAAAACCAGCTTAAATATTACATAGTGGAAAAGTACATGCTCCTTTTCAAGCTATCCACCCTATAAGCCGCTTAATAGCACATTCTTCCAGATGCCAGTTGGTGAAACAATTTGTTGATTACTACTGCACAATACAATCACTGCCCCACTCTTTGAAAGTTGCTAAATACATAAAAAGATTGCTTCCTGTGTAAAATCCAGAGGCAACATTACCACGTATCTAATAAAAACAGTAAGGTGCTGCCGCCCTAATTCATTTTTCTTTCGTTTTTTTTTTGGTTGTGGTGGGGGATGCTATGGATTATAACATTTTAATGAATCTACATGTTATATTTGGTCGAGCTTCGCCATCTCTACCTTCAACTGCCTGACTATTTTCAAGTATCAACTTCTGCTAATCATCATAATAAGATCAATTACCAAATGACAAATACAAATCTAGGCAACTTAAACCAATACATCACAAAAAACAAAAACTTAGCCTTGTAACTTTAATAGCCCACCAAAACAAAACTTCAGATTTGTCCTTTTCCATATGTATCCAAATGTTTCCACATCAAAATAGCTAAAGGGTAAGCTCATAGGGATTCAACTAACAAGAAACATTAAAAAAATGACAAAACATTAAATTTGAAAGAGGAATTAGAGCACCTTGAGCTTGAACGAGAGAGGAGGGAGAATGACGGTTCCCTTTTTCTGGAGGACTTTTCCGATGTTGTTACCGGCGGTTGCTGCCACCGTGAGGAAGATCGATTCCCACATCTTTCCCCCCTATTTGCCTTTTTTTTTCTCTCCCTTTTCTCCCCCTTTCCTTCTCTTTCTCTATATTTGTGTAAATTTCTCTGCTGCACAATCCGTGTTTTGTTCCTCTCGATTCGCTTACTCCAAATTTTATTGGTGGGTTTGGGAGATTTATATATTTTTTGTGCAAGTCAAAGAAACTAATAAAAAAAATTAAATAGGGAGGGAGGAAGAAGAAGAACCAACAAAAAGAAGGATTTGGATCCATATATTCCAAGCGTAATTATCAATAAATTTATTGTTTTGATTAATATAATTATTTTAAAAATAGAAGTAATCTCACATTTTTTCACCGTTTGATTATTTATTTATCATTTGATGAACATGTAAATTTTTTATTAAAATTTCAATTGACGAAAATTATTTTAAACTTTTATTGTTAAAAATATTTTTTATGATTTTAATTTCTTATAAGATTGAACTTAATATTATCAACTATCTGTTAACATATTTTGATCATTATTAACTAAATTATTATGATTAAATAATTGGTATATTAGATGGAATTAGAAGGAATGTGTAATGGAGTAGAGCCAAATCCCAAAAAAAAAAAGACTCCATATGTAAATTGGAAAATTAATTTTAATTGAGCTACTTTTAAATATCTTTTATTATATGATTAATTAGAAAGAAAAAATGTGTCTTAGAATGGATAGAGTACTTATTACATTTGTTTTTATTTTCTGAAAATTAATTTAAATTCGTCTTTATTGATGTTAAAATCAAACTTTCACCCAAATGAATTGGGCTTCGAATTAGGTAGGGTTATGTAGCAAATAATGCTAGAAATTTGGATTTGTTCATTTGAAATCTCTATAAAAAAAATTAAAACAAATCAAGCCATATAAAATAAAAAGAGAAACAAAATTGTTGTAAAAAAAAAAGGTAATGTAATCAAACCAAAAATGAAATATAGAACGATTAGTTTTATGTCGAATATGAATTACAATTAATATAAAATTAAAGTTATTGTTAGGATTGGATCACACACACACAGAACAGTAACGAATTAACACATAAATTTACGTGGTTCTCCAAACTCGGGTACGTCTACAGGAGCTGAGCCGCTACTTCTATTTCAATCTCTAATTTATATTATAAGTTCAACTCGAACAGTTAAAACTGTGATGGGCCAGTGTTTCGCTTCGCTCCGTTCTGTCGTTTCACTTCCCTCACTCCGTTTCACTCGGCACTGAGCCACAAATACCAACAGTTATAAAATAGAATAATAATGAATGAGTTGCTTTATTACTATCTAATATTTCATGTGTCCACATGTTAATGTCTAGCATAACATAAGTTTATCGTCATAGATAGCAACACTTTTATTAAACCACTAATTCAAATATCATGCAAGGATGGTAATAATATCTAATTTTAATTCTCCTCTTCTTTTTTTGGCCTAGAGCATGAATACAAACTTTATTTTTACCTGTTAGAAGCAAAGGTGCAAAAAAATTGAGTTCAATCCATGCTTTAACTTGTCAAAGTCGTTCTACGAGTTGAGTCGAGTCGAGTCAATAGAAGTTAAACAAGTTGAGTAGGTCGAGTTCTACGAGTTACAAGATACATAGAAATGTATATACACATACACATGCATATATAACCATACAAATGTATCCAGAACTCCAAAAACATTAGAAATATCATTCCCTCCACCATTACCTTCTCCCTATCACCCATTTTTCAAGAAATTCAAATCAGGAAATTGTTACAAGATCAACACAAAAACACTCCATAAAGAAAAATAACATTTTCTCCGTTTATTTATTTTCTGCTTGTACACGGATAAGTTAGCTTTGCGTCCAGAAATAAAATTTCTCTCAGTACAAAAAAGAAAAACACCTTATATCCTAGTAGAAAAGGATTTAGTTGCCAAGGAGGAGACTTATAAATGATATGTCAAACAATGGATCCTTAGCATTCGAAATTGAGACATCAAGAGAACAATTCTCATTGGTATAACTATTAGTAATCTGAAAATGGAAACTATATATATAAACTTATCTCAAAATATATTTGTCAAGGCTTAGTACTTGATACTATGTCCTTAAGACAATTATGCTCCTCCGTATGGTGCTCAGAGTTGATAGCACTTGTCTCCCTGGGATACAATGACACCGTATACTATAGTAGCACCCCAAATAGTATACTCCTCGAACCAGAGAAATGCTTAGAACTCTCTCTCTTTAATAACTATGAAATGCTTACTAGAAATTATACTGCTAATGCTATAACGCTTGGAATGAGTGAATGATAAGGCTGCTCCCTCCTATCTATTTATAGGATGGGTTGGTGACCCTTCGGATGGGTACTTATCCCTTGAAAAGGTATGAGATGCCTTTGAAAAGGCATATCATAGCATCTGCAGGTCAAAACGACGTAGTTTTGATCATTTGCAGAATGAACGCGTCTTTTCGAAACTGTAAACGACGTAGTTTTAGCCTTCGCAGAACCAAAACTACGCAGTTTTAGTCTTAATAGAAAAGACGCTATAAAACGACGTATTTTTGGGACGTCCATTCAAACCGATACCCTTTCAGCAGATAGCGCTTCTCAAAACGACACAGTTTTGATAATCGAACTAAAATAAAATTTTAATTAAAAAATTTAAATAAATTTTGTCTATATATACAAGGACAAGGATCCACGCCAGGGCGGTCGGCGCGCGTGTGGGTTCGAACCAAATCTTGGCTAAAAAATTTAAATAAATTTTGTCTATATATACAAGGACAAGGACCCACACCAGGCCGGTCGGCGCGCGTGGGTTCGAACCAAGTCTTGACTAAGTCCTCTCCCTTTCACAAAAGTGGGGTGCCCCTTAGGGCCCAAACCCAATAGCAATTTCTTTGTATATAAACACATTAAATGTTTAGTTCTTAACCGATGTGAAACTTGCCTTTTTTTCCACATGTATTTATTACTCCCTCCGTCTCGTAATATAAGACTTTTTAAAGTTGTGAACAAGTATTAAGAAAATGATTGCATAACATTAAATATAATATCAAATGTCTATATTGTCCTTGTATTGAAAAAAGAGATTATTATTTATTGGGCAAAAAATAGTGAGAAACCAAAGTTCTACTACCTCCGTTCCACAATAAGTGCTTTTTGAGGCTTAACTTTTTTTTGCAAAATAAGTGATGTGTTAGAATTTCAATATAATTTTTACAATATTTTTCCATATGTGCCCTTATGCAACCAATGGTATTTATTGCATATTTATTGAGAAGTTGAAAGGTTGAAGAAAGAGAGAGAGACCAAAATACAATAAAAAAAAGTCTCAAACAAAACAAACAAAATATATTAAGGGTATTTTTGTCATTTTAGCTTGTGTATTGGTATGTGTAATTTAAGCTAAAAAAACACTTATTATAGGACGGAGGTAGTATTTAATACTTGGGGTAATATTGAAAACTAAGCAATTAATGCTTATTTAAAATTCTAAAACGTCATATATTAAGGGACAAAAAAACTTCTCTAAAACGTTTTATATTAAGGGACGAAGGGAGTATCATTTATCATTTCCAAGATTGATCTTTGGAGTTAATATCTTATTCATTACTCCAAGGATTTGAGCTTCCAAATACTACACTTAATTTAATCTACTCATGGAGTAGAACACATTAATATATTGAATCATTAAAAATAATTAATGACACCCATAATAAATTAGGCTCAAAATCTAACAATAACAAGGATGAGAGAGATTATCTACCAGTTGCTTAGATTTTATAGAAAGAAAATTTTCCAGTAAGCTTAATATCTACATATGATATACACACACCCACACAAAAACTACTTTATGATGTTTGGAAGAAACTACGCTAATCACATATCCTACAGATAACAAGTATATAAATCCACATTGCTAAATGAAACCTTTGATACATTCAGAATATATAATTTCTCAAATGAAGTGCGTGCAGCCGCACCTAAAAGTGGAATACTTGAATTCTGCACCTGAAAAGTGGAATACTTGAGTTTTGCAAGCACATACTGGCTAGAAGTAGTCAATTTTCTACTGATATCTATGAAGAGTACTAGTGAGGAGTTATCCCTGGCAAGCATGCAAGAGCATCAGGTAATATTAATGTCCTAGTGGAGAGAGCATAGCTATTTTGATGGGCTACTCCATTTTTTTCGGTTTGGGGCAAGGAAGTTGTATGAGAGAAGACAACTCAAAAGGCTGGAACGCTTGTGATCCCAAAACTTATGGGAATGTATGTGACAGGTAACAGGAAGTGAAAAGCAAATGAAAGAGAAGGTAAAACTGAAGCAAAAAGATACATTTTTGTTCAAATAACATTTAAGACATCACTGATCACATAGATAGACATAGCGTTGGAAGTAGTATAAGGAGTACACAACTCTCCTAATCTGGAAACGACAAAGCGAAAAATTAAAAACTAGAACAAACAATCAATGGTGAATTATGAAGCACGATACCAATATCTGCAACATAACATATTTTTATATCATCTCCAAAAAACCCTGCAACCTTAATATATAGGCCCAATTTAGAGGTCAACAGTTCACAAAGAATTCGCTCGTACAGAAGTAAAACTCAAGCAGAAAGCGACATTTTTGTTCAAATAACATTTAAGACACTGATCACATAGATAGACATGGCGTTGGAAGTAGTATAAGGAGTACACAACTCTCCTAATCTGGAAACGACAAAGCGAAAAATTAAAAACTAGAACAAACAATCAATGGTGAATTATGAAACACGATACCAATATCTGCAACATAACATATTTTTATATCATCTCCAAAAACCCCTGCAACCTTAATATATAGGCCCAATTTAGAGGTCAACAGTTCACAAAGAATGCCCTCGTACAGAAGTAACAACATCCAAGGAGTACATCATTAATTAAAATTTCAGGACAAGTAACATTTTGAAGTTCATACTGACACAAGAAACAACCATAAATCTAGGATCTTGTAAACAAAAATTTCGATATTTGTCATACCACTAGTACCTAAGCATTTTAATAAGTTTAACCCCAAGAGGTCTCATCATCATCCAATGCCCGACTGCAGCACTGCTTTCTGAACTACTTGATGATCTCATACAAACATATATACAACACAAATAAACCGGGTGTTCAAATACAGCAACATATGTGATAATACATACATAAGGGATATGATGAGCCAACATGAAGAATATTCTTCAAAGAACCATTATTTATTGAGATATTTTAAAACCCAATCCGAAATTGGGAAAAAATAAATCAAACACCAGAGTTACATAAACAAATTTGTTTATATCAAGGAAAACTTACATGATGAATTTATCATGAAAGCCCATTAGACAAATTGTTTACTTTTATCAAATAAGCAGCAAGCTAAAAAACATGATAAACAAAATCAACAATAAATCATTTATTTATTTTTGGGTGCAAATCAACAATAAATCACAACCACCCGTAAATCACCCTGGAGTACCTATCTTTAAGCCACCTAAAGCTCTTCCTAAAAGACCCTTTGACCTTACCTTCAACAGAGTAGACTTTATAGCTAGCAACCCTCTTTTTCCTCTGAAACTCTGGATCATTAACACTCCAGGATTTTGAAGAAGACCCACTTACACTTTTGCCCTTCTTGAACTTCAATTCCTTGACACCATCCACCTGGGTGGATGGAGGTGCATATGAAGCATCATATGAAGCACTGTAAGACCTGAAATCATGAGAACTTATTGAGGCGCTTCTGGGTTCATAGTATCGCTCCATCTGCATATTCCCATCAGCAAATGATTTTGATCTGTAATCTCCCATTAATTTTGTTGACGAGAAATTGAAGGGAAGACTAGGGTCTTGACTGAGGGGGGACGAGAGAGAAAATGAACAGATTGACGAGTGGGTGGGAGTAGGAGCCGAACTAGAGAATATTAGAGACCAACAAGTATGGTAGACAAGTTGGCTTCCATTTTTCTAAAGAAATATTAATAACTCTACTATCCGTACCGCTAGAGAACGAAGGGACGAAGGGAGGATAGGGCGAGCTCGCAAGGAGAAGAACGGAGGAGGATTTGAGCGTGAGAAAACGATTTTTTTTTTTTTTTTTGAAATTAATGAAAATATAATGGACGGTGAGATTTATTTTAAACTTTGGACAATTTTAATCGTTTATTAGGTTGAGCAGAAAATTCAAAATCAGTTGTGTTTTGTTAATTAGATATAGCAACACATGTTTATTAAATCCGGGATCGGAACCCCGATTCAATCGCTAAAAAATGAAATCGGTCGAATTTATTAATTTGATCAAAAATTAGTTGATCCTATTCATCATCGGTCGAATTAATAATTTAACCGATAAAACTGATTAATTAATCAAATAAATCACGTATATTTTAATATTTTTGTAGGAAAAAAAATAATATTAAAATTAATTACTTTTAGTAATATTGTAATTCAATTTTTTATGTTTTAATTCATAAAAAATAAAAAATTTTAAAATTTTATTAATTATTAATAATATATACTTTTATATATTAATGACAGCACTGAATAAATATCGGTTCGACATCCACCCAATATATTTTTCAATTTAATGTCAGAGTCTGACAACCTTAGCACGTGAAAATTTGGAATTTTTGTGTTTAGAGTTAAGAATGGGTGTTGTAGACTAGACATCGTATTTAATGGGAGTATCATAATTCCAATGATTGTGTACAAATAATTTCAATGTTGGACCGTGTCAAACATATTAGGACGGTATTAATGTACTTGTATTAATTTGAGTGATAATAATTAACATATTTATTTATTTTATTTTTTTTAAAATTTTGCTCTTAAATAATGTGTCATTCTAATATTAGTTTGATAAATCTCATATAATTAATTATGTAATAAATTATTATTAACATATTTAATATTATATCATTTGAGATTCATTTAAAACCAAAAATTTCAAACCTCCAACATTAATCTAAAAACTATTCTACTGCATTTCTTTTAAGCGTTGTATCATTCTATCTAAATATAAGAAAAGAGGAGGTAGGAATATTATTTCTTTTTGATTTTTAAACAACATTTTTAATAAAGAGTGGATTAAGTACTTACGCGCCTTTTGGTTAATGGATTTGGTTTTCTACCTAATGTATTCTTTCTCAATAATACAACGTATAATATAGAGAAAATGATATATATTATGAATGTTTAAATATATTTATAAATGAATAAGTATTTGTAGAGATTTTATACGCATGTTATTTATATATTTACACATAATAAGAGATTCAAAGCATACATTTTGAAGCGTGATTAAATCTTTGATACCAAAAACTTCCTGTTATTCCTACAACCCAATCGCGTCACCAAACTACGAGATCGGAACATTATCTCACCATTCGTAACAATTTTGGGTTTGGTCTGTTTTTGGGAGCGCTCTGTATTTTGGCATGAATTGCATGTGTATCGATCAACTGAGAAGGCATGGGTTTTTAGTACGGAAATGATTGAACCACTCCTCAACTTATCCTTCACGTTCAATCAATCCACGTTCAAATTAATGACCGACTTTATTGACCTTGTCAATTGAGTAATCTGTTAATTAACCCAAATGAATTGGACCCTTCATGGGCGCCCCACTTAGATACCCAAGAACCAACAGTATTATTAGTAACTTTTTTATAAGATGTGTAATAAGTAGAGTTCATTATAATTACTTATCCAATCTCATGTATTTATAAATTTTATAATTGTAAATCGACACAAATTTATTACAATACATAATAAAGGCTTATAATATAATACACGTGGCAATAAATTTATGTCAATATTAGATATGGCCATATGTGGATACATGAAATAAAAAGAGACCTACATATTATTATTTTATCTTATCGCTTAGAATTACAAATTGGTGTCGCAATCCAACTTGATCATTATATTTATTTACATTTGTTCTTTCATTACACCCTAATTATCATTTGTTATATTGTACAAATTCAAACATACTTGAAACTCTTGTTCATCTCATCTAAAAATAAATTATTTAACTTGTAAACGCAATATTTAAGACTCAAAGGTAACATACCAAAACCGCAAACGCAAGTAACCAAACAAACCAAACCATTGCGAGTAAGATCCCCCTCCCGTGGCACTGCTGACAGCCCCACCATCCCCCGCACTCTCCTTTATTGTCAAGTTCCAAAACAAAGACTAATATATTAAGAGATCAAAATTGAACAAGCTAACATGACAGTAATTACATAAACAACATGAAATTCAAAAGCAAACAAAATTTTAAAATATTCTTCAACCATAAATCAACACTGGCAGGAGCAGAAGACCAAATCCTGTTGCATTTCTAAATAATAACCCCTTTAGCATTCACAAATTAGAAGACAACATTCCATTTTGCAAGTTGTATAGGAAACTTACAACACAAAGAAAACCAACAAAATTTGCGACAACCAAACTAGGCAATGAGTCGTCCCAATTGCAATTTTGATGAGACTCGCATCTGCCAGTTGAAAGTGCAATACATTTTCAACTAGTAAATTACTTGTAAATAACAACAATATACCTCGCACTAAAGGAGATCAGCAACATTGGCTGGCAGCTCCTCAACTACTACATTATAAAACTTCTGTATGTCAAACAGCATCCTTTCATCATCCTTTGTCACAAAGTTGATGGCAACACCCTTCCTTCCAAAACGTCCACTACGCCCAATTCGATGAAGGTAGTTTTCTGGCTGAGTTGGGAGATCATAGTTTATCACGAGGGATACTTGTTGGACATCAATACCACGGGCCAAGAGATCAGTGGTGATGAGCACACGGGAGGAACCGGAACGGAATTCCCGCATAATGATGTCTCTAGTGTTCTGATCCATGTCTCCATGGGTGGCAGAAACTGTGTGATCACGGCTGCGCATTTTGTCAGTGAGCCAGTCAACCTTGCGCCTGGTGTTAACAAATATGACACTCTGGGTAATGGCTAAAGTCTCATATAGATCACAGAGTGTCTCGAGTTTCCATTCCTCCTTGTCAACATTAACGTAAAACTGCTTGATACCCTCGAGAGTAAGCTCATCACGTTTCACAAGAATCCTCACAGGCTTATTCATGAATTTCCTTGTGATTTCAAGAGCCTCAGGAGGCATGGTGGCAGAGAAAACCCCAACCTGAATTTTGGGTGGTAACAACTGGAATATATCATATATCTGACAAGAATAAGTTGAACGTTAGAAAACATGAATCCACTTTAAGTGGAAAACAGTCTGAATTCAGTATTGCAGAACACAGCTGCTTTTCCAGTTTTAATGAAACATCTAAACAAGTAGATATCCCAAACCAAAATGTGTCGAACAAAATACTAGAAGCATAAAAAAAAATTCAGCCATTTACATATTTAGTTAAGATATATTTATTAACAAGATATTCTCCAAGACATGAATCCCATACCCTTTAATGATTAGACAAAGAGCAAACGACCACATTTAATAGAGACAAAAAACAACAAATGAGCACATACAGATCATGAGAAGGACGAATACCTGATCCTTGAAACCTCTTGAAAGCATTTCATCTGCTTCATCCAGCACAAACATCTTGATGTAATCTGGACGAAGTGACTGCCTCCGCAACATGTCAAACACACGGCCAGGAGTACCAACGACAACATGGACTCCACTCGAGAGAATGCGCTGATCTTCCCGGACAATAGTTCCTCCAACACAAGCATGAACCTTCACACCAAGATAGTCACCAAGAGCCCGCATAACCTTCTCAATCTGCTGTGCAAGTTCACGAGTGGGTGCCAGGACCAATGCCTGACATTCAACTACGCCATAATCAAGTTGCTGCAGAACTCCGGAGCAGAACGTTGCTGTTTTACCAGTACCAGATTGTGCCTGTTGAATAACATCAAGTCCCTTGCAGAATGGAACAATGCCCCGTTGCTGTATTGCAGAGGGCTTCTCGAAACCTTAAATAAAAAAATAAAAAATTAAAAAAATAAAAAAAATAAACCCACTTCCCAGAAAGTGGCTCAATAAGAATTTGCAATAAACAAATGATGACAGGCAACATAAAATTGATGTTTATGGCAATCACAAGATACAGATAACCTCAAGGGAGCTCTAATAAGCAACTCAATATAGAACTATAGAATGGTAAGAAAGTTCCATCATAAAATGAACAAATTAATCACATTGCCATATGGATAGAAGACTGCTGCTGTACAGATGGCCCATCAAGTAGTCAAAAAAATGAATATGTTTTAATGCAATTATCTCATGAAGCCCCTGCCTTGACAGACATGTTTGGAAGAAAATAAATAAGGAAAAGAAAAACAGAAACAGGGTTAGAATCTCCTCTACCGTAAGCATATATGCCTCTCAGAAGGTTTTCTTGCAATCCCATAGCATCGAAACTATCATAAACCTCATCATATGATGTGAAGAATTCTTCTCCATCAGCCCCAAGTCTGCTCCAATCAATTCATACACCAAACACGAATATATCATTGTCAAGGAAGCTAAAATGCTTATTCTTCATAGGAAAGTCAGCAATAAAGGCTAAAGAAAAAGAATATATTAGTATGTAAGTAGCACATCAAAAGGCAAATCTGCTTTATTTATGGAGCAGCTACAATGAACTGAAATTAAGTCGGGTAACTTACAGCTCAGTCATTTTCGCATCGAATTGACGTGCATCAAATTGAGAACCTTCTGGTGCAGCCATTACTATAGCAAGTAAAAGAGATGAAAATTTCTCACATGAATTTATGAAAAGGAAACAATAATCAGTCTAAAACATTCTAATCCCCTATATGCAAATGCGTCCGTTATAATTATGACATCAAATAGGACGGTTCCCGCAAACTTGAGCAGAAACTCTACAAGTCTATTACAAGGCCATGTATATGCAGCAATTCAACAACGACAGTTAATAAGCAACATATCCACGTATGGCTAATGAAAATTGTAGCAACTGCCAACTATTTTAGGGAAGCAAGGGGAATAGTCTAAGCAGGCATCGTAAAATACAACAATGCAGAACTAACAGACCAATTAATACTTCAGAAAGAGATGTAACACAAAAGAAAGTAGAAGGCCCAAAAATAGGGGATCAGAGCATCAGATTTAAGGGTATATTCTACAAAATCATCATAAAATTTCTAACTTTGGAAACAATAAAGCAATTGCAGAAAGAGTGTCCACTTAGACGCAATATGTAACTTACGACATACTAAAATCCATCATTGTTGAGAACCATACAAATTTTGTCATTTATGGTAGAATGATTATTTACTTATAACAAAACTTGACAGTTCTAACTTATAGCGAGGATCATTTAATAAGTAGTACATATCTCATCTACGTATAGATAATATGTTGAAAATTATGATAAACACAACGGTCACCCTAATCAGAGCCAAAATCAAGCATTAAAACAGTGTAATGAGAATTAAACTCCAATTAAAGCTTCTAGCACTCCACTCTTGCAATGTTTCAAATGAGGGAGCAATATTTAGTTTTCAAATATTAGTTCAGTCACATATAACCTTAAAAAAGTATATTACCTACAAAAAAGAAAGTCGCATATCTAGATCATATCTTACTTTAACTGAATACCATCACTCAAAAAAAAAATCTCCAATCCAAACAAACCCAAATCAAATCAATCAACTTTATGATAATATGGTAGCATAGTAAGCAGAACCCACTAAAATTTAACATTTTTCAACAACAATATAAACTTTACTTCAAACCCAACATTAAAAGACAACTAGCTACAACTTATACAATATAAAAAAAAGTAATTTTTCACATACATATATAGAGAAAGAAATTAAAAAGAAAACATGAGTAAATATATTGATGATTACCTTATAGTAGTTGATTTGTTGATGAAAAGAGAGATATGGGTATTGTAGATTTTGAAGTCTAGGGTTAGGGTTTTCTCAAGCTCCTCGGATCTACGCCGCGGAGTTGAGAAATGATTGAGAGAAGAGAATTGAGAATGCTGATTTCTTTCTTTGTACAGGATAGAGACAGAAACGGAAAGAGTATATATATGACAGTTGCCTAATTTAGGACTCTTGAAATTCCTAGTTTGCCCAAATATTGGGTAAAATTTGTGAAAGGGCTTAGGCTTCAAACTGGGACTGAATAGTAAACAAACCAAGCCTATTTCTCATGCCCATACAATGTCCTACTCCCTCCGTCCCGAAATAAACGTCCTAATTGGTTTGAAGGCACTAATTAATACAATTTTCTTTTACCTAAATTATTATTTTGATTACTTATTATTCCCTCCGTCTCTTAATATAGGACATTTTAGAGATGTATTTTTGTCCATTTATATAAGACGTTTTACAATTTTAAATAAGCATTAATTGTTTTATTTCTAATATTACCCCAAGTAATAAATATAACTTTGGTTCTCTCACTATTTTTGGTCCAATAAACAATACTCTCTTTTTCAATACAAGGGCAATATAGATAATTGATATTATATTTAATGATATACAATCATTTTCTTAATGCTTGTGCACAACTCTAAAACGATTTATATTAAGGGATGGAGGGAGTAATTGAAGTATTGCTTCACTTCTCTATGACCCTAATAATTACTTTCTCACATCATTTAATTCTCTAAATTATTTTTTTTTGGAACTCTCACATTTCTAATAAATACATTAAATAAAAAACAGATGTTATAGTGAAAGTGATATACTATACATCTGTTCCCAATATAAATATTTACACATTTATTTAATTTCCAATAAAAGTTGAGTAAAAAGATTATAAGGGTATAAGAGGAAGAATATGATAAATATAGTTACTAATATAGAAAAAAAATTATTTTAAAATATCCTAAAAAAGAAATTAAAACATTTAATATGACACGGAGGGAGTACAATATTCCCAAATTAGAAATATATTGGCAAATAGAAATGCATTTATTGTTTTGAAGTTAATGTACATAGTTTTAAAATTAAATTTTATATGAATAGGTCATTGATAAAACTAAAACACTAAATTGTCGGTGAAAGTGTAAAATTTCACCAAATGCATGATAACTAGTGATATTTAGTGGTTGACGTGTAAGTTGGTCCGAGAACACTCTTATCATCATTTAATAATAAAAAATTACTGATCTTTTTTCTCTACTATTTAAGCCTAATAAAAATCATGACCTTTTTTAGGCTCAACCTACTAAAAATAAATAGATCTTGGACTAAGGGTGTAAATGAATTGAGTTTAGACGAGTATTAAGTTGCTCAAATTTGGTTTATAAAATTTATTGTGTATAAAATAAGGTTTGATTGAAGCTCGTTTAGCTACCGAGTCTAACACGATCTCGAATCGAGCCTGAGCAGTTTGAACTTTTTGAACAAATATGATCCGAATATCAATAAAAAATTATAATTTGAGGAGGTTAAAGTAACTTATTGAACTTTAATTTTTTTTTATATTTGACTCATTTATATTTCGAGTCGAGTTCGAATTGAACTTTTAGTCGAACTAGTACAAATCGAGCCCGAACTGTTTGCTCATTTTTCAATTGGGTTCTTTACAGTACTATACAACAATTACAAAGTAATTACAACATCAGTACATCAATAAAATAATTACAAAAATAACGCAATAAATTCAAACCACCTAAAATCAAGGAGAAATTAACTGCCATAATTAATAATTCAAATTCAAATATTTGGGATCTAACAATAAAAATAAATTCATAATTCAAAATTCAAATCAAAAGGAAGAAAAATAAAAAATTATCTTCTCTTTCTTAATATTCATCTCTCTCGTAGTCATCTTCCTCCACCGCCTCCGCCGCGAATCTAAGCAAAAAAATTCATAGGCCGTCGGTTATCATCTTCCTCTTCTACTCTTTTCATGGCAACTCAACTGTCCTTCTTTCCTCTTCCTATCTTCCGCCGCCGCCGCCTCCGACCCCACCCTCATCGCCCTCTCCTCCCCTTCATCATCTCCTCCGTCGCGAATCTCCGAAAGTACCTGAGTTACTATTCTAAAATTTTGTTTGACGATTTGGTTACCCACAAAAATTAAAATGGTTACCTTTGTATGAAGGGTTGGCTACCAACTACATCACATTAAAAATAAATTTGTAACCTAATAAAATTGAATTTGTTACCTTGGTTTGAAGGTTTGGCAACCAACTGCATGAATGTTTGGCTACCAACTGCATTACATTCAAAATAATTTAGTAACCTAATAAAACTGAATTGGTTACCTTCGTATGAAGGTTTGGCAATCAACTGCACTATGAAAAAATTGCAGGTGTGTAGGTGGATTGGTTACCTTGGTATGAAGGTTTGGTTACCTTCATATGAAGGTTTGGTTACCAACTGCATTTTGAAAAACTGCAGGTGTAGAGATGAATTGGTTACCTTGGTATGAAGGTTTGGTTACCTTGATATGAAGGTTTAGTTATATTGGTATGAAGGTTTGATTACCTTGATATGAAGGTTTGGTTACCTTAGCATGAAAATTTGGTTCCCAAAAGAGTATAATTACTGGGAGCAAAAATAAAGTGGATGGAGTTCAGACCTTCAAAACTGCTAATTTTAGTATGTCAACCTTGATAAACATTATTTCAAAATTGTCATTGCAGCATCATCCTTGTTTGTACAACTTTTGTTTTCCTCATTTTGTCTAATAAATAAAGCAAGACTTCTCCTTGGTGCAGCTGCCAAAGGAGAAGGATTTATGGCTCAATCCCTTGGATTCAGAAATACTGCTGGACCAGAGAAGCATCAGACAGTGGCCCTTAGAGTACAATTCGATCGTTCAATCTCCCTTAATTGCCGTATGGAGGGGTACCAAGACACGTTATATGCTCAAACACATCGCCAATTCTATCGCGGCTGTTACATTACAGGCACGGTGGACTTCATCTTTGGTGATGCAACTGTTACATTTGAGAGAGAGATAATAGCGAGAGAGATAGAGATAGAGAATGGGTCTCTTGTGTTTGAATAAGAAAATAATAATTAACGAGAAGAGATAAGTGAGAGAATCGTAGGCCACGATTAAAGGATAGATAATGCATTAATTTTGTAAATAAATATAAAAAAATATATTATTTTTATAATTATTTTATGAATGTACTATTATTGTAATTATTTTTAAAAATGTACTATAATATCTAATTCATCCTTTTCAATTTTATATTGGACAAACCATTGTAAACCTAATAAAAGTCCTGACCTTTTTGGGCCTGGCCTACGGACGATTTGGCCTGTTCTTCTACAACATCCAAATTTCAATCCATTTTATAAATATAATCCACTCAGGTTCTAATTTATACTTGCACCTTAATTATTACTATCTTCGTTTCAAAATTAAAGATATATTTTGATTTTTTAGAGTCAGTTTACGAAATTTAAAATTTAAAATTAATATGAAACTATTTAGTTTTAATACAAAGAAATGTAACAATGGTAAATTAACTAAAAATCACTATTAATTATCATATTTTGTTGTTTTTAAAATTTGAACGAAATTATAATAATTTTGAGTTTTAAGATTTCGTGATGAGGTGGAGCATGCCACATCAGCAGTTTGTAAACTGTTTGTAGAATAGTTTGTGTCTGTAGTATTATTCTTTTAAATTTTTTTTTTCTCTATTTGTATAATTAATTTTAACCATCAGACATAATATTTAACGTAAAAAAAAATATATGGAAAAATTACGAGTCCAATTATAAATCTCTACTGTACCAATAATAATGAACTTACAATATAGCTCTCAAATTTTATGCACTAAAATTTGAGGTTATTCAATTAATTTTGATATAGTACAAAAATTATCGTCGAAAAACTTATTTAATTTCACCACTTAAAACATCCCAACCAATAAAGTGTTCAAGTTTTCAATTGAACCGAAATGGCTTGGCGGCCAAAACTCAAAAGCAACAAAAAATAATCTTCTCAATAATAATAAAACTCTCTAATAGCCTTAAATTAATAATATTTTTTCTGATCCACTCCTATGGATTGGAAGCTTATAAACCTCTCACATAAACCCGGCTAAAAATTTATTTTTATATATGCAATTTGCCAGTTGAGTTTGATAAAGCATCAGTTTGTATCGGATTCGGTTAGTATGAAGTTTATTTTTTGGTAAGTTGGTCAATTAATCAATAGAGTACTGACACGCATGGAGAGAGAACATCTCCACGTCTGCGTGTCAGTATTTTATTGGCCAATTGACCAACTTACCAAAAGATGAACTTTATGCTAACCACTCCCGTTTGTATTTGTATACCTGCTCAGGGTCTAATGCTACGTTTAGATCTAGAGAATGAAATAAAAAAAGTAATAAAATAAAAATAGTTTGGTAAAATTTATTTCAATGGAATGAATATATCAAATATTTGATAATTTGGTAATTATATTACAACACTTAAAATACATTAAAATCACTTCAATCCGTCTTTCATTCTATTTCTTCAATCCAAATGCAACATAAGATCTGTGGCTACTTCGATGGTTAGCTAGGGAAAATAAGGTTTTGTTGGAGTTATGGAAGGTTTGGTGCACATTCAGTTTATATGCATATGGAGAAGATGATTTTTTCCTCAATACTTTAATTTGGGTAAAAGTTTATACGGTTTAGATCTTAAGGTTACCCTCTATTCAACATATCTTGCTTATCTCCCTTTAGCGACAGACCGGGCGACAGTACTTCAGTCCATCACTATATATATAATCGTCGTCTATATGTTGTCCGCCACTAAAAACCAAGAGATTGTTTGATAAAAACTGAATGAATTTGAATCTGAATGAGCTGAATCTGAATCTGAATGAAAAAAATTATTTGATAATTGATTCGTCTGAAATATCTGAATAACTGTGTTTTACTATTTTATCCCTCTAAACTATGTTGAATAAGTATATAACTTTGTCTTGACGTATTTAAAAAAATTAAATACAATATTCATTGTACAACAAATAAAAATAAATAATTCAAACAAAATATTGAATAATTCAAACAATTTTAACCCAAGTTTCATAGAAAATAAGAAATGTAACGAGTTAAACAAACATGTCAACATAATAATAAAATTACATTAATTTCAATGAGTCACTTATTTTCACTTAATTTGATATTATTATCATCTGTCCATATTATTTTTTTATTATATATATATATATATATATATATATATATATATATATTGAGAGAGAGAGAGAGTATGCGTGTTATAGGTGTGCTATGGCTATTTAGGTAAAAATAAGTTATTCAGCCCATTCAGCCAACTTTTTTTAAATGAATCGCTCAGAGCTTTTCAGCCCAATTCAGATTTTCAAATTCGTAAACAAACACTCTTAATGATTGATTCGCTCAGTTTTTTATCCATTCAGACCCATTAAGCTGCTATCAAACAGCCCCTAAGACGACGGTTGTATATATAGAGACGGACCGAACCGTCTTCCGATTCGTCGCTAAAGGGGGTAAGTAAGGTATGTTGGATAAAGAATAAGCTTAAGATCCGGATCGTGTATTTATATATATATATGGGTTCTCATCCTGGCAACCAGTTGTCACAAACACTATTTCAGCAATACTTTAATTTGGGTAAAAGTTTATATCTCGAGTAGATCGATGATATTTTTCTTAGGGTCATGTTTGTTTGTAAAAAAACAAGTTTTGGATTGAATTATTTGTTTAATATTATTTCAAACTATTTAATCCTTCGACGATGGAGTATTAGTCAATTGATGTAGGATTATTAGTCCCATAAAGTCATTTGATTGCTTAAAATGGTAGGACTATTTATCCCACATTTGTCATGAGATTATATAATCCCTCATAAATATTTTGTTGTTGTCTTTATGTAATTTATAAATAAAAAAATAATGATAATCTTATCACTCTTGGGTATTTATATTACGAATTTCTTAACATGTGCCCTTAGATAGCACATGCTAACCACACAGTTCAAGAGAATATGCCATCCTATTATAAAAGCATACAAAATTTTAGTTTCCTCCAATATATCAAAAACTTATAGATATATTTTATTTTTAAGTTAATTTATGAAATATTAAAATTTTAAAAGTAACAAATATAATAATAAATAATATCATATATCATATTAATTAGTACTATATATGTTCGGTATAATTTACCAAGCGTCTGATGTTATTTTTCTTATTTATTGGTTAGAAAACGTTCATCCCACTATTATTCTTATCATTGTAAATTAAGGATATTGAAGCTATCACCCCAATATAATAAAATCATATCTTAATAATTTGCAATAAATTAGGACAATTACTTCTTTCCCCCAACCCATCACTCACCCCAATAAACAGTATAATTGATCAAGTTGTAGGTTTAAAAAAGAATTATTTGTAGTCTTTTTTTTACAACCCTCATCTCTTTTTTTATTAATATTTTCTCCCATAATTTCTAGCTCATGCAATTTCTCTCACTTCAAAACTTTTAAAATTATAAAATCTAATTAAAATATTTTTTGTGTAAAATACTTTCATTTATGTACACATACACCGCGTGTGACGTGACTAGTATATATATTATAAAGCGGCTCTCCGAAACTGCTGACGTCAGTAGTGTAATCGTGTCAAACTATTTATTTTCTCTTTTGTCCATACAACTTTAATTATATTTCTTTTGTCATTTTTATAGTAAAATTTTATCATTTTTCTATTAATCCTTCAAATTTTATAAAATTTCTATATTACCCCAAATTACATGTGTCACCTGGCGTTAGTTCCTATAAAAAAGCTGGACAAATAATTGTCCTTGGGCTGATTGGCACTTCTGTCCCTTCAAGTTGTCATCCACTTTCAAAATCGTTCCTAAAGTACCATTTTCGTTAGTTAGGTCCTTAAAGTGACATTTTATTGGCGTTTCTGTTTTTTCAACCCATTTTAACATAAATTCGACCTAACCCAGTTTGACCTAACCCAAAATTTTAATATTTTAAAACATAATAATATTTTTAAAATAAGTTTAAAAAATAATTATATTTAACATTTTAAAAAAATAATATTTAATTATTTAAAATAAATTATTATTATTAAAATAATAATAATTTTATATTTTAAAATAAAATAATTATTTTAAAAATAGTTATTTTTAATATTTAAAAATAAAATATTAGTTTTTTCAAAAAAATAAAAATAAAAATTATATTTAATATTCTAAAAATAAATAATTTTTAAATAATTTTTATTTTTAATATTTTTAAAGTAAAAAATAATTTTGTAAATATTATATTTAAAAATAATATTTACTTTTAAAATATTAAAAATAATATTTATTTTAGAATATTAAAAATTATAAAAAAATTTAATTTTTTAAATTTTTTTTTGAATAATTATTATATTTATATTTATCTTTATTTTAATTTTTTAATATTTACTTTTAATATTATAAAATAATTATTATTTTTAATATTCTAAAATAAATATTTTTAATAATTATTATTTTTAAAGGAAAAATAATATTTAATATTCTGTGAAATACTTATTAAAAAATTTTAAAAACTTATTATTTAATAATAATAATTATTATGATTATTTTAATTTTTAAAATAATAATTATTAAGCTTATTTTAGCTTTTAAAATAATAATTATTAAGATTTTTTTAATTTTTAAAATAATAATTATTAATATTTTTTTTATTTTTTTTAATATTTATTAAATAATTTTTTTTAATAATTATTTCAGAATATTAAATATTATTTTTCCTATAAAAACAATAATTATTAAAAATATTTATTTTAGAATATTAAAAATAAATATTATTTTAGAATATAAAAAATAAATATTAAAAAATTAAAACAAATATAAATATAATAATTATTCAAAAAATTTTATAATAAAACTAAAATAATTATTATTTTTAATATTATAAATTTAATATTATTTTTAATATTCTAAAATAAATATTATATTTAATATTCTAAAATAATTATTATTTTTAATATTCTAAAATAAATATTATTTTTAATATTTTAAAAGTAAATATTATTTTTAAAAATAATATTTACCAAAATTTTTTTTACTTTTAAAATATTAAAAATAAAAAATATTTATTTTTTAATATTCAATATAATTATTAATTTTTTTATAAAAAAACTAATATTTTATTTTTTAATATTAAAAATAACTATTTTTAAAATAATTATTTTATTTTAAATAATTAAATATAATTATTATTTTAAACTTATTTTAAAAATACTATTATATTTTAAAATATCAAAAATTTGGGTTAGGTCAAATTTGGTCGGGTTGGATTAAACTTGATCAAAATGGGTCGGGTTTTGGTTAAAATGGGTTAAAGGAACTGAAAGACCAATAAAATGCCACTTTAAGGACCTAACTGACAAAAAATGATATTTTATGGACTACTTTAAAAATAAGTGATAACTTGAAGGGACAGAAGTACCAATCAATCATTGTCCTTGTATGTGGAAAGGAACTTTCTTGTTTACGTGGAGTACTCATTATTTGTATTTCATGAATCAAATTTGTGTTTTTGATTAAGCTATTCAAAAGACTAAGATATATTAAAATTATAATATGTTAAAAAATATGAAAAAATTATAATAGAAAAATGAAAATGATAATTTTTTCAAACAAAATAATAGATAATGAGTAAGAATATCAATCATATATATTAATAGCAACTAGTAAACACAATAAATATTCTTTTATATATATATATATATATATATATATATATATATATATATATCAGTCCCCTTCAGTTAAGGGATCCCTCAAATAGTATTATTTGAGAGATGGGGCGATCAACCGTTGGATCTGTTTTATGTGGCTGAGATTGTTTTACATCTTTTAACTCTTTTTCACACTTTTGGCCCACCACAAACTCTACTTACCACATTCAGTCACGTAAAACAGATCCAACGGTTGATGATCGCCCCATCCCTCAAATAACACTATATGAGAAAAAGGATCTCTCAACTGAAGGAACTATATATATATATATATATATATATATATATATATATATATATATATATATATATATATTCTTCCGGTACACATTATCTCCAATTCAATTCAATTAAGAATTTTGCTGTACCAATAACGGTTGAAATTAAAAGAAGTCAAAAGTGGGTAGGTTTCCCATGCATATTGTTTGCATTGACAAATTCTAGAAACAAGTAGAATATGCAATTTACAAGTGGACGTTCAATAAGATAAACCCTAAAAAAGAGAAATTAATCGACCCATGCAAGAATCAAAAAGTTGTGCTCAGGCTACAACAACCATCCAGGATTACCCTAGAAAGCCACGTGGAAGGCTAGTGGACCTCCACGTCTCCTGTGTGAGTATAGTGGCCGAAAGTATAAATGGATAGGATATGAGAACATGCAACTAAATGGACTTTTCCTTCTTCCCCATTAGAGCACAAACAAAGCTAAAAGAGGATCATCCCTCAAACTTCCCTTTCATGACAGCCAAAAAGATGCTGCTTATCATGATTGCTAAATGCATGGTGGTGACACCCAACCCAACCCAACTGGGTACCATATATATCAATATATAATATATAATATATATATAGAGGCTGGTTCAGAGATGGACTGGTCCGTTAACGGATCAGTCTGTCGGAGATCATCTCCATATATATATATATATTAATTGAAGATTAGTAGGAGTAGTTTGAACCACCTACACTTTGTAGGAAGTGTATATTGCCTACGATATTCTTGAATGATTTGATTTGTCTGTCGAAAATGTTTATGCTAAGGATTTTTCTACATTTAAAAAAATATCTCCATCTATAGTTTAATTATGTAGACCAACTTATTTTTTACATAAAAAAATTATTTTTGACAATTGACATAGTGGACCTCGTCTGCAATTAAGTTTGTAAGCATCTCTCATATTAAAATTCGGACGATAATTTTATCTGGCCATTAGATTATGTATTGGACGGTAAGAGATTTGTTGTAAGAATAATCTTATCTTTATAACTATGGCTATATATATATAGAGAGAGAGAGAGAGTGAGAGATAGAGAGAGAAAAGGAGAGGTGATTCATAGAAGAAGAGACAGTTATGTATATGTAAGCAACTCCCTCATCTCCCACTCCCAAAAAGGGCAAGTCCAAACCCTGTTACGAAAATTCCCACTTCCACAAAGGGAAATATTTTATAATTTTAAGTTTATACACTCCTCCCTGACATCATTAGAACAAAAGTTAATTACAATAGTATAAGTTGGACTAATTAGTGATTACCTTCATGCTATCCTCACGCTTCAATCATTTATTCACCTTTGTGCTAATTGTACAAATAATAATTATATATAGGATCTATATATGTATTCCTCTATATATTTCAAAAAAAAATCTAGTTTTTTTAGTAGATAAAATCAAGAGAATGAAATATTGTATATGTAGGGTTTAATGCTTGGTTAAGTTTATGACCTAGCTAGCACCTATGATAAAAGAAGAGAATGAAGGTACCTTTTCACATTTAGAAAAACTTAAAATTAATGACCAATATTTGCTACTTTAATTTGTTTTTTTTTGTTTTTTTGTGTGAAAAATCTTAATAAAAAAGTGTGTATATATATATATATATATATATATATACCAGCCTAGCTAGAAGCATCCTAGGAGCTATATAACTCCAAAAAGTTGCCCATGCCAGTACTGATGATTAAGAGCTTAATCTAGATTAGATGATTGGTTTAATTAAGTTCTTCAAATCATTAGTTTATATTGATGGATACAGGATGAAAGCACAAATAGTAGTTTATTAATTAACTAATCGCAAAAGTATAACTAAGTACTCTCCGTCCCCAAAAGAATGAGCTAAAGTACAATTTGTATATATATTAAGAAAAGTAAAAGTAGAGAAAATAGAGTAAAAAAATTTAAATTTATCTTTAGTGATCCGATAAAATTATATAAAGTGATGAGTACTTTTAATTTTTTTTTAATATTAATATACCCACTAAATGACCTCATTCATATTTCTGGGCAGGGAGGGAGTAAGTGTTAATTAGGGTTAATTAATTATACAAGTGATTAAGTAATAACATAATTTACATTTATTTATATGGTAATACGGTCCAATTACACTGCTCCATGGGGATGACTTGACGTCTTGCATGTGAACATTGTCAATTATTCTTTATCTGCTTTATTATTATAAAACATTATGCTTTGTTATTATGCTCACATTTTAATTAATTAATTAATAAAAAGTATACAAGCTTTAAGC
Source organism: Panax stipuleanatus (assembly GCA_020205555.1). Taxonomy (NCBI): domain Eukaryota; kingdom Viridiplantae; phylum Streptophyta; class Magnoliopsida; order Apiales; family Araliaceae; genus Panax; species Panax stipuleanatus. Next base: position 13,885,785 of record CM035125.1, on the reverse strand, counting down.
TGCTTTAGTGCAATAGGATCTTGGCGTGGTTATTATTCCTACTAAGGCTCTGTTGATCATTAACTGGTCCATCAAATCATATGATTAAAAAATATAAAATTAAAGAATAAAAAAGGGGTAAAAGAACTTGGTGTGGTTCTTCATATGGAGGTTGCGTTCATCTTTTATTGGTCAATTGATCGGTCGATGCATAAGAAAATGCCCTATGTCTTTTATCTTTATCTTCTTCTTTTTTTTCCCAAAAGAGAAGGGGCCTGCATGCCACTATTATTGTTTCTTACAGATGCATGCATGGTAACGATATATGGAAATGATTATATATATATATATATATATATATATATATATATATATATAATCATTGTGCAATGTGAATATATTCGTGTCAAATTAATTATGGAGAATAATGTTTTTGTATATATGGTTGAATTAAGAAATTCATTCAACATTAATTCTTCCAATTAGATATATATATATATATATATATATATATATATATATATATATCATCCTTAGATAGATTCTAGACTATTAAGACTAGATTGGGAGCATTACTTTAGGCTACTAAAATTGATTACATGCATGCATTCTGATCACCATGCAGAAATAAATTAGTTAAAATGAGCAAACAAAATACATGTGACCTATACAGAAGACAAAGCCTTAATATAAACACAAAAATAAATTGAATGTGAGTTCTCCCTCTAATTTTGTATGAAAATATATAGCATATGTAAAAATCATTGGATTTTTTTTATAATAATTTGTATAATAAAATAATGTACTATAAAATGAAATGTTATGACATTGGAATCACATATAACATATGGAAAATGAATTTCTTAACATGTGCTCTAAGGGCACATGCTAAGCACACAGTTTAAGAGAATATTTTTTTGAATTGTGTACTTATTTCCTTGAACTTGATGCAAATGCAAAAATTAAGATAATATGCACACAATTCAAAATAATATTATTTTGAACTGTATGTTTAGCATGTGCCCTTAGGGTACATGTTAAGAGGATCCTATGAAAAAGGGAATGTCTGTATTAGACACATATAAGTTTATATCTGTCATGTACTTAATACGATGTAGTTTTGATTGACAAATTAGTGAAATGTTAAAATAACGATTAATGAAAGTGGTGAAATTAAATACCAAAAACACCATTAATAAAATTTTATAAAATAAGAGGACACGTATAAACTTGTGTGTCTAAGACAGACCATCCTTTTTCTCATTAATATATATATATATATATATATATATATATCATCTCTTTTATGTATATATCTCACACACATATGAACACACACTGTTCAACTGATAAAGGGTATGCATTTAATATTGAAGAACTCGGCAGCATGGGAAGAAGCAGACAAGGAGGTTGGAAGGTGCATGATCATAAAGGATGAGGAGTGACTATTGGATGGTTAAAGATATATATCATTCAGATTTACAAGGAGCATTGGTAAAAGTAATCTAATAAATAATTCTTGACTCTTGTTAATTACAAGATCAAAATGTAACTAAAACAATCTCTCCCTCTCTCTGCATCCCTATATAATGTGTGTAATATATATATATATATACTCCCTCTCTTTCAAAATATAAGAAATTTAAGTCAACTTAAAATATTTTTAAATTTAAAATTGACTAACCAAATTATTTTATAAGTACTACTCATTATAAAATTTATTATTTCATAATTATTAATAAATTATCATAATTTTGAATTTGAAAATGTATCAAAATTGATTTTCAAAAGGTAATAATAGTCTTATAATTTGGAACGGAGGAAATATATCTCAATCTCTTGCGTATGAAAAACTTAATTTAATTTCTTGTACATAAAATTTCAACTTTACTTTTAGAAGTATTAATAAATTAAGATGATTTTTAAGTACATGGTCATATAATTAAGTAAGACTGTAAAATGAGCAAACAGTTCGGCTCGATTCGTACTCGTTCTGCTAAAAGTTTGATTCGAGCTCGACTCGAAATATAAATAATTCAAATATGAGCAAATTTTAAAGTTCGATAAATTACTCGAATCTTCTCAAATTTTAATTTTTTATTGATACGTACTCGGATCAAATTCGTTCGAAAAATTCACTCGATTCGCGATCGTAGTCGATTCGGTAGCTAAACGAGTCTCAATCAAATCTTATTTTATATTTGATAAATTTTATAGACTAAATATGAGCAACTAAATACTGGACTCGATTCGATTCATTTCTACCTTTATAATTAAGTCATCTAAAGCTCTTAGATAGTGAACTAAATCTTTAAAAGTAGATAAAAAAATTGGCATGATTTTTGTCGGTCAAATTAATACTTGGACAGTAAATAAAACCTTATGTGGACCCACCAACCAACAAGAGTCGTTGCATGATATCTTTGACTTCCAAATTAAAGAGATAGATATATAGAGCGAGCGAGCCATAACTAAAAAGGAAAGATAAGCTAGCCCACACAAACAATTATACATATTTATTCCCATTCCATACGTAAGGGAATTTCCCGGCTCTATCCTTATCATTCTATCTCTATATAAAGCACAGCAAACCTCCCATATCTCCTCACATCAAATTACAAATATCATTACTAATCTAGCTAGCCGAAAATTAAACTACTGTTGATGGAGGGCTTGTTTGGGAGCATTCCCAGATTTTGGATTTGGATTTGTCTGCTGCAACAACAACAAGAGGTTTGATATGTATATATAATAGGTATTGGGGGGGGGGGGGGGGGAGGTTAAAAGAAGGGAGGTGACAGAAGAGAGTGAGCACAAATGGTGTTTTCTTGCATGTTAATTTTCCATGCTTGAAGCTATGTGTGCTCACTCTCTATCTGTCACCCCACCACTAACTCCGTCTCTCTCTCTCTATATGTGTGTGTGTGTGTGTTTGTTTGGGTTTTGGGAGCTTAGTTTTTTTTTTTTTGTCCTTTTCATTTTATATTATTCTTTTTAGAGGAGGGAGGGTGGATGGGGGGTAGAGCTAGAGGAGATGACAGAAGAGAGTGAGCACAAATAGTAATTTCTTGCATGATGCTAGAAGCTTTGTGTGCTCACCCTCTATCTGTCACCCCATCGCTCTCCAGGCATAGGCATGGGCATGTGTTTGTGTGTTTATATATATATATATGGCTAAATACACTTCTATAACACAAAGTATTATCAAATTCATAATTCGGCCCTAAAGTATTTTGGTTTACAATTTACTATAAATTAAAATACTTAATTTCATACAATGTACCCCAAAATTCATATTCCGGCCAAACTTGGCCGGAATACTTGATTGGTTCATGAATCCAATTGAGTCTTTGATTGTTTTATACCATTTGATCGTAGAAATATACGGATTGACTTGATTTAAAAAAAAACTAATTAATATCGTATATGTTTGAAATAGGGTATAAATTATCAAATTTCCTTTGAGGATTCCTTCACTTTTCCTTTTCATCTCCCTTTTTCCTTTACTTTTCCTTTCCATTTTAGTTCGATCAATTTGTGCGGCTGAGTAAGCAAATCCTGACAAAATTGTTTCTGTAGATATAGTTATGTGGACCTTAGATTGCAAGTGTTTGATGACTTAGGAAGCCTATGTTGTGCATTTTTTTTGTTTAATAAGTTTAGGGCTTTGTGATGAAATTTACATCTTAAAGTGTATTTAAATGGTGTATTCTTCAATAATCACACAATCAGATTCAAACATATACGATATTAGTTATTTTTAAAAAATTAAGTCAATTCGTATATTTCTACAGTCAAAGCGGTATAAAACAACCAAAGATCTAATCAGATTCATGGATGGGTCAAATATGCTAACAAATTTTAGTCAGAATTTGAATTTAGGGTTACATTGTATGAAATTAGGTATTTCATGTAATAAATTGTATATAAGCCCAAATACTTTAGGGCTGCCGAATTATGAATTTGATCGTTCTTGTTTTTACTAGTGCCTGCTCTATGTATGTTTGTGTTTTGCACCAGTATGTGTTACAAGATATAAATATATATATATATATATATATATATATATATGAGAAAAATGTATATACATAACTGTGTAGTATACAGTCGGCTAGCTATGTCGACGGTTTTTTGAGCTATAGCGACGGGTGAACCGTCGTCATAACTATTCGATCTGGGCTTGTTGCTATAGCTCAAAAATCCGTCGTCATAGTTCGACTGTATAATATAAAACTGTGTATATACATATAGTTATATATATATATATATATATATATAATGGAGTGTTTCCTCAATACACATGAGATGAACACGTACGTACCCAATCATGTATTAGGGTTTTTGTTTTTGTTTTCTTAACTGTGAAGTCAATTTTTGTCTCTGACACGTCGCGTTGATGAGTTGTGCAGTACAACCGATCACATCATTACGCAATGATGAATTTCATTCAGAATTATGATTGAAATAGTAGTTTGGAATTTTCAAGAGCAGGTGTAAAGATGAAATGGGGTGATCAAGAGTTGTATATATATATATATATATATTTGTTAATTATATTTTTAGTCACTAATAAAAAAAAAACTAGACATTCATATTCTTGTTGTAATTGTTTTTTCAATCATCAACTAATTTAATTTAAGTTGTTTTCTCTCAAGTTTAAATTGTATATTCCTTTTTTTTTAAAAAAATATATAATTTACACATGCCTTTTCCTTTTAATTTTCCAGCATTTGCTTTTTTTGCTTCTGTGAGTTCAACTTAAAAGCGTATTTTTTTTAAAAAAAAGGAGTTTTTTTTAATAGCTAGCATTGTATTTGAGACTTTCATTAAATTATACTACCTCCGTCCCATAATAAGTGTTTTTTTAGCTTAAATTACACATATCAATACACAAGCTAAAATGACAAAAATACCCTTAATATACTTTCTTTGTTTTGTTTGAGACTTTTTTTATTGCCTTTTGGTCTCTCTTTCTCTTTGTTTAACCTTTCAACTTCCTAATAAATACGCAATAAATACCATTGGTTGCATAAGGCACATATGAGAAAATATTGTAAAAATTGTATTGAAATTCTAACACATCACTTATTTTGAAAAATAATATTAAGCCTAAAAATCACTTATTGTGGGACAGAGATAGTAGTAATTTTTTTTAATTTTTTAAAGACAATTTAGAATGTTGTAAAAGCTACCAATTAAATCATTTGAGATCGATATCATAAAAAGGCTGCTTATAAATCATTCAAGTACCAATATTTGAGATTATTATAAGAATTAAGGACTATATATATAATTATAAGAGAAAAATGTAATTACACAGCTGTGTAGTGCACAGTAGGCTATAGCGATATGGTTTGTCTGTCGCTATAGATAGAATATATATGACGACAGACAAACCGTCGCTATAGCCCTAGAAAACCGTCGCTATAACCTACTGTGTAGCTACATATAGCCCTAATTATAATTAACCCTTAATATGGATAAGAAAATTTAAGAGACTACACAAGATGGCTCGTATATTAATTAACCTTTTAAAATGTGAAAACCATGTTGCTAACTGATTCCGTTACGCTAAGATCAATTTTTGTTAAACGTCTACGATAAGTGTATTATTATAATCCCAAAATTATTAATTCTAGAATTATAATTTCGAGATTATAATTATAATCTCAAGATTATCAAGTCATTTTATAATCTCTGGATTAATAGTTCCAAGTCTAAATTTGAAAATAAACAAGACACTTGGGATTAATATTAATATCCCGAGTACATATAATTCTTGCAAACAAACATAGCCTATCTGTACACAAAAAGTTATGCAGGACTCATGTATTGCTTGCTACTCCCTCCGTCCCTTAATATAAGACTTTTTAGAGTTGTACACAAGTATTAAAGAAATGATTATATAACATTAAATATAATATCAATTGTCTATATTGCTCTTGTATTGAAAAAAGAGTGTTATTTATTGGACAAAAAATAGTGAGAGAACCAAAGTTATATTTAATACTTGTGGTAATATTGGAAATTAAGCAATTAATGTTTCTTGAAATTCTAAAACGTACTCTTATATTAAGAGACAAAAATATTTCTCTAAAACATCTTATATTAAGGGACGGAGGGAGTAATAAAAATGAGTAAAACTATAGCTGACAAAATATAGTTATGAGTTGGTTTTGGTTTACAAAATTTGGTTATGGTTCTATTTAACAACTAAAACCACGTCACCTATTTTTAATATGAGTTGTGTGGGTTGGAATCCCTATAGTTATGGATCAAATATAAGTCGACCCATATTTTAAATTTCAAGCTTAACATTATTATGATTCAATTAAATAAATTATTTATGATATTTATATAATTTCTATATTTCTTCACCTTCTATCTCTAATATTTTATACATTTTTCCTCTCTAAAATTTTTTATTCACTCTAAATTTTTTGTCCATAGTGATGGTGGTGGTTTTTTTATTGCGATCGTATCGGATGATCACTTTGTTATTTGTTTTTATTTTATTTTTCTTAAATTTGTTGTCTGGTTTACTCTTTTGCCCTTTAATCTAAAATAACAAATTAATCACTGTCTCACACTGAAAAAAAAATAAAATTACACAAAAAATAATAATTACAAACTCGCAATATAACAGTTACAATTGGACTTAAAACTTGAATATGACAATAAAAAATCATAAAATTATGAGCCAATTAAAAAAAATCATCTGAAACCAAACGCAAATTTGTGAGCTTGTTACCAAAGATATTCAAAAACAGCTCATCACTCGTTGAACAAATGAAAAATATTGGGATGAGTCAAACACGCTTGGATAAAATCGGATCTAAGGGTTAACTAAGTGTCGATTTGATTTCCCAGTTTTAAAAATTCAAAATATTTTTCATTTGAGTAGTGCGTTTTGAATATGAAACTTATCATTGCTAATGATGACATGATAAAGACACATACGAAAAAAAGACGCACACTTTTTTTTTTTTGATTCAACAGTGAGGATTAAAAATAATGCTACTATCACATAAAGTAGCTCACATAAAGCTCATATAAAGCCGGGTGACACCCCCTGATTTGTTGTTGACATGACCTACTTGACTCAACAACAAATCAGAGGGTGCCACCCGACTTTATGTGAGTTTTATGTGATAGTAGCATTACTCGAGGACTAATTGGTCTCTTGGCCTAAATTATCCGGTTTAAGCCTTTTTTTTTATATATAAAAAAATATATGGATTGAAACTTTATCCAAACCAATAATATAAAATAGTTGAACAACCTAAATAATTTTAGTTAATCTAGGTTAACCCATTTAATTTTGACCTGTTTTGTCAGGTCTAATTAAAACAGCTCCCTATTATTTTTTTCTCTTTTTTTATATTATGTACTTGTTCCTCTATCCATCTCCTCTCTCTGTAGGGCTAAGGACAGAATTCTTTCTTTCGGGAGGAGGGGAGCACCTGACATTCATTTACCGGTGGCAACGAAGAGCTGATATAATTGGTGTCCTTAGCATTACTCATAAATTAAATATTTCGTGATATATAACAACACGAGTTAGTCTAATATTTATATAAATGAAGTTCAATTTTAAGACAACTATTTATCTTAAAACTGAGTCCAATTTCATTTCATTGCTTTATTGGATAATTATAGCCTCCCCAATGTGACTAGGGAACACTAATAATTTGCATCCTTGTCTTAACCGTTGGCATTCACAGCAGCAGACATTTGAGAAAAAAAAGTTTAGAACCAAAATTCTTTATATTAAACCTCAGTATGCATAATGAATAAATTTACAAGTCATTACATTCGCCTTCTCAATAAAAATTAAAATGACTTGATTAAAGGGTACGTAATGATCTAAACACTATAACATCTGTTGAACATTATAGATTGGGGTTGGGGAGGGGGTTGGGGAGGGGGTTGGGGGGGGGGGTGGGGGGAGGGGGGTTTGGTTGGGGGGGGGGGGGGTGTTATCATACAACTTGGGTATTTGTTGCTTCATCATCAGCATGTGTTTCCTCGATTTGCAGGCTGGTGTTGTTCTCCCCGTCCTTTCCATCCGGTGTAGTACTATCTGTTTGTTCACCATTAGCCACCACCCCATTTTCCACCACAAGCAAATTGCCGTTTTCTGATACGCTCTTTTTCTCCGAGTTATTGACTGGTTTGGGTGGTTCTCTTGCTGTAGATGATGCTGCTGCTAATAAGCGGCCAATTCCATCAAATAAGCCCTTGGCGTCCGTGATAAGAGAAGCTCCGCCAAGGTAACAACGACCAAAGCATTTTGCGCAATGTAGAAAAGCAACCTGAAAATATACACGACAGAAAAGGCTGTTTGCTGGGAGTTTGCGGGGGGGGAAAATCTCAAGTTTGTGATGTGCAAAAACAAATTTTAACATTAAATACAAGTTTGTAGGAAGTTTTCACCTCAATGAATGCCCGGCAAAGTGAAAGGAAAAGTACAGACTCATTCTCTCTCAGCATCCGGGTAGTGTTGTACCTCAATAAAGAATCAGAGACGGAGTGCAACCCCTTGATTAATTCTTGCGCGATTATATGTTTCAAACGTATTGGGGCACAGGGACGTAATTCATTCATTGCTGCAGATACACCTACAACAAAAGAGAGAGAGACGCGGAAAGTATGAGCTATATGGACACAGCAAAACCCGATGTAAATATATTATTAGCAACAGCCAAGCGTCTCGTTAAGTTTGCAGAATGTAAATAAGGGCTACAATCTGGATAGTAGATCTAAGTACTTCCTACCTGATTAGCCAGATCTACTTTAGGTGGTGAAAAGGAAAAAAAGGAAAAACTTAATTAGGCCAGAACACTCGCTTAAAGCCAATTACATTACATGAACTAGAAATAGAATCCACCAGGGAAAAATGTCCATAAAAGAACAATACCACTAAGCATTTAAAGCACATAGTCAACACAAACAGAACATCCCTTGAACCAGCTTATATGGTTTATGTATCAAAACCCACCAAACAGGAGGGGTGAGGTATGACGACAGAGTAAGAGATCTCTCTTATAAACTGAATGATAAGAGAAGAGATGGCTCCACAGACTAGACGAATTATGTCACCTGTAGACCTGTAGTGTAGGTAGCTTTTTGGGAGGATCAGTGTATGGGGTGAGGCTGCGTTTTTTTGTCAGCATAGAAGTCATTTTCTATGCTTGTATGCATGTGAACTTGGGCTCGCCCACTTTAGCAATTTAATTATATCATTTACTTATCTGAAAAAATAAACTGTAAAAGATGGATGTGCTGCCAATAAGCCTATGGAAAGACTTCCAGCCTCTTCCTTGAGAACTTTACAAAGTTATGAATCTAAGACATTGTGAGTGGGAATTCTACACAAAAACTGTAAACTAGTCTCCTACCTCACCTCGCACTAACCATCAATAATCGTTTGGCTTTCATCTAATCTACCTGGTGTAACATATCAAATCTCATATCTAACAAGACAGCTTGAATGCTCATATATATATATAGAATTAAAACCCTAAACCAATTCCCATTTCATATGAATATGAGAATGACAGATAGCTATGGGTAACTTCATACATCTAGTATTATTACTATCGCACAATAATCATCCGGCAATACTATGACATCTTTTTCTGCATTTTGTATGTCACATCCTATAATCAAAATTTTGTTATCCAAGTGTCTTGACCTATGATACTTGGAGAAAAGAATTCCAAATCTCAAGCGAATAATACTGTTTTCAAGAGGATTTCTTGAATTTTGCATTTTTAGACCAACTCGCAGATACATAGTTAAAAATGAAGCACAAATACCACAACCATCCAAAAATATGGATGCTAATCACTTCAAAGAATTATCAAAAGTTATAGTGCAAAGAAGAATAGTACATATGCATTAACAAAAACTTACCATTAACAAACACAGCAAGAGGTGGATGCTCCATTAGATTTGAAGGAGGAGTAACATCTTCATGGTTTTCATCACCAAAACTATTGGCTGAAAAGCCAACTCCTGGCAATGGTACCCAGCGATGAGAATCCAGAACTAACTGGAAGTGAAGTAAAACATATATGTTACTAATCACCAACGAATAATGATAAACTGCTAGCTTCAAGGGAAACTTTCAGCTTAAAGTTCTAATCTGTCTGCCAGGTAGAAGTCAACGAGAAACTACTGTGATCTCTTCATTTTCTTACAATAAGAAAACCATAAAAAATTTAGATTTTGTGAATCAGAAACCAGATGCAAAATTTCAAATGGCAGTATACCTGAAAATTCTCTACAGCTGTACTCATATTCTTTGAGAATAAGTTGAGAACAGCCCTGTATAAGCAGATAAAGCAAGAAGATTATGATAGGAATTTTCCATTAGAATTGTAGCTTCAAAAGGAAAATGAACGAAATGTGTCTACTCTTCGAAAAGTGGCGGAAGCAAGCCTCGAAAGTCTAATCCAACCCAACCAAGCCCCATGGCACAATACTGTCAACCAAAAACAGAGAAAAGGTTGTTTGTCAAACTTCAGATGTAAGACAGCAGGCTAAAATAATAAAATTAGCATCCATTGTAATCAACAAAATTATGCAATCCCTGACAGCAAGCAAAACATAGCTCACAAATATCTGTAACAGAAAAAAAGAAGACTACTGACATCATATGGGAAAATCACTTTGCCAGTATCTGTATCAATAAGGCACATAACAGATACCAACAATAAAATAATTTAATAGATTTCAAAAAACATAGACACAATTTTATCTATACAGATAAAGTATCTCGAATGTTCATTTATGAATACGTTGCCTCTTCTTTACCCCAGCCCCCAATGCAACTATACTGTCATAAAATGCATCCCCATCCCAACTCCAAATATAGCTTCCAAGTTCAAGCAAAAAGTTCCTAATGGGTTCCATTATTTTATTCTGATAATTAAAACAACCATATAGCAACACCCTCAAGATTAGTTAATATTCTGCCCTTCCATTTAGCAAGATTTCAGATACGGACTTTTCAACTCCGTAGCTGTCAATTTGACTAACAATATTTTATTAATGAAATTAGATCCAATTAATTCTTCATACAAAATTTCACCAATATTTGTCTGAATTATTTTTACACAGCCCACATACCACTATACCAGTGATCAAATCTATAAAAAAATGTACAACAGTTCAACCACTCAAAATAAAATTTAAAAACTAACCCAGAAAGAAAAATTCTAAACTTTTATACTCATCTTACAAAGGATCCAACTTCTTTCCAACCACCAGAGTAACCTCATGGACCTCATCAGTCATCTCTTCTTTCTCCAGCAAACACAATTACAAACATTTCAGAAGACGCATGAAGTACAATCAACAATGATCATGAGAAGTTAAAATGAAAAGGGAAAAAAATGAATATTTAACAAATTAAGAAGGCTCTCATTCAAAGTATGGGCATTTACTATCTTCTCCAAAGGCTATTCATTCAAATAAAAAATTCAGGCAAATCATGTCAATCATATGCAGACCTCCTTACAGAGAAGACACAACAAAATGGGAAATCTAATCTTCCCTCTGAAAGATTAAAGAAATATAAATATCTCGTAACTATACTAGACTGCAATAACAGTTTCTCACCATGCATTGATCCAGAATGTTTGACAATGACCCGCCTTCAGTTATCTTTGGGAGCATGATCTTGAGCATTTTAAGGTGAGAGGTAATCTGATGTGTGGCCCAGCTAAAGAGAAGGCCACCATCATAGTTTTCTTCACTTCCTGATGTATCATCAGCAAATATGGCTCTGTATTGGTTAACAACATCGAAAAGATGCATCCTATGACAATTAACCATCCCCTTTAAGTATTCATAAGCATTTCTCTGGTCTAAGTCATCAAGAATTCCAGTCAACCATGCTTCTCGGCATCTTAAAAACTGTCAAAGAAAATCTATGGTAAGATGCAGGAGCACGCAAACATATTAACAAGGTCAAAAAGAACTGGGAAGTTAAATTGCCTGTAAACTAAGTGATTAATTTACACAGACCTAGATTAAGTTTTTAAAGAGCTACCTGTAGGCGCATTTCATATTCACTGAATACTCCTATGCGGCGTAGATATCCAATAATGCGGAGACATTCTGGCAACTGCAATACAATATAAGATATGCAGAAACTGTTTGAGACTTGAGAATTGACACGGTCCGCAAAGGAAGGAAAGGAAGAAAACTCAAGCCCAAAGAGGAGCTCCGTTTGGAGTTACGGGACCCATAATATATCAAATCAAAGCTAACTATGAGCCCTACAAGAATCATGCCTTCAGCCATGATGGACACCGTTTTAAGACCAGCAAAGGCCGGGAAAGATGTGTTTGAGTCTTCCGATGTTTTTACCAATTTTTGGAGTTATTTGGTTTTTTCGTAATTTTGCTATTCTATTTCTAATTAGGGTTTCCAGCTTATTTTTTAGTATTTAAAGGATGTTTTCGTGTGTTTTTAGGGTTAACTTTTCATTATTCAAATTTTATAAAATTATTGTGGCTGCTTAGTCAATTTATCCAACTTTATGAATTCGTGTGATTGCAAAGTTATATAGATTCAATTCTCTCTTTAGTCTTTCGCTATGTAAAGAATACATGTATCCACAAGTGTAATTTTGCACCATAAACACATGCCTAGCCTTCTAATATATTTTACGTGGTCACCATGAAATACCTGAATGTTTGATCTGAGTTTCTGGAGAAGCTGTGAAAGTAAAGATTGGGTGGTCCGCCGAACTTCTGCAGCAAGTGCTTGAATGACGGGTAATCTTTTAAAGGAAAACACAAAATAAATAAACATATTAGTGTCTCAGTAAGCTAGCTGAATTTATGAGGTTGGCAGGAGATGATTTGCTCAATGGGAGGAGAGAAACAAACTTACTTTGGGTGCATTGTTGAAAGTTTGCAAACAAATGCTTCTAGGTCAAGAGCTTCATCATAATTTCCATTTCTTACGCACCTAAAAGATACAACCCATAATTATGCCTCCAATTATTTTTTCTTGACATGAGATGCTTCAAGAAATACAGGGGAAAATAACTAAAAAGAAATACAAAAATGAGATTCCAAGAAGATGCTTGGATGGATGTATGGATGTATAGGGACGCACCAAAAAATGTCTAAATCCAAAAACACTAGATTAGAAAACAGGAACCCGAAAAAAGAAAGAAAAAAAGAATAACACTAAACTACAGTACAAACGTCGAAGGCAATTTTCATTGTATTCTATGTTTAATAAAATAAGAGAAAATGTGAATATCCCTCATTTACCTTAAATAACGCACAAGTTGAATTCACTAAACTATAAAATAAAATCGACACACTTAGGACTTATCAAATACCAACATCCATTTTAGACCTTCAGCAAATTGGCATTGATTAGAATTTTGCATGTGACCATTACAACATTGTCAAACACATACGTGTCCATAAGCTGAGGAATTTCAAGCAAGTCAAGTAAAGTATTATGACTGGATAGCAAGGTTTGGTTCATCTTCCTCTTCTCCAAAATCTGTTCTGCAGACTCAATGAACTCTGTGCAACCAGATGTTAGCTTTGGGATCTCAGCAATCTGCAAAACAAGAAAGAAAGATTTAGAGCTTATGTTTTACCTCTGTGCTTACAATAGACAATTTACAGATTGAAAGACCAAAATTGTGATTGCCAGTATTGTTATTTTTTGTCATTGTCGGGGTCCCAACCTATATGATAAGAGCAAAACAAAAGAACACTAGTATGTTGTATCACTAACACGATCACCGAATGTAAGTTAAGGAATAAACACTAGAAGATGAGAGGCAAAACCATTTTGAGTTTTGATGCACTCTTGCTTAAATTTAATTTAGGGAAGTGATTACAACGTCCAAAGGAGTAATATCCAATATCCTATCTCCATTGAGATATTTTAGGCTAATGACTGAGAAATACAATCATTTAATTTTCGCTCTCAAGGTACCCCTGGGAGGGGTGTGTTTATTCAATGACCAAAAAATGTCTTCAATAAAAGCATTCTACCTTTACCGGGATACAATCTACGTAATAAGTTTTCATCAGGTTAAAATATCATACCAAAATTTCTTCCACGTGAGAGTCCCATGCACAAAGTGGGATGGAGCTCTATTTAGTTATCCATTTATTAGTTTATTATGAGGAAACATCATATCATGTTTTTTTATCTTTGTATCCGATAGAAGATAGGACCCGTACATTTTACCTAAAGAGATAGTATTACTAACATCAGGAGATTATAGAACTATTAATTGAGTATATCACAATTTTTTTTATTTTTTTTTTTGACTGAAGATGAGATACACCGAGAACAAATGAAAGAAATATAGAAAACACTATAAGCCTCACTAATGACCTATGACTGGTTTTTATTGATTAACAGCAGCAAGGATTAGCTGTAGGACAGAATTCACTCGAAGATTGTAGCAATCTAGTGTTCCAAGCTCATGAGCAGCTAAGCTGCAATTACGTACCAATATAGCGTGTAGAGTGAAGGGATCTAAAATCACAAATAAGAGTGTTGCAGGACAATAGAAGGCTAGTGCTGGAACTGTTCATCTCGTTGATAATATTACAGGCATCTCCTTCGATAATGAGTCTAGTTAGAATGTCTTGCCCATACAGCAGCAACGAAAGTCGTCCTAGCTTCAGCCATTCTAGTAGAGGAGCAGAGTTCTTGTAGAGTATGAAGTGCAGTGATTTCTCACTTGGAACCCCTCACCAGCAAACCATACACTGCTTTGCCATTTGTGAAATTGGCATCATAATTAATCTTGATAGCGCCCCATGAGGAGGGATAGAACCATAATCACAGCCAAAGTGTTGTGGGATTGGAAATGCAATTAATGACTTCTGATTACTTTTGAATTGATAAATCATAGAGCCTAATTTATGTCTCATTAATGATGGATTCAAATTTCAAGATTAGGCTTGTTGGATTTAAAGATGAGTTCTTTCCCCGCCTTCCAAAGATTTTCCGTAAGAGTTAGCCATTAAAGAGAAGAGGCTATAGGATATTCGTTGATTTTTGAAAATCTTCCAGGGGTTTAAGATGAGATCAAGACCCAAAAGCAAACCAAGCTGCAAATGAGAGAAGGCAATGAACGAATTGTGCACTGCTTTTTCTTGGGTACAATTTACTTACCGATTGGAAATATAGCAGACAGAATTGTTCGCAGAAGGACATCGTCAAAGGTCAATCTCAAGAAGCAAAACTGTTGCCTATCATGAATTTTAGATTTACCAAGGAAAGTCTGAATCTTTGAGCTAGAATTCTAGGGGGGAAGCTGCATTATTACTATTCATGACTACTAGGAATTATGTGCTAACAAGGAAGCAAAGTGGGCAGATAAGGTTAGGTTTAACAAAGCAAATTCTATTGGTAAAATGTGAGGCTCCATTAAAATATCCAAACTGGTTTTCCTGATTAGTTATTTCTTCTGAAACACAAGGTACATATCAATGTTGTGCATTATAAACCCCAAATCATAATAAACCCCCAAATCAGAAGTTATGTAGTAGTTATTGCAGTATATAAGTGAAAATTGCAAATTGAAGAAAATAACAATTCAATCAATACGAAATAATAGAAATGAAATTACCATGGATTCCAGATGTTTATCAATAGAAGAAACTTCCTCGCGAATGGAAAGCAATGCATCAGCAGCAGAAATGAAAGCCCGATAATTGGCAACAGCCACCTCTTGCATCTGCCTCTGAATTCTCTCAGCATCCACCCGTAAAAGCTCCGGCTCCTTTCAAATCATAAATACAATCCCAACAAAATCAATTTAAGCAAATATTACTACCACATGTCACACATATATATATATAGATAGATAGATACACATAGATATAGAGAGAGATTGGGCAAGGGGTGAACCTTGTGAAGGCGATCGAGAGTGAAGGAGAGCAGTTCTGAGACATAAGGCTGCTGAGAGTCGGAGGCGAGAGGGAGAAAACCTGCTGCAACGCCATTTACTTCATCTGCTGTTGTTGTTGGGGATTCGGACTCCATTGTTATATCTAATGATGAACTTTGAAGCTCAATTCAATATTTTGGGTACTCAAATCTCAAAAATTTTATAGATTTTAGAGAGAGAAAATACGCAGATCTCTCTGTTTAGACAGCCATAGACAGAGCTTACAGTTGCAATTAAGTTGACAACCGATGTTGATGATGATGCTGTCTCTTTCGGTTCGGGCGTCGGGTGTAAATGGGTTGGCCAATCGGTTCGGGCGTCGGGTGTAAATGGGTTGCGAGTAAAAGATAGGAACAATTACATATTATAGTACATTTTAATAAAATATTACAAAAAAAATACATAAATAAAATATTTACAAAATTAGTGCATATGTAATATTTAATTACAAAAAGAGTGCATTCTTATCCCTTTAATTATGCCCATGATTCTCTTCCACGATTCTCTCCCATGATTCTCTCCCACAATTCTCTCCCACTCAGTCTTCTTCTTCCTCTTCCAACCCACCTTCTTCCTACTCTTCCACCACCGCCCTCCCCCACCTAATTATTCCGTCGCTCCTCCTCCCGCCCCCGCCCCCCCCCCCCCCCCGCCACTCCCCTTCCTCCGCCTCCCTTCTCCTCCCCCCGCCAACGCCCCACCCCTCCCTCCGCCTCCTACCGCCACCCCTTTATCCTCCTCCCGCCCCACCTCGCCTCCTCCCCTCCCTTCCCTCCGCCTCCCTTCTCCTCTCCCGCCCACTCAGTGGCAAAGCCAGAAATTGTTGACAGTGGGGGCGATTATTAGAGTATCAAACAATAAATCAAAATTGATAATTATAGTAACAAAAAATGATTTAAATATATAACCAAAAATATATAATATGTCATTGTTGTAGCCATCAAACTTATACACAAAAAATAACTAGTATAATATAACAATTACAATTGTCCTCTGCGCGTTTTCATTCGTTGAAATCGTTGCATAATACTTTCATTGTCAATGCAATCAAATACATCCTTCTCGATGTATGTAATCAAGCAATCATTCATCAGTTGATCTTCCATGGAATTGCGCAACCTACTCTTAATTATCTTCATCGCAGAAAAAGCTCTTTCAACAGTAGCAGTCGCAACAGGTAAGATTAATGTCAACTTTAGAAGCCGATATACCAAAGGAAATACAATATGTTTCTTAGTACCTACGAGCTTTCTTGCAAGACCGCTAATCCCTTGAACTTCCAAAAACTCTTGATTTGTCCGCATATCAGAAATGTAATTATCTAGTTGACTATCAAGTTTCATAAGATTTATTGGAGAAAAGTCATTCAAATAAAAGCTAGCAAGATGAATCAATTTGTCCTTATCAAAACTAGCGAAACAATCATTAGGATTTAAGCATGCCACTGATAAAAACAAGTCGGTACTTGCTTCCGTAAAACAATCATTTAATTCTTGAAGTTGCCAATCCAAAACAGTACAAAATATCTCAACATAATAATGGTGAAAATTTGTAATACCTTGAGATTTTCGACTTGATCTCCCATGGAATAAAACATTCATATCTATAATGTTAATTTTGTGTTTGTTGCAAAATAAACAAACTTCATCAAGTAGTTTCTTCCATCCTTCATCTCTCATAGCCTTCAAAAGTTGCTTAGACACTTTAACTAATTCCATAGCATTTACAATGTCTTGATCCTTTCTTTGCAATGCTTGTGATAATTCATTTGTTATTCCCAATATCTTTCTCATCAATATTAGATCAAATGCAAAACCAAATGATTGCAATGACTCTAATAAACCAAAAGCAATACCTTTTTGTTGGTATACCAAACCATCATCTGAAACCTCCTCAAGTACATCAATCACTGAGGAGAACATAAGAATCAAGTTCAAAAGTGTCTCATAATGTGATCCCCAACGTGTGTCACCTGCCCGTTTAAGACTAGTTTCTTGATGTAAGCCTTTCCCACTTTGAAGTTCATTATTCATCAATGCTTCCCCGACTCTAGTAGCTTCTTTCTCTCGAAGACTATCTCGGCGCTTGCATGATGCTCCAACCACATTTAACAACTCAGAAACCTTGTTAAAAAACCAAGCAATGTGTTTATGCTTACTAGCAACAGCTACAATAGTTAATTGGAGTTGATGAGCAAAACAATGGACATAAAATGCAAACGGATTCTCATTCATAATTAAGGTTTTGAGACCATTAAATTCACCTCGCATGTTACTGGCTCCATCGTACCCTTGACCACGTATTCTTGATAAACTTAGTCCGTGACTTGAGAAAAAGGTCTCAATTGTTTCTTTAAGCAATGAAGCAGTAGTACTAGTAATATGAATTATACCAACAAAACGTTCAACAACACATCCCTTTCTATCCACATAGCGTAAAGCTATGGCCATCTGTTCTTTGATTGAAATATCACGTGACTCATCAACTAATATTCCAAACACATCATCTCCAATATCACTAATGATAGCAATGGTAGTTTCTAATGCAACACAATTTATAATATCTTTCTGAATATCACTTGACACCAATTTCAGATTTTTTGGAGCATTTTGCAACACAACATTGTTGATACTTTCATTGTGATCAGCAAGAAATTGTAGAAGCTGTAAGAAATTTCCTCTATTACTTGAATCCTCATCTTCATCGTGAACACGAAAGGATAACCCTTGACGCAAAAGAAATCTTATGCAATCAACTGATGCATTTAAGCGAATTCGATATTCAAGTCTCGTTTGTTCAGATTGTTTAATAAAAACATTCTGAATGTTTTGCTTTGGTTTCATCAGATCTTGACATTTACTCCAAGCTTGGTTATGAACACTATTAGGCCCTCCAACATGAATATCAAATCTCTCTTTCTTGCTCCATGTTGTGAACCCGTTAGTACTGAAAGAATCACCACCCGCTTGTTTTCCAGTGTCCTGCCTAAATAGATAGCAACATAAGCAAAATGCTGCATCAATAGCTATGCTATACTCCAACCAATTTCCATATTCTTTAAACCAAGAAGGATTAAATCTACGTAAGTAGCTCCCAATTTGTGTCTGTGGGAAGTTATGTTTGAGAGGCTGACAAGGACCCTTTAGCATGAATGCTCTTCTTACTTCATCTTGAATATTAGGATGATACTTTGATATTTTCTTTCGCAACCCGGGGTCTGCTTCAAGATTTCCCAAATCTACTTTATCATTATCCTTTTTCTGATTTTTGTTAGAACATGATCCTTCAAATGCAGAAGCTTTTTTGAATAAAAATTTGTCCATAGTAGTTGCTATCTATTTTCAAGCACTTGTCTGATAAAAGAAGTTGGGAGAAGAATAGAAAAAACAATTCCCAAATACAGGTTAAACAAAATCTTCAAGAAAAATGCATCAATAATAATGGCAACAGAGCAAAATGCAAACAGAGCATAAATTTGATATTCTACTATCTAAGAGTGATAGACAAAAAACAAACAAAAAATCCAATTAGACATAAAATCAAGGAAAACCCCCAATTATAATTCTACTATTATTCCTTACCCAGGTGGGAAGAGCCGAAGAGATGGTGATGGCCTGATGATGGATGGGCGGAGTAAGCTTTGAAGTGATGGGACTTGGGAGCAGGGGCGAAGCTAATTGTTAGCGAACAAGACCCTATTCGGCTGTTCCACACTTCCACTCTCTAACTCTCACTCTCTAAGCAAACAAGCGAGATGAAGTAAAATGTGTTTGTGTCATTGTGTGTGAGGGCATCTGGCATGAATAAAAGAGTAAAGGGTAATACCCAATTTCAGTGGGTGCAATTGACTCTTCTAACCCACAAAAAAAATCTATTTATCATATATTAAAAAAAAAAAAAAAATCCAGTGGGTGCAATTGACCCCACTGGCTAACAAGTAGCTTCGCCCCTGCGCCCACTCCCCACCCCTTCCCTCCGCCTCCCACTACCATCCCCCTCCTCCCGCCCCCTCTTTCTCCTCCTCCCGCCCCCGCCCCGCCCCGCCCCGCCCCCCCCACCCCACCCCCTTCACTTCCTCCTCTTCCCCTAAATCGATCCAAGGTGGCCGTCGGTGGAGGCCCCGCCACTGGCCGCGGTGGAGGCCACTCCACCACCCGCTGCTTCCCTTCCACCACCGGTCCATTCTCCAACTCCACTGGTAACCAAACCTTCATACGTTGGTAACCAAACAGGCATACCAAGGTAACCAAACCTTCATACCAAGGTAACTGAACCTTAATATGAAAGTTTCCTTGTTATGAAGGTTTGGTTACCTTGTTATGAAGGTATGGTTACCTTGGTATGAAGGGTTAGTTACCTTGGTATGAAGGTAACCAATTCAGTTTTATTAGGTTACCAATTTATTTTGAATGTGATGCAGTTGGTAACCAAAATTCATGCAGTAAGTTACCAAACAGTCATACCAAGGTAGCCAAACCATCATACCAAGGTAACCGAACCTTAATATGAAGGTTTCCTTGTTATGAAGATTTGGTTACCTTGTTATAAAGGTTTGGTTACCTTGGTATGAAGGATTGGTTACCTTGGTATGAAGGTAATCAATTCAGTTTTATTAGGTTACCAATTTATTTGGAATGTGATGCAGTTGGTAACCAAACTTCATGTAGTTGGTTACCAAACCTTCCGATAAGGTAACCAATTCAGTTTTATTTGATTACCAAATTTATTTTGAATGTGATGCAGTTGGTAGCCAAACTTCGTATAAAGGTAACCATTTTAATTTTTATGGGTAACCAAATCGTCAAAAAAAAATTCAGAATAGCAACTCCGGCGATATAGCGGCGGCGGCGGCGATTTAGCGGCGGCGGCGGGAGGCGGGGGAGGAGAATGATGAACAGTAACTCTTTCATAATTTTTTATTTTTAATTTTCTCATTTTGATTTAAATTTTGAATTATGGATTTGAAATTATTGTTAGATCTAAAAGATTTGAATTTGAATTATTAGTTATCCTTGAATTTAGATTTCCATATTTAATTTGAAATTGAATGGTTTGAATTTTTGCACTTTTTTTGTAATTATTTTATGAATGCATTTTTTTTGTAATTACTTTGTAAAAGTTGTATAGTTGTGTAAAGGACTCTAAAAGATAAATACTAGTGCATCCGGTCCAACAAAAAAAAATGTCTCATTTATAATATACTTAATTACTTACAAATACTTAAAAGGTGTATTTTATTTATATTTATCAGTAAAAATACTGACTCGTTGATTTAAGTTCTACATTTACCCGTAAATTTATTAAAATATTGATTTAAATTCTATATTTATACTTACAAAAATTAAAATATTAACTTAATAATAACATAATTATAATGAAATTATGTTGACAAACTCGAAAATATTGTAAGTTTTATTATTTTATAATTTTTAATGAGTCAACTCAATTTTGATTTTAAAAAGATCTAAAATTGACTTTAAAAATTCAATAATAGTCATTTAATTTGAAACGGAGGGAGGTGTATTAAATTATTAATTACCCACTTTTGAAATGATATAAATGTTGAATAAATACTCCATGTGTTCCATATTATAAGATTATTATAGATTGTTTTAATTTTAATTAATATAATGATTTGTAAGCTTTGTTGTTTTATAATTTTTAATAAATTATCTAAATTTTAAATTTAAAAATATTTTAAATAGTCTTTCAAAAATCAATAATAGTTTTATAATTTGGAACGAAATGATTACTTCTTATAACTTGTCATTATGAATCAAATTCCAAACCAGAGAACATATTACAAGTAACCAATAACTCTCTTTTTTATGGACAAAAATAAACTTCATTAAACCCAAAAATATATATTACAAAAGTGACAAATTAAAAAGGAATAATTAGCTACACCTTTATAAAAAGGGGAATATGTGGTTTGTCACTAGACCTGACAAACGGGTCGGATCATTGTCGTGATTGGCGAGCTAGTCCGGTCTGCGGGCCTGGATTGATTTATGTCTATATTTTGATACATTTATGGATTTGATCCAAACGGATCGGGCCATCGACGGACCGGGCCAAAACGACCCAAATTTTGATGGACTGAAAATATGAAGCCCAAAACCTGGCCCATTGCGAACGGACCAGCCCGACCTGCGGGTTGGGCCGATTTTACTAGGTCTATTTGTCACAGTTAAGCTTGACTATAGATACACTTAATACGAGGTAGTATTTGATAATAAAATAGTGAAATTACTATACTGCTCTTAATGAATATGGTAAAAGAGAACTATGGTTAATACATGAATGTATCTATAGCCAAGCTTGACTGTCGCGTATTCTCTTTTACCCTTTGAATAATCGGTTTAGTACAAATATTTCCAAGATTTTCACATATATTTAACATAATAACATATACAACCACTCAACACTACACTAAACCATTGCATGGCAAAAAACCAACAAAATGAGGAAAAATGGAAAGTAGTCGAGGGAGATAATAGATGAACCCTTTGAGGCATAGAAGTAATAGTAAGGTAATGACGAATTCCGTTGTCCCGTAACGGGTGGCCATTGACCACCGGAAGGAACCGTCACATAGTTGTAAGGCGGCGGAGGCGGGGGCGGAGGCGAAGGCGGAGTTGGACTCTCTCCCCATGAAATAAATGATGGTGGTGGAGCTGATTTTGTTGGGGGCGGTGGAAGTGGCAGTGTCGGAAAATAATAATATTGTGGCGACGAGTGGTGGGCCGGCGGCGGTGAGGCGGACTTTACCGGTGGAGGTGGTGGGGAGCAAATGACTGGACAGGTTGTGCAGTCACTAATGCATAGTGGTGGTATGGCATTTGGATTTTCTGATGTTGCTGTAGGAAATATAAGCATTAATTGTATGATCCCAAACCTTAAGAAAAAAACATAGGAATTTTTTTTCTTCATAATTAGAGGTTTGGGATTTTGTTGCATTTTTTGTGACATATATAGAGAGAGAGCAAAAGCCAAACAAAGACCATAGAGAGTTCTATATAGCTTTACATTGTTAGTGTGTGTATATATATATATATATATATATATATATATATGTGTGTGTGTGTGTGTGTGTGTGTGTGTGTGTGTGTTGGAATCTTCTTTTATGAGAAAAGATGAAAGTGGTGTAAAAGGATTGTAAATATATGATCAAATGTTAAACTTTGGATCCTGAAAATAAAGAACCTTCTTTCTTTATGCATTTTCTACATACAAAATTTCAAACTAATTAAACAATTAAATTAAATATTGACAAACGGACAGACGTTAAATTATGTGTTAACAGACAGAGTTATTTTTTTAAATTAGCTAGGTGTTACTATAAAGTTTGTATTTTTATTGTAGGTTTCATTTTCAAGATGTTGATCAGTATTCACTAACCATTTAAACTACACATTTCACTCATTTTTTCACTTGAAAATTGCAATTTGGATATAATACATAAATAAATTCAAGTAATAGGTTAATCATATTCTATTTTTTTTTTCATAATGAGGCATAGGGGAATCCCAAGCTAAATACATAATCTTTAATTTTCCTTTTTCATTATGCATATGCCTTTCTCCATTTGTAATCCACCTTTGTATAGGCATCAATTCTCACTCTCTCACTTACACATACACTTTATGCTTTCTTCTTCTCAAGAGTGTTCTTTTCTTATAGAGATGGACTTGTGATTTGTTTATCCCATCATCTTTCTTTTTCTTTTTTAGCCAAGTGAATCCCATCTATTTTAATTACTTGACTTAACAAAGTATCCCTTCTTCTATGCCAGGTTCCAAGGCACTTCTAATTGTTTCACTTGTTTGAATAAACTAGAAACCTATTTTTAATATTAATAATCTTAAATAGATCATTTTCCCTTCCTCATACACCACAAGTAAATACTCATTCACGCGTCTTTTCCTCTCAAGTCACTCTTATCACGTGATGAGAAATATAAAAACATCACGATAAAGACTGCTGTTATATTGCATTCTTGAACAAAAATGTCATTTTGATCATACGGGAATTCTTTTTTATTTGAAATGGTATATAAAAACCTGTTTGTTTTTACAAAATACAACTACCCATTCCAGATGGATTAGGGCAAGTTACCAAAACAAAATACAACATGGAAAGTGTTTATTAGGACAAAGAGGCCACACCAATATTTCACTCTCCAAGTGTAATGAAGTAGAAATGCCCAAGCCCAACCATTCTGATATAGGAATTCCATTCCATCTTCCTGCACATGCATGAAATTAAATTAGGTTAACAGGAATATATATCAAGTAGTAATATATACTCCCTAGCTCTGTCCAAAAATGAAGTCTTGTGTTTGAATGCTCAACTTTCTTTACACTTAATTAGATTTGTACAGGACACACTCAACCGTACCTTTTTTTTTCTTTTAACGAACAAGAATATTTTTAAAAAATCAATCATCGAAAAGATATGATGTCGAAATGTATCCTAATTAAGCAAAGATTTAGTGTGCGAATTAACTTTCAGATCCTTGAAAAAAAATGTAGTTATAGCAAATAGGTCAGCTGATAGTCTCATTTCTGGACCAGAGAGTCGATTAAAGACAGAAAAGAAAGTAGGAAAAGAGTTCATACCAGAATTACTAGGTAGCCATATTGTCCACAATTATGTTGCACTCATCTTGATTAGTAATTAGCAGATCATATTTTCCAATAACTATGGTTTGGCTGGTTCCCAGAACTGCCCTGAAATTAGAATAATGCAAATCAAAATCATGCTTGAGAATTTAGAAATTGAGAGAAAAGAGAATGAAAAATAAGAAAAAAGTTGTCTCAATTTCTTATATATATATATATATATGTGTGTGTGTGTGTGTGTGTGTGTGTTAATTGGTTATTAGTGATTATGATGAAGGAAAAAAAGGAGGAGAGAATGACAGAAATAACTACCACTTTCTTCTTTTCTTTCTTTCCAAATGGAAAAGAAAGGAATCAATCCAATGAAACTTTATAAAACTCCAACTTTACCCTCAACTTTCTTCCCTTTCTTTCTTAAATTATTATTATTCTTCAATGTTAAAAAGTATAAAAATATTGTTTTCCTCTCATCTTCTTCCCAACTTGCAAAAAATAAGGAAGAATACATCCTTTTCTTTTCTCCTAAAATTCTCAAGTAAAATGCGATGTGAGACGAAAATATTTGTAAGTTCTCTATACTATATGCAGCTTACTTTTATGGTTACAACTGAAATTTGAGAACAAGAAAATACTGTAATCAGGAAAACGAACTCTCAGACATACATGGGAAAAAACCATTGGACTCCTGAAGCTTCAAGGGAAATAACCTTTCTGCTTAGTGCTTACCAACTCTCCGGCTCCATTCATCCGTCTTCGATGTCAAAACATGCTACCTTCTTTTGAAGATGTGTCACTAATCATCCAAGCTTCCAAGAAATTCACAAGGAGAAATAATTAATAAGATTCTAAAGCAATTTTGATACACTAATGTATGTAAAAAGCTGCTTCTTAGATTAGTAGTTCAGTGTTATGTTTTTACATTACTTAATCATCTTGTTCGTTAAACCCCTCCCTGTGTAGTTCAAGAATAAGCAATAAGCTGAATATTATTGTGTCTTTCAAGCATTTCCATTGCTTTATCTGTTTATCAATTGAAAGTGAAATATGCATATACTTTAAAGGTATTTAACTAGCTGCAACATGGTCAAGCTTCATTGACATATTCCAATAATTGTTAGAGCGAAAATGACTTCTGGAAAATCTCCTTTTCTTTTCCCTTGGTGAGGGTGTTTAACAGATGTCTGGACCTGTTTAATGTATGGAAAAACACAGCTAATAATTTTCATTTGAAGGAAGCATATGGCGATACGAATGTTATGCTTTTTAAAACGATCAGTTGTATATATAATCATAACAGAAAAATATATCACTGAAATGCAATGCCAACTTTGGGAAACCTCAAATGACTTTACTAGGAAAAAATGGTGGTTGCTCTTCCAATAAAAATGCAAGAACTTTAAAGTTGATGTCCAAACCTATAGTTAAAAATGTAAAGCATAGTCAAAATCACCATATTATGATTGCAATAACACTATTTATTGGGATTAGTTTCCTATTTCGAAGCAACTATTGGCAGGGAGAGTAATACATAACCTCTTTATTCTAAAGGTGACATCATGGGCTTAGTGAACTGATATCTATATTCCCACAACAATAAATAAATGATCCATGGTGGGAGATACCTGCTCCCTATGCTGGGAAGATTCCAACTTTGGTAACAAGAGAAATTCTCCAAGTGTTGATTACAATTTTCTGAGATAAATAAGATGAAAATGCAATAATGTAAATCTATGGCTACCCCCTCCCCCTCAATATACGAAAAGATGACTACTTTTACGTTTTGACCCAATTGGACTTAAACTCTTGCTATTCCCCCTGATCTAAACCATAATTAAGCTTATTGTAGGAACCCGAGATGTTTGCTTTAAAAACTTGAAATGCATTTAAATCTATTTGTAGTGAGCAACTCACTAACCTGCCTGGCACTTGCTGAATTTTCACGTGGACTCGATTTTGGAGAATTCTGGCTTGATCTATTATTCCTTCCAAATACTTTTAACCGGTTAAGCTCTGGCAAAACAACTGAACAAAGATCTGGTCTGTCTTTCTTCTTTAGCTCAACACATTGAAGTGCAATTTTTGCCAAGGTAAGTGCCTCTTCAACAGGCCAACAAGGCACAGCTGGGTCAAGCAAATCTGCAAATTCTCCTTCTGCGATGAACCTCTGGACTTGGTGAATGAGACCCATTGGGGGCCTTGCAGTGAGAATTTGGAGTAGAATTACTCCAAATGAGTATATATCTGATTTAACACCCAACTTACCTGTTTGTTGATATTCAGGATCTATGTAACAAAATGTCCCTGCTGGTGAAGTCATGTAATAATGTGTGACATTATCAACTACTGAAGCTGGGACCAGTCGTGACAAACAAACATCACTAATTTTGCACCCATAGTTGCGGTCTAAAAGAGTGTTCGCTGGCTTAAGGTCACGGTGCACAAGAGGTTCTGGTTTTGCGCTGTGCAGAAACGAAAGTCCAGTTGCAAGCTCAGCCGCTATCTTGAACCGTGTTCTCCAAGACATTGGAGGAGTGTTATCTTTTCGAAACAGACGATCTTCCAAGCTTCCATTATTCATGTATTCATATACCAAACACCCATACTGGGGACAGGCACCTAAGAGGAGGACCATGTTTGGATGTCTCATGCAAGATAGGACCTCAACCTGCATATGACAGAAACACTTTTACAAAAGAAACTTTCATAGAGCAAGTTTTATGCAATGAATTATACCATATATACCAAAGCATGTTTCCTGCAGACATTAGTCAATTTTTGATGTTTGACGGATAAGAAAAAAACCAAGACACTTTTAAGGGTATAGGACCAATATATAGGACTGTGATATGTCATAATAAGGCGAGAATCAATTTGTCAGGTGATTTTTGTAAATTTAAGTACCTCAGTTTCTCTTGGAATGTCCTGATGTCTTAACAAGTTGTCTCAACTATGTAAGCAGGTAAATAATTAATACAGTAACACTAATATTTCCTCAATGTTCAGACTCTATAAGAAGTTAAAGTTGGTGAAAAATCAAAAATGAACTTTATATTTTTTTAAAGTAATATAAAGAGATTTCATCGAGCATTATTGATGCAGAACAGAAGAAGAGGATCTAAAGATTGCTTAATGTTATTTTATATTATTATTTATGGATAAATATTTTGGTGATTGATGTAAGCATTGATTACTTATTACGTAGGACATCTAGAAGTTTTAACTATATTAGTAGATTTTAATTAGGTGATTATTTCCTTTTTCAATTAGGGTTTTTTACTTTGATGCAGCCAAGGTTGCTGCGGAGAGGAATACAATGGACTCTTCTTAGCCACAGAAGAATAAAGATAATGCAAGAAATAGATGGACTTATCTTAATATGAGAAGTTTCTTAAGCAGAAATCTAGAGTTCAGTGACTTCAAGTTGGTGATAAATTTTTTTATTTATTTTCAAAAATCTTATTGAAAGACGGGCTGCTGATTGAATTTCTTTAGTGCATTTGGATGATGATACTAGAGTGGAAGATCCTAGTCAAATAAAGGAGGTAAAGGCAGATTAAAATATCGAGTTCGTTAATGATTATAATTCTGATTTGAGATACACGTAAAAAAACAGTAATTTAGGTAGAATATCATCACCAAGATAACTTTGTTTCAATATTAATAGAAGGTTCACAACAACCAGTGGCGGATCCACCTTATGGCAGAGGGGGCAATTGACCCCACTGAATTTTCAGGGGTTAAATTTGTCCTCCTTCCCCCCTCTATATAGTGTTTGTCTAACAAATTAATGAATGTCTCAAACTTGTACCTATACCTGCTCTTTCTTTTTTCTATCTAAGAAAAACTCTTTAAAGCATATTGTAATTTTTCTTTTTTTATAATTTCACAAATTTAGTAATTGTTTGTGAATTTTTACAATTGTTTAAAATGAGGCTATAATGATATTTTTGCAACAACGTCGACCCATCAAAAAAAATAAAAATTCAAAAATTAATGGATGAATGTTTAGTAACTTACATTATTGAACATGATATTTTTGTAGCTATTGAAAATGAGGCTATCATGTAACAATTTCAAGTTATGGAGTCTCGAAAAATGTTAATGTAAACAATATATAAGCATTATTTAATTTTGTGATTTATTGTATTATATTTTTATTTTTTTTATTGAGAATTTTTCCTCAACTTTGAGTATTTGACCCACTGAACCAAGGGGCTGGATCCGCCCTCGACAACAACTCTGTTTCCTTTTTATTGCTGACATCAGGGTCTTGGCCCATCATCCAAATAGGTGTTTTCTGATCATATAGAATGCCTTTCGTGTAATAAAATTTCATTAATCAATGTAGTTCTGTAAAGAATAAACAGTAAAAAAACATTATACCTCTTGTTGGAATTGCTTCATCCCTTCCGCATCACCTGATCTAAGAACTTTGATGGCGACTCTGGTGTGATCAAGCTTGCCTTTATAAACAGGCCCATATCCACCTTCACCAATCTTTAAGGAATCTGAGAAGTAATCTGTGGCGGCCTCAATCTCTTCTATTGTGTATTTTCTGTAGCGAACATCATTGTTAGATAAAACATTCAATGCTCGGATCTTCGCTTCTGCCTCTTTCTTGGCCTTCAATTCTGCATACATTCTTCTCTCTGCTTCCATAGTAGCTAGCTTTTGTGCCTTCTCAGCTGCTTCAATAGCAGCTTTGCGTTTAGCCTTCTCCTTCTCAACCAAAGCAAAAGCTGCCTCTTTAACAAGCTGTGCTTGCTTAAATCTACGAGCTTCTTCTAATTTCCATTGATGAATATCTTTAGCCTGAAATTTAGTAAGATATGTGACATTTCTAAAAGTTACATCTTTCTATCTCCTATTATATGCCAGAGGCCCAGAAGTCACAACCATCATGGGTAAAATTCCACCAAGAACCTTTCTTTGACCAATGCTATATCAGCTTTTCTTATTTTTTTCAACATCATTATATATTCATAAATCATAACATAATTGGACCTTAATTTGAAACTGAAAACAATTTTACAGAACATGATAGAAAGTTCTGAGGAATTAACCTTACCTTCTTTTTGGCTGTAACCACTTTTTTGCAAGCTATGTTACACAAGCCTATGGTCTGCTTCAGCTCAAGCTTCATTCTTCTGAACTCGGCTTCAATATCTTTCTGCTAATCGGCCAATTCAAAAAGTCAGTCCAGTTAAGCCATTTCTTTTGGAAATCACTGATATATTGTTATGCACTCACCGAAGGCGATGATTGGACCTCCTTGTCAGATTCGGGTGAAGTGGTAAAATCTACATTTTGGGCAGCGTCATCAATTGATTCAAAAATTAGTTGCTCCGGAAAACCTCTGTGATTGCCAATGGAATGACAGCTTGACAATTTTTTCTTCCCCCTGAATAAAGTATCAGTGGAGTCTATTGACAAATTGGCTGATCTATTCTTGGGCCTCCTCCTCTCAGATCTTATAGTTCTCTGTTTTTCCCTAATAACCATTTTCCTGTTCTCATAAGAAGTTCAAAAGAATGAGTTCCAAATTGGAGAAAGAAAAAATATCGTAACTGAATAATTTTTGTTCAACTATCTCACCCCCCCCCCTCCCAATTTTCTTTTCAAAGCTACACTTCATTTATCCAACATAATTCTTCACCATCTTTTCTTTCTTATTACCTGACTTCTTCCTCTGGTTCAGAGTGCTCGGTTGGAAAATGAGATGGTATTGTTTGATGATATGGTGCATCAGGAAGACTGGAAAAATTAGCTGCAGGAACTACAGCAGGTCGGACAGATTGTATTTCATTTTCTGAAATCACGTACACCGAACAAAACCCTGGTGCAGATTTATTAATGATCGTTGGAACATCAAGGCTCCTTGATTTCCTGTGACAGCATCATCATTAATATTTTGGTCTTGCACATGTGTTAGTGTGTGATTGAGGGGAAGAGAAAGATAGAGACCAACTTTTGAAGAGCATTCCTTGTCGATGCGCCTAAAACAATATTGGTGATGATGTTGTCATCTATGTAGTCCAGAAGTGCCTTAGAAACATCATTATCAACAAGGACAACTTCTTTCGCTTGGACCTTAAAGAGCATCCAAATCCAAAATCAAAATCAGTTAAGGCATTAGTCGACATGATGGTACACTGATACCCAATTATATTTTAATTATGTTTAACCATGGTCATACATCCTTAAATGATTAAAGTCCCTAACGGGGATATTGTTACTTCTTAGATATTATTGTTATCAAAATTGTTAAGATATTTCCTATCAGATAAATATCCATTTAATGACAATCTTTGAAATGCTACATGGTCTTAATCTATTTTACAATATGACTAATTAACATACCCCTTTTCTTGAACTGTATGCACGGAAGGCTTTAAAAAGCTGTGATGTATCGGCATCAATTGATTCATCATGTCCATCTGGAGCAGTACCATCCATATCACCAATTTCTGCAAGATGTCTCGTTGCAAATATAATCAGTCCCATAAAATTTTTTAGGACAATGTTTCATAAATTATAATTGACAGATTTGATTCTGCGTGCATGGCCAAAATAGTCGTGGGGTGTTGACAAACAGGCAAAGAGACACCACAGTACCGCAATGGTTAGTAGTGCAAGGGGTCTAGATAACTTCATAGATCTCACTAATTTTAAGTTGTGAACCTATCATAAACTGTAGATGGAGAAGATAAATGCACTCTTGACTCCATAAAAAGCCTCAAGAAAACACTTCATTGAGTCACTGTTTCATTTTATACAAGGAAAATAGTATGTTGGTTACATTTCTTTTTTCAGGAGTGCATTTATCAAGTTCTTAAGAGACATGATGAATTACTTGCTTTTCATAAATTATAAAAGGGGCCGGTTCATCTCTCCCAAAATCATTGATTGACAATAATACTGGATTGATTAATTGGCTTTATGCCCTGCATCCCATCTCGTAATAAAAACAATTATGAAACTTTTAACAAACAATATGTTACTCTTTTCTAGAAGAAGATTGTTATCTTATTTTAGGATACAGACTATTAAAGACATACCATAGTTTAACAAGAGTATTACAGCCATTTCGAAAGGCCAGCCAGACCAATCTCCAGATACTAAAATGATGGAACAAAATATTAAAAGATTAATGCCATACAAAATATTTCATTTATCCTTTGATTGCCTAACGTCCTCAATTAATTTATCCACATTGAAAATTTTCTTCTTAAAAATGAGTATGGCTTTAAAATAATCAAAATGGAAAATAAGCAAGAGGGTACCTACGATGTTTCTGTTTCCTGACATGGATGAGAATGAGTGATGCGTGGTTGTTTTTGTTGGTGAAGAGATTAGTGATAGCCCATCTAGCAGCATGCTTGCTATTATTATCCCTATCAATGGCAACCGCCACCACTTTGTTGGGCAGAGCAAAGCCGGCCTCGGGCGCCAAAGGGTGACCCATTTTGATTGATTGATCTTCGATCAATGAGGAATAACAACAAACACCTGGGGGGCACCGGAGGAGGAGCTAGCTTAACTGTGTGTTTTATTTTTTGATTTTGTTCTGAAAGCTAAAGGTGATGAGAGAGAGAAATAGATCAATGGGGCGCCGGAGGAGGAGCTTGATCACCGTTCCGGCGACTCTGCCTCCCCGGCCGGCTAGTAGATTCCTCCTCCGAACTCCCTCGGCTAAAAATAAATTTTCTGGTGGGTAATGGAATGGAGAGGGCCAAAATGGGGCTCCTGTTTGGTGACTATGTAACGAACTAAACCGATTATAACAACCTCAGCTCCAAAATTAAAATTCTTTAATTCATCATTCTTTTCAAACTATAATAGTATTAATTTTAAGTTTATAAAATCATTTAGTAGAGTTTCAAACTCAAAATCTATGTGATTTATTTAAGTTTTAAAAGTAAATCGTATAATTACTAAACCTTTGCAAATAGTTTACAATATCATAATAATTGTAGTGATAACAATTAAATAATTTTAAAATATAAAAATATTATAAATATTAATTTTAATAAGAACTGAGACCGAAACTCTTTACATATTTAAAAAATAAATTTTTGATTGAACATATATCGATTCTCATTATTAAAAGTCTTAATACCACGCGTAACTATTATATGATGAGATTGCGGGTAATATTTTATGTGCTCAAATTGTTCCTAAAATATAAGATCATTATTAATTTGTTTAAAGTTAATTTGAATTTTAAAAAAAAACTTACATTGATATAGATGAATTTAATTTTAATCAATATAAAAAATAAATACTATAAACTATTTAAAAATATTTAAATAATAAAATTTAAATATTTTCAAATTATCTTTTAATATGTCAATAATTATAAATGTTGACTATAAATTCATGTTTTTCAAGTGCCACGACAAAATGAAGCATCAAAACCATGGGAGAAATTTGCTAGCAAAGTAAAATTGATAAACTAAGTTACTATCAATAATATCTTTATGTATAATTTTTTTAGTGAGCCAACGCACGTACTCTGATACCATATAAAATAATCCGGATCAAATTTTGAGTCGGAATAAATTTTTAATCGAATTATCTAAACAAAATATTAAACTACTAACCCAATATGTCATGACTAAATATATTATTATTAATAATTTAATTATTTATATATAAATAATTTTTTTTCACATGTCTCAATGCGAGACTGGAGTGTTAGATAAATGTTAAAAGTTGAGAAAGCTGGAATAGATGAATCACATAATTAATCTTAACAATATCAATGAAGTTTAAAAAATGTCACATAAAATTCACATACAAATACATACATATTTTTGAACTCCGCCTGACACGTGGAGTCCATAATATGCATATGTATATGTGAATTTTATGTGATTATTTTTTATGAGATAGTAGTATTATTTTAAAATTTTAAAGTTAGAAAAAAAAAATATGAGTACGAATAAATAAGAAATCTTTGCTTTGGTCTTTTTAACTTTTATTTTTATAGCACATGACATGATACACGCCCAATATAAGACCGAATTTTCCCCTCATTAGCTCAAAGTAGCTTCCCCTCTCTCTGCTCCTGCCTGCGAGTTGCCATTGCCCCTCCGAAATGATCTATCTATACATACAATCCTTCTATATGTATCATCAATAAAACCCAAAATAAGTACTAGAACTTCAACAGCTCCTGTGCCCAAATTCAGAAAGAAGGAGAAGAAATGGCTTTGATTTTGAGGAATCCTAATTTATGGCGAAGTGGTATTATGTTGATGCTGGAAGAAGGGGGTTTAAATGGGTGTTTTTCCCGATTATACTGTAGTTCTAATTGGAGGGTGGACATGAATAAGCTGAGACCACTTATTTTGGAGAGGATAAAGAATCGAGCAAAAGATTATCCAGTAAAGTCCATGATTCCTATGGCCGAAAATGTCCTCAAAGCCAGAACCCTTCTCATCCAAGGCGTTTCCACCCTTCTTCAATTCATTCCCGTCTGGTCCTGCAAGTATTCTCTCACTATATTCTCTCTCCGTTCTCTCTACATGTATACACACGTGTATGTATGTGTGTATATATACTTGTTGAATTTCAAATCATAGGTATTCACCAAAACATGCCAATGTTTCTTTAGAACAATGATCGTTTTTATGTTCAAGTTTATGGGTTGTGAGTAAAGGTTGAACCATTTTTGTCTGTTGCTTGTGAATTATTCTTTAGATTCATATTTATTCTAGTGGTTGCTGGCTTATAATCAAAACTTGAAATCCATCAATTATAATTTTATTTTTTGAGAACTACTATAAATTTGCAAGTGTACGAGCTAGGCCACAAGTAGTATTGTGTTTCCAAATTAGATTAGTAAAAGGTTGAATATTAGTACCAATTGGCCTTATTATTTGTTTCCACTTTCCAAGAATTATTTGAGCAGGGTATTATTAATAGTGGGTGGATATCAATTTATGAGCAGGGTATTATTAATAGCGGGTGGATATCAATTTAACGCATCAGACAGGAGCTGATCATATTAGGGGACATGTCTTGTTTTTGTGAACTTGTACCTTTAAATTTGGGTCTTTAGCAGCTCTAGTATGCACATCATTTTCTTTCTTGTCTGCAGCTTTCAACTCAGAGCAAGTGATTAGGCAAATTTTTTTCTGTATGAGAAAGCTAGCATTATTCATATAAGTGAACTTCATTTTCATCTGTATCAGATTAGTTGACAGTGAAGATCAACTATATTGGGTTGGTTCGGGTGTCCATTATAAGGTCCACCTTTTGAATATTCCTATGCAGTGCACCTTATAGCAATTATTTTACTAGTGTCTAGATATTGATTTGCAGCATGTTTGAGAATTATTGGTGTGAACATCACTGACCTCTCCATTCAAATAGTAATAATCACCCTTGATATGAAATATTAAACATGGGCCTATGCATGTTTCAAAGTCGCGGTAGCGGTTTATTTTTCGGAAAGTTTTTGTTGACTTTGTATCGATTTCGGGAGATACCGTTAGCTAGTTCGGAGCTTCAAAAAAAGTAAAAAATTATGAAAAAATTCTTAACAATAAGAACAACAATATGAATTAATTAAGTTCAGAAAAACACTATCTAGTGTACATAACATTGTCCAAATGATAAAACAGACATCTCGTAGATATGTTCAATCAATTTTACATTTGAATAAAGTTGATATTGATGTTGTCTTAGCTCAAATGGTTGAGCATACATGTTCTGTATAATTTAAGTACAGTTTAACTTTATCAAGTATATTTTAAGTACAATTTTTTTTAAAGTTGTACTTAACTAGGTACTATATAGGTACAATTTAATATAATTTAAGTATAATTTAGCTTAACTAATTATATATTAAGTACATTTTTTTCTATATTTTGTTAAGTTATACTTAACTAGGTGCTAGATAGGTATATTTTAAGTACAATTTAACTTAACTAAGTATATTTGAAGTACAACAATATACATTTTTTCTATGGTATACTTAAGTAGGAACTACATAGGTACAATTCAATTATAATTTACAGAGAAATGTTCGTTCTTTTTGTTGTATCCTTTTATAGCTTTCAACATTTTTTTTTGGTGGTGTTTCTCTCCTTTATGTCGTGATTTCTCATTGGTCCGAAACCACTACGTTACGCAGATTTGCCAAAAATTATAGACATGTATAATTCCTAATTTTGTGATTTGTGTCAAGATTGCAGTTCGACACCGATACCTAACCAATACGCTAATATTTCTACTATAACGGCCGATACTTTGAAACATGGACCTATGACTCAAAGTTTCTGTTTTGAATAATGGATTTACTAAAGAGCAAGGTTATGCAACTAATGTATTCTATTTGGCATCCTGCCAAATCAGTCTAAGAAGAAATTTTTAGATGGAAGCGACTTGTGACTTGTGAGACCTCAAAAGTATCCAGTTAGTATCAGCAGCTTTAATGAAGTTTAGATTATAAGTTTTTATATGTTCGTGGTTTTTTTTCATCTTTCTCAATCAATTTGTATTTGTGAAGGAGCAGAGGAGTTAGTTTAGGAGCTTCCTTTGATACTGTACTCTGTAGATATGCTCTTTGGTACTGATGCTATTTTTTTGTATTTTGTATTTTTCCCTTCTTTTTTTTTTTGGGGGGGGGGGGGTGCTTGGTTGAATTTGTGGAGGGATATTTTGTCCATTCTACAACTCACAAGTCCGATTAAAAGAAATAAATCATTACTTTTGGATTGATTGCCAAACTCAGTTGCATTTAGGATCTCATAATCCATATCAAAGTGTCAGTTTTACAAACTTCTGTAGGGAATGTTGTATTCTAGGAAATCTGTCATTTCGCTAATTTTTTCCTAGATTTTGTATGTTGTTGAATGCTGTTGGTGTAGACCTATGGTGGGACATAAGTACAGGTGGATTCTCTCTTATATATCTTGTGGGTTGCATCACCCTTTGGAGCTCACACACCAATTTAAAATTTTTATAGTTATTTCTTTGAATATTCTCATTTACATCTCTTATTTGCAGTATATGAGGAAAATTGAATGAAGTGTCTCTAGGAAGACATTTGGTCTGACTTGCTATTATTGTTTCTTGGCAGACAATGTCCAGAAGTATATATTGGCGAGAAAGGCCATTTAATCCGGACTTGTGGTGGTTATTGGCACCGTCCCAAGAATCAGGAGCATGAATGGATTAAAGGATGCTTGGATGATATTATTGTCCCTGTAAAAACATTTCATCTGAAATACATGTTCCAAAGTGCAATCCAACACCAAGAAAGGTTTGATTATGACTGTGTTCCTGCAGCTGTTGAGCTATGCTTACAAGCAGGGGCGTTTCAAAATGATGAAAGTCAATATTTACACCATTTGAGTTTTGACACAACTTTGAATTCTTTTGTTGGAGATGCATCTTTGTCTCCTCATGATCAGAGGTTCATCGCACGAGGAACTTTGAGTGCATGGGAAACACTTAGGTCTGGGGTGCAGAAGTTGTTGTTGACTTATCCTGCAAAGGTCTGTAAACATTGTTCAGAAGTTCATGTGGTGCCATCTGGTCACAAAGCTCGACTTTGTGGTGTGTTTAAGTATGAGAGCTGGCGCAAGGATCACTCCTGGAAGAAGGCAGAGTTGGATGATTTGGTTCCTCCTAAGGTTGTGTGGTTCCGACGACGTCAAGATCCCCCTATACTTCTGAATGAAGGTCGGGACTTCTATGGGCATGCTCCAGCCGTAGTGGATCTGTGTACAAAGGCTGGTGCTTTTCCACCGTCCAAGTACTTGTGCCTGATGAAAATGCAGGGTTTATCAGCACCCATTTTAGCGAAAGATTGAGGCTAATTTCTAGTAGCATTGATGGTGGGACAGGGTTCGAGGCACTCAGTTGTATATCCTCCAGGATTGGAGTTCTTGCAGCCCTTTCGCTTTAAGCAAAAGACTTGCCAACTAACTGGCAGAGGTTTTTTGGTATGCGGGTGCTTCTCTTTTCCTGGAATTATGGAGATCTTTTGTTTCCATTTCTTCCCCCCCCCCTCCCCCCTCCCCCCTCCCCCCTCCCCACTCCCCCCTCCCCGGTTATTTTTGTTATGAATTTAGCATTCAAGGGATTATTATTGGGTAAGAATGGTCTTCATTGTAGAGTCATTAGACTTGTCAAAATTGTGCAATCAAAAGTAATGTTTTAGCCTTTTAGGTGCAACATTGATATTGATATTTATTCCAATGAATGGAGAAAAATTAGTTGCATTACATATTCAAGTCTTCTGATCCTTGCTCTCTATTTTCTAATGCTCTCACTTTATCTAGTGTAATATATTATGGTGTAACTAAAGACACAAGGTTAATAGGTTCTGGTTTAATGTTTGTACTGTTACTATGTCCTGCAAGCCCAGTTGTTGACAAAAGAAGCTGTCCAAAAATTGTTCTATTTCTATTTAATGCAGTGTCCAATTTTATCAACAATTTAATGCAATCCTTAAATGCATTAAATAGGAAATCATGGAAAGAGGCATCTCTCAGTCTCACCATTTACATATCATATCCATGAAACATAACAAATCATGGAAATAGTTCAATTAGGACACACACTCCTTCAAAGTAACTCTATCAATATAAATGTGAATGTTTTTATTAGTTGAAAACATGAAATACATATTATTAAAAGTAAATTTTTAACAAAATTATTCCTATTTTAAACAAATAATTTTGCCAACGATCTTTAGTCCAATGGTTAAGATTTAAACTCTGTCATCTTTAGGTCTCAGGTTCATTGTCTTCTTTACACTTTTTTTCAATTTAACTCGTGAAGCTTCTTCTTTTTCCCCCACAAAAAAAAACCTTTCGACCCCAATAATAGGATAAAATACGCCTGACCTCGTTATGATCACTAAAAAAAACTATAAAACTAATAAAAGAGAAAATGCATTTTAATTGCAAAAAACATTATATCAATATATGTTACATATAAATATGTAAAAAATATATTCAGTCATTAATTCAAAATAAAATATTAAGGAATAAAATCTATAAAAATAAAATTGGAAAAATGATTATTTATCAAAATCCCCCCAATATGTTTGTACGACGTCGTTGGGTTCAAGCTTCTCTTCATAAGTTCATAGAGCAGTATAGGCTATAGCACAAAACCCAGCAAACGCCTAATCTGAAGACTGAAGGTTTTTTTTTTTGAGACAATAACACAAACAGTTGAACTACAAACTCAGAAAAACTGCGACTAATTTTGAATCGGAGTATCAATGTCGTCGATATACGTATCGGAGCCTCCGACGAAAGGGAAGGTGATACTGAAGACGACGTACGGACCGCTGGACATAGAGCTATGGCCGAAAGAGACGCCCAAAGCCGTGAGGAACTTCGTGCAGCTGTGCCTCGAAGGTTACTATGACAATACCATCTTTCACCGTATTATCAAGTCTTTCATGGTTCAAGGTGGTGATCCCACTGGCACCGGCACAGGTATCCTCTCTCTCTAAATATGTATTTGTATGTATATGCCACTGTGTTTTGTTTATTGAATGCTGACTGAAGCACTGAAGCTTTGATATAATCTGCCCAAATCATCATCATATTCTATTGTAGTTAGGTATTCCTGTTTATTGATTTTTCCAGTAGAAAAAAAATGCAGTCTTCTTCCCTAAAATACGTAATTAAATGTAGGTAGGTTTTGGTGAAATGGAAACAAAGTGCCCAAAGCATCACAATGGTTAGGTTTTGTATTATAATTAGATTTTTCTGTTTATTTTCCAATAGAAAAAATGCAGTTATCTTCCCTAAATACATGATTAAATGTAGGTAGGGTTTAGTGAAATCGGAATGAATCACGTTACTTTTTGAAATCCTAAAATTTAAAAACGACTTGAATTTATTTGATTTTAGTCATCATTTTGTAAAAATTACTATTAACTACAAAAATTGTTTTTAGAACTTAAATGAATTGCATTAATTTTGAATTTTAGGATTTTATTGACTTTAAAAAGCCAAAATGGGACTTTTCTGTGGAATAGAGGGAGTATATGTCTTGCTGGAGATTATCTTACTATAGACTTGTAGTTTATTGTGTATCTATTATGAGAAGAACAAAGAGAGAAAAGAAGAGTCTAGAGATGGAAAAAAAAACTGATATTACTTCAATAATCTCCCCAGTTATCCCACATAAAGAACGCCATTACACCTCAATATCCCCTGATTATAACTGTTTATCTTGTTGCCTGGATCCAATAGGCATTGTGTTATCAACTGTTGAGCTTTAACATCTCCATCATAATTGTTTGATAGGTCCACCATCCATGTAGGAATAGCATCTGAAATTATAGAACAATTTGCATCATCCATACCAACTCTTGAAAGTACGTCTGCTGCAATGTTTTCCTTGTCCGTTATATATTCAATAACACAGTCCAATCCCAAGAGTTTGCATAACCATTTTTGCTAAATCAGAGTAGTAATCCTTTGTTCCATAAAGTATCTTAAGGACTGATGGTCCGTTCTGATAATAAACCTGCCCAGATGACAAATAAGGTCTCCATTTGCCCACTGCTATCATAATTGCTAGAAGTTCTTTCTCATAAGTAGATAGACCCAAAGCTCTTGTACCCAATGCTTTACTCAGGAATGCTATTGGTCTATCATTTTGCATAAGAATTGCTCCAACTCTCTTGTTATTGGCATCTGTTTCCAACATAAAAAGGTTTAGTAAAAGTAGGTAGTGCTAAAACAGGTGTACTAGACAATGTGGGAGCTGTTGTTAACACTTCAAAATTAACCTCACTTTTACTTCACAAACTCAAACAATTAGCACAGTAGTAAGCAAGGATCGATCCCACAGAGAGTAAGTTTGTTTTAAATTTATTATACTATTTTAACAAAAAATAAAGATTGGGGGATTTTTTAAATTGTTTTAAACTAAAAAAAACAGAATTAAATAATAAGATTAACCAAAGATGTAAAAACTTCAGTTCTGCAGTTCAGTTTCACCAAGTTACAACAATCAATTAATCAAGTTGTTATTATTTACCCTTCAATGAGATTAATTACCCTAGATAACCGCAATCGCTAATTATCCGCAATTTTCCTTTTGTTGTAAATTTAAAGTGACAATCGTTCAATAAACCCTAACTATCATACAACCTAGAATTATCAGTCTAAATTTAATATAACAGTATCATGAAGAATGAGAATCAGGTTATTCCAAGCAATAATTACACAATCAGGAATTATTTAACTTGCCTTCTAATAATCTTAGCAATACTCAAAAGCTTGTTCACAATTATGCATTACTAATTGCTACTTATGATCAAATATAATATATTTTGCTTAATACTATATTTTAATCTAGCAGATGATATTTATCAGATTAATCTAACTGGCCAATTCAAATCAATCAGATAGAATAGCATGAAATCAAGTAACACAGATTATCAGAATAAATTTCAAGCAAGAAGGAATAAATAATAATAATACTTAATTAATAAATTACTTGTAAACAAGGTTTCACCTCCCTTTAGAACTGAATAGAGAAAACTAGCCTGACTGGCTTTCTTGTCTGCACTCCAATGAGGTATGATAGCTGGTAGTTGATGAATGAATTAAAACCTTGACTATCATTCTCTATTTATAGTGCTAGACAAAGACCTAAATCCTATGAGAACTAGAAATTCAAATCCTAAAAGGATTTACAAAATATAACTAATTTTCATAAAGAAATAGAATATAATAAGGAAATAAAATCTCAGTCTAAAGATATCCTAAATCTAATAGCAATATCAATCCAAATCTATGTAAAAATCTCCAAAATTTGCTTTTAGAAACTTTTCAAAAATTCAATATTTTCAAATTTTCTTTTTCTCTTCAATTCAGTTCCAAATCAACTTGTTTTCATCTGTTTAGCTTTAATTCATCTGAAAATAATAAACAACTTATTAAGCTCATATACACATGAAACATGCAATAAAATCAAACGTAAAGGAATAAAAAATCATGAATATTATGCACTTATCACAATGCGAACTTTAAACGTTGAAATGCTTCTTCAACTGCATCACTCCATTGAAATTTATCCTTTTGTAACAGAGTTGTCAATGGTTTGCTCATTTCCCCATTGGACTCAACAAATTTTCTGTAGTAACCTGCCAGTCCCAAAAATCCCCTTAATTCTTTCACTGTTTTCAGGCCAAAAACTTGTTGTTGATTTAGATAATGACAAATACTCGCAAGTGCACACGGTCAATCAAGTACTATAGAAGTAAGAAGGATGTCGAACCCACAGGGAACAATTACTAATAACTATTATAGTTAACAAGTTTTACCAATTTAATTCCACTTGAACAATCACTCCAATTGATTTGTGAAATTGTTTTGATTAAAAGAAAATAAAAATCAATTAACTAACAATTATTGATCACCAGATGATAAAGATATAGGAATACAATTTCCCTAATTCGTTGCAATAATCGCCTTATCGTATTTCCACTTATTTAATTCAATGAGTTGCTAACTAGGATTGTCTATCAAGTTATTAACATCTTTCAATGGCTAATAAAAATATATATTTCAGTTATTTTGTTATTTTCATGCAAAACACTTAAAATAAATTCATTAAGCTCAAACTCCTATCGCAATTACATATGACATACAAGTACTTTCGTTTCATACACTATTATGCTATTTTTAACAAGAATCAACAAATTCATGCGTTATAATATTTAGATCTAATATAGGATTTTCTCTTTCAATTCTATCAAAGATATCATATTAATTGCCTAACTAGACAATTAATAAGTTAAGCACAAAATATAATAATCAACTCAATAGAATCAATAAATGAAAATAATGGTAATTAAATTATTGAATTGCAAAAGGTTCCATTGTACCCCTAATTGGGAAATCAGTTCATCATCATTATAGAAACTAGGAGATTAAAATTAAATAACATCTCAAGTACAGATAATGAATAAAAGAGAAGAAGAAAAATTTTGTCGAGGAACTCCAATCTCCGTAGCTTCAATCTCCGTCTTGTTGTGTTCTCCAATGAAATTTCCAAGTTCCAATAGAAGTGGCTCTCAATGAATTGCAGTCAAAAGTCTCTAATCTACTCCTACTCCTACTCTAATCCTAACTTGTATTATTCTCTCAGTTGTAAGTCTCTAATCAAGTATTTATAGTTCTAAGAGAAACCCTAACA
This sequence comes from Panax stipuleanatus, assembly GCA_020205555.1. Taxonomy (NCBI): domain Eukaryota; kingdom Viridiplantae; phylum Streptophyta; class Magnoliopsida; order Apiales; family Araliaceae; genus Panax; species Panax stipuleanatus. Next base: position 13,843,032 of record CM035125.1, on the reverse strand, counting down.
CATTAGGCATCTCAAAATCTTATTACAACTCAAATTGGATATAAGCTCTCTCCCTGCCTTTCGTCGCGCCTAGCGCTGCTCCTAGGACAATTTGGGTGCGCTCCGCGCTAGAGGTGCAGAAAATCTGATGGTCTGGCGCGCCCCGCACCGGTCTTAGTTCATTCCTGGCGCGCCCTGCGCCGGTCAATTTTTTGTTGCGACGTTCTTTCGTAAAACGGTCATAATTTTTGATCCGGGAGGAGTTACAAGGCCCGCTACCTATCAAATCGAAGATCTCAACGAGATTTACAATTTTCATTCTTTGAGCATTGACAGATTCGGGTTAGACCATGGTTGAAATTGGGATTCAAGTGGATGCTATGTAAATGACAAGCATGATAACTCTGATCTTTGATCTCTGTTGATAAAAATGTCATAACTTTTTCATCCGCACTCCGATTTGAATGATTCAAGATGTTCCGGAAAGCTAAGAAGTAGATCTAAAATAAAATTCAAATTCCAAGCCAAGAAAACGAATCCAACTTGGTGTTAAAAGCCCTTCAATCTTCTATTCTTGCAGTTGCTTACATATTGTACTCCAAAATATTTCCGGATTGCTTTTCCTTGCTTCTTCATATCAATGTCTACTCATAACCTACTTTTTCCTTGATTAGTCGTGCCTAGCTCGAACTGCTTAGCTCCACTTTAATACTGTTTTAGCCAAGTAGCTTTATTTTTCATATCTTTGTTCTATTTTTCCTTTTCTTACACAAGGTCAATTAAACACGTAATAAGGAACGGAAAATATCCGAAAACTCACAATTCATCAAACTAAAGATATTCAATTCATAAGTATAAAACCCACTCATCAGTAGGCCAATTAGCCACCATATTTATTTTGGTTGGATCCACTGTTACCCCTTCTCTGGTTACAATGTGTCGTGAGCAAAAGAGCACTTTGACATTTTTGCATAGAGTTGGTTATCTCTAAGAATCATGAATACTTGTTTAAGATGGCATAAATGAGACTGGAAATTCTTACTATAGACCAAAATATCATCAAAGAAAACCAAAACAGATTTCCTCAAGTATTTAGCAAAATTGGTATTCATCAAGCTTGGAATGTTGCTGGGGCATTAGTCAGCCCAAAGGACATGACTAGAAAGTCGTAGTGTCCACTATGGGTTTTGAAAACTGTTTTCTGCTCGTCACCCTCATTCATCCGTATTTGCATGTAATCAACCTTCAAGTCAATTTTAGAAAAATACATAGCCCCATTGAGTTCATTTAAAAGTTCTTCCACCACAAGTATAGGGAACTTATCTTTCATGGTAATGTTGTTAAGGGCCCTGTAATCTATGCAAAACCTCCAACTTCCATCTTTTTTCTTAACCAACAAGACTGGTGAAGCAAAAGAGCTGGTATTGTGCTGTATGATTCCACTATCCAACATCTCTTTAATCATTTTCTCAATTTCATTCTTTTGTGCAAAAGGGTATCTGTAGGGCTTGGTATTTATTGGCTGAGCTCCTTCCTTCAACTTAATATTGTGGTCACAAGATCTGTGTGGAGGTAACTGCTTGGACTCTTGAAACACAATAGAAAACTCTTCAAGTAAAGGCTTAAGTTTGTTTTGTACTCCTGTAGCTGATTGTGCACTATTGTCCTGGACTTCCACTGGTGCTGTTAGCGAAAACAATTGCCCAATCAAACCCAAAGACTTCTTCTTAACAAGTCTTTTAATTCCTTTCACCGTGATAGGCTGCAACATAGCTTGTTTATTAGTTCTCCTTATTATAACTTGTTTCCCATTCCTCTGAAAAGTTAGTTTTAATTTGTGGAAATTAAAGGTAGTTGGATTGTATTTTTCCATCCAGTCCACGCCCAACACAGCATCATAACCCCCAAGTTGTAACAACCTAACTTCATGTACATACTCCTGCCCTTGCATGGACCATATTGGCATCACTTATGACTTTACTTCCATCTCTCCAAAGTACACTCTAGAATTTCTGTAGCTTTTGAATCAAGGAAACTGTGAGTGCTTCCACTGTCAATCAAAATTGTCAATGGTTTTTTTATCATTCCTTCAACTCGTAAAGTATTGTGGTTCACTTCTCCATTTAAGGCTCTTACAGAAATCTCCATGTCACTAGAAATTTCCTCTTAATAATCTAATTCCTCAATTTCATCAATGACTTGAATTTCCTCCAGTTGCTTCTCCTTTGAGTCAAGTTTTAATATGTAAATTTGTTGTATCTTACATTGATGGCCAGAAATAAACTTTTCATCGCAATTATAACATAACCCCTTCTCTCTTCTCTGTTACATCTCTGTAGGTGACAACCTTTTAAGGATATATGGGTTTGATTTTGTTGAACTGGTTGAAGGATATGAGCTATAATTTGTGGTACGTCTAGTATAGTTGGTACTGGAATTGTTGGAAATGGAAAATTGTGGTCTGGTATAATTGGAATTGGAGTTATATGGTTTTGTTTGTTGATTCTAGGATTTGAAAGGAATTAGTGAAGAATTTGGTTTGGGCAATAAAGGGGATAAGGTGGTGGTGGGCAAGAAAGGAATATTATTGTGATTTGGAGTATCAAGTTATGCTAGTGCAGATTCTTGATATTTTACCTGACTTATAGCTTCAGACAAAGTAGGAGCCGGAGGTTTCAACAATTTAAGCACATGTCTGATCTCCTTCTACAATCCACTAATAAAATTTGAAACAAAAAATTCCTCTGTATAATACTTACTTTTGGACTTCAAAATAGACTTCAACCGTTTAAACTCCTCTTGATATTCACTCACAGTATCAGTTTGTTTCAAAATTTAAAATTTCTCAAATGGATCCTTAGCATTAGGTAATTCATACCTAATCAATATTTCTTCCACAAATCTTGGACACCCAATAATTCCCACCTCGGGAATTCTTGAAACCAAGAATCCACTTTACCCTCCAAATAAATCTGGGCTAGGGCGACTTTTCTTTCATCATTCATGGGACTAAAATTAAAGAACTTGTTACACTTCTTTATCCAAGCCCTAGGTTCTGTACCATCAAATCTAGGAAATTCAATTTTAAAATTCTTAGGTAGATCAGAGAGCTTTGTACCTGATTCAACCCTATAATTTCTCATTGGAATTGCTCTGGCTTCTTCCTCCGAATCAGAACACATGACGTCCTTCCGATGTCCTTCCTTAGCAACATTGTTGATGGCAACCATGATTGTTTGGAAACTCCTAGTCCCATAGCTTTCAATTTATCATCAAATCCCACCAATTGTTCTCCATAGCTGTTACAGTGACTCCCAAACAGTCATGTTCTCGAGCCAAATCATGCAACTTTTCATTGACAATTTTGTGAGATTTTTCCATCTGTGCCAAACGAGTTCCCTCCGCCTTTAATGGCCTCCACGAAGGTACCGCTCTGATCAATGTTCTAAAAGGTGCTAGGCGGGAGGCGGGAGGCGGGCGGCAGGGGGGCCTAGGCGGGATTTTTTATTTTAAGCCAATTTTAATATTTTATCTTATATTTATCCAAACAAAACAATAATATAAAGTAAAATAATCTATAATAAAGATAATAAAGGCCTTTGCTTAAAGTTGAAATATATATCCATATTGCCAATGTCAAAGTTCAAACACAAACATGCAATTGTTCAAAGTTCAAACATATCTTTAACGTATTAGTTTTATTCATAAATAAGATTGCTATTAAATAATAAAATTTAAAATTTCAAGAATTCAATTCAATATTAAAACTTAAGAAACTAAATATAAATTTAAGAATTATATTGAATTAAACTAAATATTACAAATGTATCATTATTTATATAATTTGAAGTTGGTACACGTTCAAAAAATTACAACTATAATAAAATTATCTATTTTGACTTGATCTTGTTCACTTCTTGTTGTGATTTGATATGCTACAACTTTCATTATGAATATGGTAAATCATTAGAAAAATAAATATATCAAGATCTAGTTTGGGTAGTAATTAAAATAAAAAAATCCTCTCCACCTAGGCTCCGCCTATGCCTCGCCTAATTTTCTGGAGGGATTTTTTTGCCGCCTAGGGCCTAGGCGAGGCGCTAGGAGGGCCTAGAGCCTAGGCGAGACGCCAGAGGGGGCCTAGCGCCCAGGCAGGGATTAATCGGACCTAGGCGGGGATTTTTAGAACACTGGCTTTGATACCAAATATTATGAGAAGAACAGAGAGAGAGAGAGAAAAGAAGAGGCTAGAGATAGAAAAGAAAAACTAATATTACTTCAATCATCTCCAACGTTACACCATTGTTCCCCTCTTATAACACTCTCAAACTAACTCATTGTTGATTTACAAGAATATCCCTGCTTGAGTTTGTCTAATATCACATATCCCTTACTAACACTTACTGTTACAATTGTATCTTGTTTCAAAAACACCTATCTGTGACCTATATAAGTATCAATGTAAATTCAGTCTGAATTTCAGAATTTTTTTAGCGTTATTTTTCTAAAGCATATGTTCCTTGAAATTATGGTGTTCCCAATCTTTGTGGGATATATACGACAATTACTAGGTTACCTTTTTTTAAAATAAATAAAGTTCTTGCCTTTAGATATTTCTATTTGAATGTCGATTGGCACCAGTCTTGAACTGTGGAATGACAAATGATTATTGTCTAGGGCTATTATGCACAATAAAATCCATCAGCATACTCAGATGCATTTGCGTCCTTATGTGTTGATGCCATTCATTCATATTCACAGGTGGTGAAAGTATATATGGAGGTCCATTTTCTGATGAATTCCATTCCCGCCTTAGGTTCAACCACAGGGGTTTAGTTGCATGTGCAAATGCTGGATCACAAAATTCAAATGGAAGTCAGTTTTTTATAACCTTGGATCGGTGTGATTGGCTTGATCGTAAGCATACCATTTTTGGAAAGGTAATATTGATTTTGCTTAACCTTTTCCTCAAGATTCTATTGCCAACTTTTGATGTTACTTGAACTTCGTTTTTTTGTTCATAGGTAACTGGAGATTCATTATATAATCTTTTAAACTTTGCTGAGGTCGAAACTGATAAAGATGATCGACCATTGGAATCTCCCCCCAAATTAATTTCAGTTGAGGTATGTTGGTTTCTTTTCATGTTGGAATTTAATACCTTTTCTACCTTTTTTGTGGTTGTTGAATGCCGTCAATTGTCGATGACAATGATATGGAAACCTTGGGTGGAAGTTAGACCTGTTCTGTTACCATCTCTGTTTTTAATTTTCATATTCCAGTTTATTTTTTATTTTTGTTTTCTAAATTTCTTAAATTTAGTTAGTGTTTAGTTAGTTTTTTGGAAATATGTTTTTAAATATTTTTCTCGAGTCTCCATTTGTTCTCAAATATGTTCTCAATCATTTTAGACCTGTTATTCCTGATTGCATGAAAACATCAAATATTTCCTAAAAACAGAAAACTGTTTAAACAAATTTCTGCAACTTTTAGAAAATGAAATCAGATATGAAAGATCTGTACAAACATGCCCTTAACGTTTCTAAAATGCATGCGCTGTATTCTTATATCAGCTGCTTATAATGGATAGACAATATTCTCTACCTTTTTTTATTTGAAGAAGTCAGTAATTTTCTTATGGGCTATGTTTGTTTGCAAGGATTACACTTGGGATATGACTATTAATCCCAAGTGTCTTGTTTGTTTTTAAATTTGAGCTTGAGACTATTAGTCCCGGGATTATAAAATAGCTTAAGATGAGGGATTATTTAATACCATGTTCTACCTGGTATTATAATCCCTACCATTTGGGATTAAAAATTGCTAGACAAAATTAACCTCAATCTTTTTTTAAATTGACCATCATATATTGCAATCTTCATTATTAATAATCGGCAACTTAAAACTTATTAGTACAAAGACTATACTCCAGTAATCTAATACACGTAATTTATTAATACCCCGCCTGCCCCCCCACCCGCCCCCCCCTCCACCCCCAACCCCAACCCCCCAAAAATAATATTTATTGATTATGTATACACCCCCATTCCGCACACCACTCACCCCCCCAAAAAAAATAATAATATTTATTGATCATGCATACACCCCCACCCCGCGCACCCTCTAAAAAAAATATTTACTGATTATGTATATACCCCGCCACCTCGACTCTGCCACCCCCACCCCCACCCCCACCCCCACTCCCACTCCCACTCAAAAAAATTAATATTTTTTGATTATGTATACACCCTCCCCGCCCCCCGCCTCCCCACCCACCCCCCACCCCCCCACCCCCCCACCCCCTCAAAAAAATAATATTTACTGATTATATATACACCCCCATCCTACCATGCCCCAACCCCCACCCCATCCTATCCCGCCCCACCCCCTCCCCTCTCAAAAAAAAATAATATTTACTGATTATGTATACCTCACCCCCACTCCGCCCACCCCCACGCCCACCCCTACGCCCACCCCATAAAAATTAAAAAATAATATTTACTGATTATGTATACACACCAACTCCGCCCTGTCCCCCCCACCCCCACCCCCACCCCCACCCCCACCCCCACCCCCACCCCATAAATATTAAAAAATAATATTAGTGAATAATATAACCACTTATTTAAAAGTTTTTAATTAATTTTTTATTATTTTTTGATGTATAAATAAGTTTAAAATATGTTATTATTGGTAAGGGTATAATAGTCCAAACGATATTTTTTAATCCAATCCTTTAATTAATCCTGGAAAAAACAAACATAACATGGGATTATTTTAAGTTATCCCATGAATAATCCCATAAAAACAAACATGTGACTAGGATTAATAATCTTGGATTATAATCCCATGGATTATAATCCCGGGATTATAATCTTTGCAATCAAGCATGGCCATGGTTTCTTGTATCTTTTGATCCACATGATTCGTAGTTCCCCAAGCAATCATATAATTATACCAATTTCAAAAGCAGGAAAATGTATAGTATTACTTGTGAAAGAGACTTTAACTGGCATAGTGGCATGTTTCTTACTGAAATTTACCTTTCAGGTGATATGGAACCCTTTTGATGATATTGTTCCAAGAACTGAACCTGCAAAGTCTTTGATCCCTTCCACAGATGATGCTGGCAACAGAGTTACAAAAAAGAAAGCTTCAAAGTAAGATAAATAGTTGTGGACAAATTAGTGAATTACACAATGTATGACTGTTCTTTCCCTGTTATATATGATCTATGGTTCTCATATACAGAAAGCTGAACTTGCTTTCGTTCGGAGAAGAAGCGGAAGAAGAGGAGAAAGAATTGGCAGCTGTGAAGACGAAGATAAAGAGCAGTCATGATGTGTTGGATGATCCTCGTCTGCTGAAGGAAGACACTTCGACCAGCAAATTGGTTTACTTCAATACTTTTATTGTGCCTATTATAATATAATAGGCTTAACAGTATGCCACTTAATAGGTCCTAGATAAAATTTCAGCAGAGTGATATTGGACAAAAGCTATAAAAAAGTCTCCCTTAACTTTAACATTAGAATTGATGTTGTGACTGCATTCTAGCGAGATTTTGATTTTAAGATTTTCAAATGGTTATTTGAAGCTTAAACCTTCAATTAGAAAAGTAATTGAAAGTGTTTAAAGGCAGTTTGGGCACTATGGAAGTACCTTTAACAGAAACTAGAACTGAGTTGGAGTTGAATTTGGAGCACTTTGTTTAAAAAATTGAAGGAGAATATGGTACACTTGCTTAAAAGATTTTAAAGGTAAAATAAAGGCGAATGAGTTGTTCTTAGGAGTTTTTTTTGTTTTCAGTAATACAAGTAGAGTAGCTAATCTTTGGTGCTTTCTTTCCCTTTCCCCTCTTTTTTACTTGCTTTGTTGCACATACTTGTTTCTATTTGAAGAAGAAAATAATAGGAGATAATTTAACTCTCTATCACGTTGTGAACCTTCCTAAGGTGGACCATCACATTTTTGCTCATCTTCTTGGAATATTCATAGTAAGTAGAATCGTGCATACCAATTTATGTTTTAGTTGCTCACGTACCTGCAGCTTTTACAATTGTTTCTTAAAAAGTTCTTTTTTGATAGGTGATTTTGCCGTATGGGGATTGGAACCAGCGACCTTGAGGTTATTCCTCAAGGTCTCTGCCATTTCTTCCACAACTTGTGATTTGTCCCTTGAAAATGCCAATTCTGTTTTAACATGAGGCTGCCTTTGTAAGCTTTAGTGGAAGTACATATTGTAACTCATAGTTAATGAGCTGTGTGGATTCATTATAGATCGGATAAATGGGATTACTAAACTTGCTTGATTAACTGACAAAAAACTATTTTAGAGCACTTATCTGAATTATGTTATCATTGTAAAATGTAGAGCACATCTGAAGCCAAAGCAATAAGGGATATGCAGTTAAGTGTCAGAGGAGCTCTAAGCTCAAAGAAGGAAGAATCACAAGATAAATTTTCTGAGTCCATTGATTATAGTGATGATGATGAGGCCAACTTTGATGCCCGGATGCGCCAACAGATACTTAGAAAAAGAAAGGAGCTTGGAGATCACCCAACAAAGCAAAAGTTGCACAATGGTAACAGACCTCAGTACCTCACTATAGAATTCATTTAGTTGATCAGCTGAATATCCTGTTCAAGATTGCTTAAATCTTTTTTTTATTAGTAGTAATTTTATTATTAATCTATATTTTTCTGAACTTGAAAAGAAACTTAGATTACACAGTGTATAGTATCTTGCTAGCGTCACAGCACTTTGCCTCTTTCTAAGGATTGGTTTGATGTTGTGTCTGTGTGCAGAGTGCAGACATGGTGTCCGATGCAAGACTTTTCCTCATTGGAGTCTTATTACTAACTACTATAAATTTCAGTCGGGATATTAATATATATATATATGTATGTATGTATGTATTTACGGTGAGTGATACATAACAAATGTTTACTATGGTACTATTCGGGCAAACACATCTCTGGCCGTCAATAAGAGAAACGGGCGGTCCAGGTTTAATTTTTTTAATCCTTCCACTACTATTAGTCGTGGAATTCTTATACTTTTTTAAATTCTGGGTCGCCCCTTTTTACAAATATTATGACAGAGGTCTTATGGGATAAACTATAACTAAAGAGAGGTATGCTTTACATCAAAGGATTGCAAAAAATTGTCCGACTGTTTCAAACATAACGCTGTGATCCTTTTCTAATTTACAATTTTTTTTCTTTCAGTTTTCTTGATGTTATCTATCCTTCATTCCTTCGACATTTTCGAATAAGGTTCTCATTTTTCATTTTATCAGTAAAAAATTCTAATGTGGGAATGGTGTTTTGTTTGTGCAGAGAATTCAAGTCCAAGGAACCGTGAACATTCTCCTCCTAGGTAATGGTTATACTCTGTATATTGTTCTTTTGCTTATTGTTTCATTATCTTGCATCCAAAGTGACATAGAAAGTTAAAGCTTGTAATTCACTTGAGTGACATTTTGCTTTGGTTCAGTGATACGTTGTGTCCAAGGAATTCTGTGACAGCTGATTTCCAAGTTGTACAGAAATACATGTAGGAGTGAGCAAAAAACGGGTATAACCGAATAACCGAACCAAACCGAAATAATTTAACCGAAATTTCTTAATAATTCGGGTATTTTTTACAATTCGGTTATATCCGAATTTTTTTCCGGTTTACGGTTATCGGTTCGGGTTTCAGTTTTGTATTATTCGGTCTACCCGAATACCGAATAAGTTGTTAAATAAATTAAGCCTTATCTTATCTCATTACCGAATAACTCTTCGCTCATTAGTCTTTACTCTCTCAGTCTCTCCGTCTCTGTCTTTATCTCTTATCTCAGGCTCTCAACTCAGATCTGATCTAAAACTCCCATGTCATCACTCTCAGATATCGATCTCTCTACTTGATCTCTATCTCCATTCTCCCTAGTCCCTCCTCTTCGTTTAAAGAAAACATCATCTCCTTCAATATCATCTGTCCCAAAATAACAGTCCCTTTTCTCCCTCCATAACCATAAAATTACACCCCTCTCTGCTTCTGTTTGTACGATACAGGCAGGTGAAGGAACCCCAATCAGCCTCTGTCATACTCCAATCAGGTGAAGGAACCCCAATCAGCCCCAATCAAATGGTGCCCCAATCCTGCTGTTGTGTGTAATTGTGTTGACTCATGACTGAATCAGTAGATGGAGTCTGTAAAGAAATATTTTCTTAATTTCGGTTATTATCCGAACAACCGAATATATTATTCGGTACTTCGGTAATTCGGTTAATGGATAATTCGGTTATTTGTTCGGATATCAAAAGTACACAAATTTCGATTTTCGGTTATAACCGAATAGTCTATTCGGTTCGGTTATAACCGAATGCTCAGTCCTAAATACATGTTTAGCATTTACTTTACGTGGCAGCTTTCATGCAAAAATGCTATTAGGTGTATATTGTGAAACTGTGGACAATTTTCCTGATCCTATCAGCTCTAATATAACCATCTTTTCTGCTATAGTTCGTACATGTCTATTAGAGAGCCAAAACTAAGGGATTAGTTTCTTGTTCATAGCCTTTTTTTCCCCCTCTAGATAAGAAATTTATTAGAAAGAAGAAAGAACAGTAAAGGAGGGGAAGAAGAGAGAGGACCTTTTCATGGTCTTTGATTAGTCCTAACTATTTAGAATTGGTTTAATAAATCTTTTTTGCCACTTTACTCTCCCACTTTCGTCTTTTTTGTCATTTTATTAGCGTACATGCTACTGTTGAACTCTAAATATGAGGGAATATTTCCTTTCATAGGAATATAGTCCATGAAAAAGTTTTTTAGTTTCTTCTTTAAAAGGAATGACATTTACTGTATGTTTACACTTAAAAAACTTGGAAGTCAGAGAAATAGGTGGTTGCACTTATTTTTTCCTTCTAATTTTCTTTCTTCTTACTTTTTCGTTATCTTCTTTTACTACTGCTGTTTCTTTGCCAAACAACATTGATGACTACCACCTCCCCTGGCTCCTTTCTCTTCTCCTTGCAATTCACATGCTTTACTGACTCTGCCACAGTGATTCAACTTTTGTATATGTAGAAGGTACACATTGGTTACCTCTCTTATGTACATTGTACTCTAGGTTGCCTTAAAATTGCTTAGTACTTCGACAATTGTAATTGGTCGAATGAAATCAAGGTATCAAAAGAGAAATCTCTTCAGCAAAGTTCAAGTGGAATAACTCCGTTCTAAATAACTTACATTTTTTGACATGAACAATATTTTCTTTTGTAGTAACTAGAATAAATGCGTTTATGAATGAAGTTGCCAAAGTTGAGTAATTCACTGCATTCTTACTCAGAAAAAAAAAACATTCAGGCGTAATACAGAGTTTCTCATCAGTTCCTTGGTTATTCTGAATGGAAAGTTCCTTTACATATATGACCTAATTTATGCTGTTTTATTTTTTATTTTAATTTAGTTGGTTACTTTCTTCTTTCCTGGGCTTTGTCATGCCACCATATTTCTGATAGCGCTGGTTTAGGATTTTGGGTTGTAGTGAGTGTGGGCTTTTCTGCTACATGCATTTACTATTTTTACCTAAATAATGGTATAAATTGTGCAATATTGTAGATGCATCCTATAGCAGAGTGATATACAAGTAATATTGCAAAATCATGTTTTCAGGTCAAATGCTGAAGATCCTGATGATCAGCCGAAAGTGGAAAAGTTGTCTTTGAAGAAAAAAGGGATAGGATCAGAAGCCAGGGCTGAACGTATGGCAAATGCAGATGTGGACTTACAATTATTAGGCGAAGCTGAACGAGAAAGGCAGCTGCAAAAGCAGAAGAGGCGCAGACGTCAAGGACATGAAGAGGATGTATGTCATAATTTTAGAATGTTTGTCATTTTTTTATTTTCTTTTGCATACCCTTCTTTTTGGAAACTGATAAATCCACAACAGAAAATGATATTTCCACAACAAAACCGTCGCTATAGGACCTATAGAACATAGCGACGGTTTTCACTGTCGTTATACATCTATAACGACATTTTTGTAGTGGAAATATCAATTTCCTTCCTTTTTCTTCTACCACTTATCTAAATGGAACGACGAGCTCGTCACTTGAGTATTTGCATGGTAGATAACCAGTAAGTGGTAATTTTATGCACCATCTTTCAATTCAATAAATTTACCTATTACACATATCAAAGGACAGCTTGAAAAGTAAAAAGGAATTCAAGGAGGTGAGCTGTAAACCTGTGATATATATCCCTATGCTTAACAATTTTTCTTTTCCTAACATCACTTGGAATGCATGTTGCTTTTAGTTTATAAACATGTCTACATATAATATAGAAAATACAATATACAATTTATTGAAAATACAATATAGTGTTATGTTTTCCACATGATTTTGTTTCAAGTCTAAAGAATAATGAAAAGATAGAACGAAATCATTCTTTGCTTTACTTATAATTTTTTTTAAAAATGAATGATGTGAAATTGGAAAATGTGAAATGCTTCCAAAAATTTGTATTGGGAAATGGGAGGTAGAATAGAACTTCTGAACTTGTACTATTCGCTTATGGTTATGGAAATAAAGACTTGTATTTGTTAACTTCTTCACGTGACTCGCTAGTTGCTTTTCAGTTTTATCTCCTCGTACATTGATTTACTCCCTTTTCTTTTCCTATTTTGAATTTTCATTTGCAGGTGCTAGCAAAGCTTGAGAAATTTAAGGCCTCCATGTCTTCCAAACCCATTGGGTCTAATGGTGAATCTGGAGGTGGCAATAATGAGGATTTATCTGACTGGACGAAAGTTAAGCTGAAGTTTGCACCTCAACCTGGCAAGGTATGCTTTGGTTTTGTTTTTCATGTACTCACCGCTATCATTTCCTTTTATTTTGGGGTCAACATTAGGAATTGGTTACTCTTTAAAAGTGCATTTAGTGAATAGTGATTTTGGCGGAAGCACTTTTAGCGGAAGTACAAAATACAAATTTGTCCTCAAATTATCTTATCCATAGCATTAGCATTTGAATACAAAATCCATCCCATGTATAAAAAAAAATCATTTGAAGTTTCGATTAATAGTTGACAAGAAGTGATTCGAGCACATGACCACCAAGTAAAAGACAGATAGATAAGATTGTAATATGCACCAGTTCCAAATCAAGTTTATTTATGTCAGGATTGACTGAATTTCAGCCTTAGTTTAGATATCACGGCAGCCATCATGATGATATAATTAGATTTTCCCTTGCATTATTGCAACAGGATAATATGTCTCGTAGTGAGAATGTGAATGATTATGTGGTTCATGACCCTCTCCTTGAGAAAGGAAAAGAGAAGTTCAACAAAATGCAAGCAAAGCAAAAGCGACGTGAACGAGAGTGGGCTGGCAAATCCCTTACTTGATCCCCCAATCAATCGCTTGCCAGGCCAGCCTCCTCCTGGCTTTTTGATTATTTCTCAAGTCCTAATGAATTCATGAGTTTGTTCCCATTGCCCGTTTACCGCGAAAATGGAACTACATTTCTGGTGGACTAATTCTTCAGATTATTCGCCGTCCGCCGATCTGAAACTCCAATGAATCTGTGGAAGCTTGCCTGGTGGTTGTAAATGTGATCTAGAGACCAGCGAAGCTGCAAACTTCATCATCAATACTATATTATTATGTAGTGTGTTCTGCTGCCAACTTATTTTTAAAGTTTGAACTAAAATGGCTTTTATACGCTGTGTAGGATTGCATTTAATGGAGTGATATTGTAATAAAATTATGATAGGAAACATTTAGTTTTTCGGTGTTGACAAATTATAATGCAGAAAGCTGTGAATAGTGGGAAATATCTTCTTCTCTCTCTTTTTTTTTTCAATCAAGTTGTTGGATATTTGCATATTTGTTACAAATTACAATCTATGTTGAATGTAGCTGTCTACAATCGAATAATCTGTCTATGTTTACTTTTTGGTTATTCTACTAATATGGATTAATATTCTGAACTTTAATTTTTTTTTAATATTGTCTTATCAATTTTTTCAATTAAGAGATTAAATTTTTAAAAAAATCACTTTGGGGATTGCCTTCTAAATTTTTTTAATTAGGGATTAAACTTTTAATTTTTTTCTAATTATGTCTAATTGATAGTGTTAAGTCAAAAAATTACAAAAAAATACTTGTGTATAACATTGAGTCTCATTTTAATGTTTCTTCAATTAATTTTTTGTACAGTATAATAAATACACGAAAGAATTCAATCAAATCCCATATCAAGCTTAAGACGTGATTCTTGATAGTTTAATCAATAATCACTAACAAAGCATCAAATTCAAGCAGAGCAAAATTTAGAATTACACATGACTCATAAACAAATCTTTAAACATATGTAACATATTTTATATAAATATATAATATATAATATGTATACATACATATGTATATTACGTATGTATTATAATATATAATATAATACATAAATAGATATACATGTATGTATACATAAATATGTATATTACACACACACATATATATATATATATATACCACTTCCCTAATTTCCAAAGCCTTACTTGAAATTTATATTTCAAATTTTTTCCATATCGAAAAAGGGAAAATAGATCATTATTAATTTTTTAAAGTAAATTTAATAACAATTTTACCATTTTTAGTATCAAAAATTAGTTATATTGATTATTGATGATTATGAAATAAACTTAAAACTATGGTATTAATCAATATTTAGACCCTAATTTTTTATATCAAAAAGGAAAAAATTATCATTATATTGATTATTGATGATTAATAAATAACAAGATTTTACTTAGTAGTACATTTAAACATTTTAAAATATTTATCATTATATTGATTATTGATGATTTTTTTAAAGTTGAGTTTGAAATGTATTAAATTAAATTTACTTTAAAAATTAATAATGGTTTTATATTTATCCTTTTTGGTATAAAAAATTAATGAAATAAATGTTAAAATGAGACTCAATATTACATATAAATATTTTTTAGCCACATGTCGCTGCCAAGTTATCAATTTCTGACGTGCTATTATAAATTAAACGTAACAAAAAAATAAAAATTTAATTCTCCAATTGAAAAAATTGAGAAAACAATCCCTAAAGTGGTAAAAAAATAAAATTTCAGAATATTAATCCATATTTAAGAACTATTTTATGTCAAAAAAAGAAAAAGAAAAAAGGAAAAAACAAATAAAGTAGTAGAAGAAGTTATTTACTTATTTTAGTGTTCAAAATCATCACTCATTTAAATGTGATATTTTGTATGTATTGGTGGGTCCACTTGAAATGGGCGGTGGCAATTGGGAATTATTTTTGATTGAAACCTAAATGAAAACAGAAAGGATTGAATCCAAAAAGACCATAATTTCAACGATACGAACATGTAAATTGATATATTGGCCAAAGCCACTAAATTTCTAGCTTTTGACTTCTTTGTTATCGATGTTGACTTTGAGCGATAATGCGTCTTTTTTTAAGGAGTAATGTTAGAGAGATAATTTATTCTATAATTATTTTATAATTTGTTGATGTAACATACTCTACTTTAATATATTAATGACCAAATTATTTTAATGTAGTCTTCGGATCCACATAAAAGCTAAGATAGAGTATGTCACATCTGCAAATTGTAAAATAGTTATAGAATAAGTTGTGTCTCTAGTATTATTCTTTTTTAAATTGATCTTTTAAGATAAAACATATAGATTAAAAAATATAATTAATATTTTGTCTAATTAATATTAAATTTTTAATATTATTATCTTTTTGAAATTCATTTAAAAAATGAAAAATAAATAAATTAATATTAATGTTTAAAGATAATATAAAAAATTAAGTTATTAATTTTTATTCAAAATCTACAAACGATAGATTAAAAAAATCAGAAGTAATGATCTATTTATGAGGAGAATGATATTATTTCATTTATATATTAAATCATTCTTATAATTCTATCATTTTATATCGCAATTATAATTAAATAAAGGGTCCTCTTAATATGTACTCTTAGAACACATATTAAGCACACAGTTCAAAAGAATATTTTCTTGAACTGTGCGCATATTCTCTTGATTTCTGTATTTGCACCAAGTTTAAAAAAATATACACATAATTCAAGAGAATATTCTCTTAAACTGTGTATTTAACATGTAACCTAAGGGTTATGGCAAATGTTAAGAAATTCCTTAAATAAAAATATAAAAAACGAATAAGTTCGTTGACATTTACTAAGTAAAATTGATGAGCTTGAAATTTCCTCAAACCCCAAAGATGCGTTCACACTATTTTCTCTCTCCTCTAAAAACCCACCTGTTCGTTTCAACTCTACACGTTATATGTAATGGAGCCTGAATTCCCTTTCTCGGCTGCATTTGTGTGGGCGCGTTCACACTTTCAGTCTCACATTTCATCGAACATTTCAACGGCAATTACTTTCCCAGTCTTTTTTCTAATTCATTCTTCTATATGAAATTTCCATCTTTCCAGGAAGAAGGAGGAGGACGAGGAGGAGGAGAAGAAGCTGGTTACTCCTATATCTATAATTTGGTTAGAGATACATTTGATCAAATGAATGAAACCCCAGAAATCCCCAGAAAAAGGCAAAGAAGAAGAGGAAAAGAAGAGTTCAACAGCCATGGAAGTGATGAAGGTGATCAATCAAGTGTAGAAGCAACTGGGAAGCAAGGAGGAGGTGTTAGAACAAAAGGGTTGAAAGAGATTGTGACTTCTTTGTTGTTGCTTGAAGAGCAAGAAAAGATTGATAAAGACGAGAGAGAAAAGACCCAAGAAGAGGAAAGGGATTTGTTCGAGGTTAATCACAAAAAGAAGACTAAAGCTATGTTGGATTATTACTCTAAGATACAGGATTACCATGAGAATTTAGATAATTTTGACGGGATTCGGAAAAGGAAGTCGAGAAATGTTGTTGCTGTTGCTGCTGCTGCTGCTGCTCTGGCTGTGGCTGATGTCAATAATTCGACTGCTACTGTTGGCAGTGGTGGTGGTGGAGGAGTGGCTGGAGGCCAGCCGAGGCGGCTGTGGGTGAAAACCCGGTCAAAGGCGTGGTGGGATCAATGTAATAGTGCTGATTTCCCTGAAGAGGAGTTTAAGAAGGCGTTTCGGATGGGGAAAGATACTTTTGAGCTGATTTGTAATGAGTTAACTTCTGCTGTGGCCAAAGAAAATACAATGTTGAGGGATGCTGTGCCAGTTAGGCAGCGTGTGGCGGTGTGTATATGGAGGTTAGCAACCGGAGAGCCACTTAGGCTTGTGTCAAAAAGGTTTGGTTTAGGAATATCTACTTGTCATAAGCTTGTTCTTGAGGTTTGTTTGGCAATTAGGACTGTTTTGATGCCTAAGTATCTTCAATGGCCTAATGAGGGCGCAGTGAGAAAGATTAAGGATGAGTTTGAATCGATTTCTGGGATTCCTAATGTGGTGGGATCAATGTATACTACTCATATACCGATAATTGCTCCTAAGATTAGCGTGGCTGCTTATTTTAATAAGCGCCATACAGAGAGGAATCAAAAGACTTCTTACTCCATTACTGTTCAAGGTGTTGTTGATCCAAATGGGGTTTTTACTGATGTGTGCATTGGTTGGCCTGGTTCCATGCCTGATGATCAAGTTTTGGAGAAGTCTGCCCTGCATCAGAGGGCTAATAGAGAGCTTTTGAAGGGTATGTGGATTGTTGGGAGTTCTGGGTACCCTTTGATGGATTGGGTATTGGTGCCTTATACACAGCAGCATTTGACCTGGACTAAACATGCTTTCAATGAGAAAATTGGGGAAATTCAGAGTGTTTCTAAGAGAGCATTCGCGAGGTTGAAAGGGCGTTGGTCTTGCTTGCAGAAGCGAACTGAAGTTAAACTTCAAGATTTACCGGTGGTGCTTGGGGCGTGCTGCGTTTTGCATAATATATGTGAAATGATGAATGAGGAGATGGATCCAGAGTTGGTAATCAATCTTGTGGATGATGAGATGGTTCCCGAGATTGGATTGAGATCGGGAAGCGCAATGAAGGCTAGGGATGCAATTGCTCATAATCTTTTGCACCATAGCCATGCTGGTACTTCTTTTTTGTCTTGAAGAAGAGTAGCATCTTGTACCCTGGT
The DNA here is from genome assembly GCA_020205555.1 of Panax stipuleanatus. NCBI lineage: Eukaryota > Viridiplantae > Streptophyta > Magnoliopsida > Apiales > Araliaceae > Panax > Panax stipuleanatus. The sequence continues at coordinate 13,824,919 of CM035125.1, read as the reverse complement.
TGTTTTGTTTTTTTGTTCTGCATATTGAATGCGTCATTTGTGTTATAGCCTGTAGGATCATACCAACACCCATTCATCTCAATTTGATTAAGGGGCTCAAAAATGTATTTTCCCTTGTTCGGATAGATGAATATTGTCTATTTAGGATGAAGTTATACAAATAGATTACAGACACAGGTTGTATCTTAGTTCCTATACTTGAATCAACAACAAACTTTTCAAAATAGTATTGCAAATTCGTTTTTCGCATTATTGTTGTTGTGATAATTTTCTGTTATTGATTCAAATACAATGTTTTATGAGCATTTCTAAGTTTTAACATTGCTTCTCAAATCATGAATGATTATACCCATGTAAAACAATCTTTGGTGCTAGAGATCTAGCATATAGTTTACAGTTTCTAGCAGTTGGTTTTGATCTTGCTGAGAATATTAGGCTAAGAGAGGTGGTATAAAATCGCTTTCAGTTGATGTTAGTTACCAATCTAGCCTATTTAATTAACATACGCAACATTTGAAACCCAAACGTACCAATCAAACGCACTGACGTCAATGCTATAAACACTGTTAGGTAGTTGATGAAGTGATTAAACCTTGTTTTGGTCTCATGCTGAGTTTCTAAAGTCATCAAGTCGGTTTCACATGAGAAAACAATACTTCCCTTCAGGGCCGGCCCTGGCATTTTCAAGGCTATAAGCGAAGATCAAATTTGAGGCTCCTTACATTAAAAAAAAAGTCATTTTTTCAAGAGCAACAAATGATAAAAAAAGACTACAATTTTCAATATCACTTAATAAAAAAAGAACTAGTACATCTCTTTTTTGCCTCTGTTTTTTCTTTTGAGCCACTAATGGTTGAATTCTAATTCCATTTGGAGGCATTATATGGCAATCTGATCCAATTATGCAAGAAGACAATAACTCAATAAGACAATCTCAAGAACCATGTAGATTTTTTCATGGCAGGTAATTAGGGTTTTACCAATTATGCAAAGTTGCAAACTATAATAACCATTCTTCCATATTCCCAAACTTTCAGAAAACCCACATACAATTTACTATATACAATTTTAATTTATACAATTTCAATTTACTGTATACAATTTCAATATTAAAAGTTTCAAAGTTCCAATTTATTGTGTTTGTTGTATGATGAACTATGAAAGTTGCAAAGTTTCTATATTAGGGTTTTACTGTATACAATTTCAATTGGAGCAACTGAGCAAGAACCAATCTTATGGAATAAAAGTATTAAAAGTAAGAAAGAATAAAGAAATTATTTACCTGGTAAAACAAAATTATTCTGAGAATTGGACTGAATGAAGAAGAGATGATAGATGTGTGTGCGTCTGTGCGATGATCATATGCAGCCGGAGAAGAAGAAATTTTTTTCGTGTGTTTTTCTCTTTTCAATTTGATAGATATCACTTTTTTTTTTCTTTATATACATATTAAAAAAAAAAATTGGGGCCCTACATTTTTGAGGCTCTAGGCCTATGTCTCTTGGGCTTATGCCCAGAGTCGGCCCTGCTTCCCTGGAGTTGGGATCCGGTTAGCATGAAGTTATTTTTTTAGTAAGTTGGTCAATTGGTCAATAGAATACTGACACACATACAGTCTCACCTGCGTGTCAGTATTCTATTGACCAATTGACAAACTTATCCCAAAATAAACTTCATGCTAACTAATTCCGTTGAGTAGGTTTGGTTGAATGATGATTTAGAGCTTTAGATTCTAGGTTGTCTTCCCTTAATATTATTTTATCTAGATAAAAATCATGCCTTAGCTATAAAAAAACATGATTATAGGTTTGGGAAGAGATAAACAATTTGTAGGATCGCATCTTTTATGCCCGGACACATGCAACCCTTTCACACTAGTCACCAGACAAGAATGATGTCAATGTCTACTTTTTAAAAATTCCATGAGTAGTGCTAGAGATATAATTTATCTATAATTTTTTTATAATTTGTTAATGTAATATATTCCATCTCATCTCAGCATATTGATGAATAAATTATTTCAATGTAGTTTTCGTCCCCACGTAAAAGCTGAAATGGGGTATGTCACATCAACAAATTATAAAATAATTATAAAATAAGTTGTGTCTCTAGTATTATTCAAATTCCATATAATGTTGTTTAGGGACATCTCAAGATTAAACTCTTTTACGGACTAGGCTTTCCTTCATTACATTTCTCGTTCAATTCCTAAAATACATATTTAGTAACAAAAATATGACATTAAATGACAAAATATTATTACCGCAAATAATTGTATTTTCTCGTTCAATTCCCAAAATATATATTTAGCAATAAAAATATGACATTAAACGACAAAATATTTATATGGCCAAATATATAATGGAAAAAATTGGGTAAAGAGTGTAAAGGAGGGAAGTGGTTAGCATGAAGTTTATTTTGAGATAAGTTAGTCATTGACCAATAAAATATTGACACGCAGACAAAATTATATATGTGTCACTATTCTATTAATCAATTGACCAACTTACCAAAAAAATAACTTGCTAACGGAATCCGTAAAGGAGGGGTTGTAGTCCCACTTTAACAAAGGCATGGACGTTTCTTGTCCATTGTTGACGATATTAAAAGGCTAACGTCTAAATGTAGTTTTCAAGAGCTAATCAATGACTTCACCCTCTTATCCCTTTCGTCTAAATGTAGTCTACTAGTTTTCAAGAGCTAATCAATGACTTCACCCTTATCCCTTTCATATTTCTTAAACTTTCATAAGATGAATAGTATCTTTTTAGGTGGTGTTTATTTATGTCTGAATATCTTTTAATTTATTTGACTTTTAATTCGGTCAGAGACAAATCTTATTTAGTAATTATTTTGTCTCTTAATCGTTAAGACATAAACTCAAATATTAACTATTAAGAATTGCCTCTTAATAATTTATTTAAAATTTATGGACAAAAATAGCTTCAATAAATATTGTACTCCTTTAATTTTAAATTTTAAGATCATTCAAATAAAAATTTTAAATATTACAGAGGGTTAAAATGGTAAAATAGTGTCATTCAGATGTTTTATATTTTTTAGTTTTTAAACAGTTTTTTAGATTTAGATGTTATTTCATTCAGATGATCTAATTTATTAAGATGTATTAACCATTCAGATCTTAATTATTTAATTTTATCAAACACCACCTTAGTCATATATATATGCCTAAAGTCCTGGATAGGGACAAATTTAGGATGTGTTTCCAGTAGAGGTGGATTTTTTTTGAGTTAAAGACTAAAGTGAATGGTTGAAATTTAGCGAGTTAGAGAGCGAGAATTTGAATACATTATACATTGTGTGTTTAGTTCTTTTTAAAAGAGTAGTAGTTAAAAATTTTTTTTGATCCCCTAAGTTTAATTTTTTTATAAATCTATCCCCTTAAATAACGGACATAACCATATAAAGATATATTTATAACGTACATTACTCAAAACAAAAATACCCCACTGGACTGGAAAGTAATAGTAGTACCATATTTCTCATATCTCTTTCTTTGTCAATAATCTGATTACAAAATTCATAGACATATCTATATGATTCCATACATGAACTAGAACATGAATATAATTTAATGAATGTATATACATGAACATTAATATTCATGTATCAATATAAATGTATCTTAAAATAACAATGCATGTATCAATAAATTAATATTAAAAGTCATTCATGGATCTAGTTTATGTGACGCCCCCAGAATAGGTCAGTCAATCCAATTCCATTTTGAGTCGTCAAACACATGGTACAGAATTCAAATACAATCTTTTATAACACAAGGTCGTGAAAAATACGACCAGACACTGTGAGTGTCAATACAAACATCTAAAAAATATAAACATTCAACTAAATCCTCATTATAATTATTATCACACTATATAAAAATAGTAAGGACTACTACTGCTCTAACTCGAACCACCACTCTGTCTCCCGACTCGTCCCTGCGACATTCTCATTTTTTGAAGAGGACAATAGATAAAAAGGTGAGTTCAACTAGTCCAGTAAAGAGTATTATGACTAAGATAATGAAAAATAAATTATCGTTAGTCTTCAATAAATCAGATAAAATATTATAGACAACAAGTTTTAGATCAACAACTGCAGCGAAAATAACAATGCATCAGAAGAATTAAGTAAGAAATAATGTCTACTATCTTTTATAATTTGAAAGTCCATACTCAATATTTTATCCATGTAACATCAATCAATATATATCTTGAATCAAATATTCATCTTTGCACTACGGGCCAAAGATATTCATCAGGTAATCATTCATCTTTGCACTAAAGGCCAAAGATATTCATTAAATAATCATCCATCTTTGCACTACAGGCCAAAAATATTTTTTGTATCACCATTTAAGACTGAAGATGATAAAAAATATTTTAAAGAACTAATTCAGTAAGATAAATGACAAAAATTAAGGATTCGTAATTTTAGTTTATCCAAGTTCAAGAATACTCCATAATAATTAATTGTGGAGCAAAATTCAAGAATGAAAATCAAAACTTGGATACAATCAAATATAGGAACCATAATAGTCAACTAGGACAAAGAAAAGAAAATTTAATTTTTCTGTGAATAGTATCGTATTTGTGAATAGTGTCGTATACGTGAATAGTAATTTCAATATAAAAAGGTAAAAATTTCACAATAAAAGGTAAAAACAGGTATGTACTGTCTGTACAACCTATTTTGTTATATGTATTCAAATCACACCCAAAACACTGTATTACGAAAAATTTTCAGTTCCATAAAATATTATACATTTTTTATTAGCTGTTTAAAAAAAAAATCAAAAATAAAATAAAAATATCCAAATTTTACTTCCTGTCCGGGAGTCCGGACCTGATCCAGCCTCTCTCTCTCTATATATACATCGGTCTGAATCTTAAGCTTACTCTTTATTTAACATACCATGCTCACCCCTCTTTAGCGACGGACCGGACGACGGTTAGGTCCGTCGCAATATATACAACCGTCGTCTTAGCTTTTAGCACGGACAACATATAGACGACGGACTGTATATCTATCTAACAAAATACAAATGAATTTGAATTTCCTGCTCACTTAATAAATCATCTGGGCCGTCCAAAGTTTGTGATAAATCTCACCATCCATGCAGTGTCGGAGACACGGAACACAGCTAGTAGATATATATAGTAAATTAAACCTCCATTCATGTCTATGAGATCTTTAAAACATATCCAAAAGAAGTTATAGAAATAATATTTCTCAAATAAATATCTCTTAAATTTTAAAATAAATAGAGCACACTATTAAATTAAATTAATTAAACATTAATTTCACCAAAACTGCATTTACAAGTATGAATAAGCCGTAACTCAACATTCAGTAATTGTCAAAAAATAAGTATTCTTTCCGTTAAAAAAATATAAGATTACTGAGATTATTAACCTATCATTTCAGGCGATGGATTTTAGAAAGACGTTTAGCTTCTTCAGATGTGCCCCAGGAGGAACAAATGAATATGATCAAGGATTTAGAGCGAAAAGAGACGGAGTTTATGCGACTCAAAAGGCACAAGATATGCGTCGATGATTTTGAGCTTCTGACTATCATTGGGAGAGGGGCTTTTGGTGAGGTTAGTATGTTGTTCATGATATACATGCAATGCATTATAGGGTAGATAACTAAAATATTAATAAATTTGTGAATTGAAGTTGAGTTCAACTTGCCGATAACATGCAAGACGCAAGGGAATCTCAAGTGACCCTCTGAGGGTATTGAATTACATAAAAATAACACGTTTTCAGTAGCTTGGAAATGTCAAGCTTACTGTTTCCATGCCTCTACTCAACTAGGTTTATTTGATAATAAGAAAGAATCTAAGAAAAAGTACGAGAAGAATGAAACTGAAGTTAGAGAAAGGCAAATGGAAATACTATAGAAAAAATATGCTGTGACTGAATCATTGCAGGAATACTATCAATCTATGATGAAAAAGCATCATCACAATAGCTTTTTCTTATCCTAAGTCAGCTGGAAGTAGAGAATTAAACACATCTTATTCTCAAATCATTGTGGGTTCCATTGTTATGCTATATATGTAGTTTTTCTTCTATTTGTCATATGCTTGACAACTAAATATGGCTTATTGTAGTTACAAATGGTTGAATTTCCATATTTCTTGATACTCAACTGTTTCTTCTGCAACTAGATTAGGTGTTCTATTTCTGATGTTATTGTTATGCACTATTTTTTCTCATCTTATTAGTAATTGTTTGTTGAACTGCAGGTTCGACTATGTCGCGAGAAGAAATCTGGCAATATTTATGCCATGAAGAAGTTGAAAAAATCTGAAATGGTCATGAGAGGACAGGTGAGCTGAAATATAATTTTGCTAAGCCTATTGTAAGGGATCACTCACTAATTGTACTTTTGTACGATATATTTATCACCAAGTTTTCTTGTATATAAACTGTCCATGGGTGTATCGTGTTATCATACTAACTAGCAGTGGGACCAGAAAGGACCTTTCAGTCACATCCATTGTGACTCTACGATAGTGTTTTCATTATACCTTCAGAGCCACATTGCCTTATGGATCCTTGCGTTGAAAACTCAAGTCACAAAATTTTAATATAGTGTCTCTTGCTATATCAGATTTCAATTTACAGACTAACTAGCTTGATCGTTGCAGAAGCAAGGGTATAATTGTCAAAGAGAATTTTTATTATCATCAACCAACACATATGCTAGGTTCTTGGTGGAATGAGTTTTGGTCGTTTACTTGCTTTGTTGGTACTTCTTAGATTCTTCAAGGTTGTCTCTCCTCTATATATTAGACACACACACGGGGTCACACACACACCCCTCTGTCACATCCCACCTGTCACACACACACAAAAATAGGTACTCTTTTTGACTTCTCCATTCTCATACATTCTACATATAATGTAGAGATTATAATTGTAGATTCGTCGTTAGCAAAAGGAAATTATATTTGTCCAATGAAACAAAACAACATGCAAGATGGAATGTTCTGATCTAGTAAGTTTTGATCCCTACCTGATTTGCCAGAACTAAGATGTGAGGTCACTGTCAGTAGACAGTTTTTAACCTTCTTGCTGTTTACTTGGTTTGTTGAGTCATGATTTTTCCAATATATCACGTTGAGGGTGTTTGTAGAAATATTTGTAGCCATGTGAAGCTGCATTTCAATTGATGGGATTCAGTAGCATGCCTTCCACTTATGAGTTAGTTTTAGAAAGGAAAATTGGTGACTTTTGGGTTAGTCTTGTTTATTGAAGTTTGGATTTTAGATTTTGATGATTATTTCAGTGGGTGTCTTGGCAAAAATTTTAGTTAGGTACTTGTATGACTGTTTATAACTGCTAAAAAGATTCCTACAGACTTGTTGACTCTTTCTAAAGCCATGTCTGGTTTAGCTTCTCTATTTAATTAATTTTTATGAATATATGGTGTATTTAACAAGATACCTTGGAGAAAATTTGATATTTCTGTGCTTGCTGCTCGATGCTACAGATACTCATAGGTCTCAATGTGGTTTAAGTTGCATTCAAGAATTAGCATGGGCATTTTTTCCTTACTTTGAATGTGGATGTAAACATAGTTCTGTATTCACTTATTTACATCACCTCCTTAGTGAAGCTCAACACGATATGTTGCCCCTATTTGTCTTGTCTGTATGCTACCTGATCTTTAATCACATTTTGACTCTTTTCTTTACAGGTGGAACATGTTAGGTCTGAGAGGAACTTGCTGGCCGAAGTGGCAAGTCACTGCATAGTAAAACTATATTACTCATTCCAAGATGCAGAGTACTTGTATTTGATTATGGAATACTTGTCTGGTGGTGACATCATGACTCTGCTGATGAGAGAAGACACACTAACTGAAGGTGTGGCTAAGTTTTACATAGCTCAAAGTGTCCTGGCCATAGACTCCATCCACAAACATAATTACATTCACAGGTCCGTATGCATCTCTGACAACATTTTAATATTTAACGCATCAAGAGTTGGCTTATCGGTTGAATAAGTCATGTAGTATGTCAGATATAAACTTTTTTAACTTTTATTTTATTATCGTCCAGGGATATTAAACCTGACAACCTTCTTCTTGACAAGAACGGTCATATGAAACTCTCAGATTTTGGTCTTTGTAAGCCTCTAGATTGTAGAACTTTATCTACGCTGAATGAAAATGAGCCCATGGATGACGAGAACTTAAGGGAGCCAATGGATATTGATGTCTGTTTCCCTGATGCGGATAAAGGAAGTAGATGGAAAAGCCCCCGTGAACAGCTTCATCATTGGCAGATGAACAGGAGGAAGTTGGTATGCAGTTATATTTGAAACTTAATATAGAACCGCTTCTTATTTTAATTCAACTAGGTTTTAACCCAAACAATATGCTAGGCAAACACATTTAACTCCTTAAAGAAATCTGTAAAGTAATTGGTCAATTATGCTGAAAGAAGTGACGCGGTGTCCTAAATTAAATGGGATAAGGTCTGATAGGATATCTAACAAGAATTGTCATCACCCAAGTCAATATATGTCCAGTAAAATGAAGGTTGTGTGGAACCTTTCTTATTGTTATTGTTAATGGCATTGAGAGCCTTGCTGTTACTAATGAATCTTGCTATACATGTGCACTTGATGTGTGTTTGAGGAGTAATTATGGAGACTTTCAATCCCTTAGCCGTTGGCATTAATGATATTTTCTGTTGGGGTTACTTTCTTTTGTATTGGAAGGCATTTTCAACAGTCGGCACACCAGACTACATTGCTCCTGAAGTGTTACTGAAGAAAGGATATGGCATAGAGTGTGACTGGTAAGTCTCCATTTTTTAGTTTCGTCCTTCCAGTTGAAACAGAACTATATGCTAATACCTGGCATAGTGTTTTAAATTTTGTGGATAAAATATATTCTGCCATGTTTTACTCGGACTAGTCTTGCTGCCTGTATGTGCACTGTCGTCAAAATAATCTTTGACCTTGGGGATCATGTCTGCCACATATTAAGAAGCTAATTACAACAAATCAGGAGAAGCAAGCTTTTTAGGGTGATTATTCTACTTTGTGGGATGCTCCCATTAACAGCGTGTTTACTGCCTTTCTGGCTGTTCCAGAGCAAAAATTATTGGATTGAAACTCTTGCTAGGAATGTGTAAAACAGGGATCTAGGTCTGATCTGATTGCAGATGGTCCTGTAAAGAAAGATCTTGATCCATTTGCAGTCCTTCTCGTGTTGGTAGTGGAAGAAGAAATGTTAGAAAGAAAAAATCGGAAAGTGAAAATTGAAGCAAGAGGTGAGGTACTTGGGGCAAGTTTAAAATAAGAGATAAAGAGCACAAGGAGTCAAGGATGAGTAATAAGTTTATGTAGGCAGTAGGCACTCCTATGGTTTCTGGGGTTGGTCTTGCGACATTGATTCCATACTAGTGATTTTTATCTAATGTGTGCTACCTTTTCTCAATAGGTTTCCAAGTGAATGAAGGTTGCAAACTTTGCTTAACCTAAAGTAATTAAAAGTAAAAGGTATATCTGCAAGCTATATCTCCGGACTATTGGAATACAATACAAAGGGAGCATTTAAAAAAAAGGCCGACCTCCAATCTTTACACAAATCAGTCGCAAAGGTACCTAAAGGCCCCATAACAAAAGAATGAAGGGTTACAAGTCATATCTCTCAACAAATTGAAAGATATTGCTCATTCCAAACTCCCCACAAAACTAAGAAGATAGCACAGTTCCATAATATTTCACATTCTTAGAGTGTGAGAAGCCCCGAGAACATGAGTGCAAAAATGAATGAGCACGAGTCTCATTACTTTGCTCGTCTTTATAAAATAATTGTGTGGCAATTGCTCTTTATAAGGTTTGAAACGTCATTAGTATTAAATCTTGTAGACTCATGCCACTTGATAGATTTATGTCTCAGGTTTTACCCTCATCTGGCATGTACATTATAAAGCTAGTAATGCTTCAAATCATATTTGGGAGTCTCTTTGGATATGAGAAGTTCTTTACTCTTTTATTTTTCCACATCTTTTAGCACCTCTCATCCCTCCATAATGCACATAACTCTAGCTTTCTATCTAATTGAGGAAGTTTTTATCTCTAAGAATTTATATCTTTCCAATAACTATAACTAGAGGAGTGGATGAGTTTACTTTGCTACTTAATTCCTGTACTTTCTCATTTGTTTCTGATATTAGTTTGTGGACTATTGAATCTTGTTTTTGTGCAACTCCTTTTTAGGTTTTTAATCTTTCTCAGATTTGAAATTCTTTCCTTTAGTTAGCTTCATATAGAAATTAATATCTTGGTCTCATTGTGCAATGCATATACTGAGAGATTCATTATCATTTGTTTTTACGTTGTTCGGAAGTGTGGAGACTTTGTGAACAGCTGTTTGTTGGTTAAATATATACCTTAATTATGGTGCATGTAAAAATGGAAAGAGTACTTGAGATATATTTTATCATAATTATCGATTTCCATGCAGCTTTGCCGATATTCTATTTAAAAAAAATCTTATATACCTATTCTGATGATAGGTTTTACATTTTATTCCCGTGTGCTGCCATTGTTTACAAATATGGACTCTTATATATTGGCTACATTTTAAAAAATAATATTTCTAGGTTACTAAACGATATATTTATGTATATGTACTGCGGATTGCTGAATCTTAGGAACCATATGTGTGCAACTGTGCTACTATTCCTAGCTTGTGCCCACCTAAGGTCTAAGTAAGTGATTATTATAGTAACACATAAATAGTGTCCTATTGAATATTGTCCTTGTGTTAACATTGTACCTGCCTTACTAATTGAATGATTTAGTCTCCCCTTAGCCATGGATGTTGTTTCAGCCTTTGAAGTTTTTGCTCATATTTACACATACAAGTTTGATTTTGGTTTAAATGTACTTAAAAAGTTAAAATTAAACAAGTTTTGGTGGGGATAAATTATATAAAGGGTGAAGCTTCTCCTTTTTTTTGGTTGCTCTACTGAATTGGTTAATTTTTCACATGCAATAGAAACTTAGTGAAGGTTGTTTGGATTTTATGGTTCTTAAATCGTTGAATGAATTGCTGCAGGTGGTCTTTAGGTGCAATAATGTATGAGATGCTTGTAGGTTACCCCCCGTTTTACTCGGATGATCCTATATCCACTTGCAGAAAGGTATTGTTCTTTACAAATCTTTTTTGTTTGTTATTATTCTGTGGTATGATTTTATTTGTTGTTTGATGGTTAATCATTTCTCTTATTTCCTATACACATGATTTTGAATGTCTGACAATCAAATATGTGGCCAAGTACTAGATTCACCTAGTTGTTATAATCTTAGAACAAGGGTATGTCACAACTACAAAGTAAGAAACATTAGAATTGGGAATTTCCGGTGGAGCGGTGAAATGCGTAGAGATCGGAAAGAACACCAACGGCGAAAGCACTCTGCTGGGCCGATTGAATTTTGATTTAAAGGAAAAAATCATCATGGCCCATTTGATTCTATTTACCTAACACTAGAACGAAATGGAAGCTACAATCCGTGGCCTCATAATTTGGTAACATCCATATGACAAAACTGATATTTTAGCAATCAAGTCCGAAATCCAGGTCTTTTTTTGGTCCTTTATAAGCTTATTTCCAGTGACGCGCTTTAATGCGCAGGCCTCACAAATCCTTCTATCTAGAAATGTGCGCCGTGAATGAAAGATAGCAAGGCACGAGTTCATTTAATTCCCACAACTTCACATCTCTTGAGTTTGCAGTTTTAGTGTCTGTCTTTCTGACCAATTTTGGTTTCCTTACGACTTAGAGAGTTGGGTTATCACATTTTTGGGTTTCTAGTTAGCAAAAAGATGAAGCTTTTTGGTCCGTGGGGGTTAAGGTAAGGTCCTCTGGTGAATGATGTAGGTGCGGAATTGCGAGTCTGCAGATTATGGATGGCATGAAATCACCAAAAAACTTCATTGATCATCATCTGCATTTCGATTTACTGAAACATAGAGTGACATTTCTTGCTTTAGTTTGGGCTTCTTTTTTGCATGTTTTTTGTAGTATGGGTGCTTCAGATTTTACTAGGAATAAGAGAGCAATCAATTGAGATCTTCCATTTTCTTTACACATTTTGTTTTCTTTGGAACTCCTTTATTCCCTTTTCTTTCGAATATGATCTTTGATTACTCGAAAGAAAAAGGGAAAAAAGAAGAAGAAGAAACTGTAGATATTGCTGTATCACATGAAATCTCCCATGATGTTATTCCTGAAATGAATCAACTCTACTACTGATGATTTAACAATAAAATATTGCGTCTACAAGAGGTGGGACGAAGCCAATTCAAAATCCACCAAAAAAAACATGTGGGGTCAATCAAGTTGTTTATTTAAAAATTGTATAATATGATACCGAAGTGTATATTAAAGCTATAACGCATACACATCTATTTTCACATAGGTTTAATAAGTCGGTCACTCTGAGATATAAGAGTGACGCAGGAAATATTTCCATAGGACATTTACTACTTTTAACATGATTGAGGCTCGCCACTTTCTCCGACTCTTTGCTGATTGACTTGTTGGAGCAGGACTTTCAGTCTCAGTGTTTTCTCTCTGTTAAACCACAATTTGTGCATTAGTTTTAGTATACACTAAATACTTGTCCTAAAAATAATAAATTAGTCAAAACCTATAATGCACGGCATCATATCGAATTTTTTCTGCTGCTAACTGTCATAGACATTGTGTTTATTAGGTAGATGACAAAGGTTACTTGAAAAAGTACTGTCATCAGTTATGTTGCTCATGTGATTTGAGTCTAGCATATTGTTTTCTAACAAAAAGTTTTCAACGATCGTCAGATTGTTCACTGGAGAAATCACCTGAAATTTCCGGAAGATGCAAAGTTGTCACCTGAGGCAATGGATCTCATTTGTAGGTTATTGTGTGATGTTGAACATAGGTTGGGTACTGGTAGAGCAGACCAAATTAAGGTAATGGTTTGCATAAATTAAAACTTATATGGTTCCTTTGAGCTTTGTCCTCCTTTTGTCAATTACAAGTGTGTTTTATCAGGTTCACCCTTGGTTCAAGGATGTCATATGGGATAAACTATATGAGATGGAGGCAGCATTTAAGCCAGAAGTCAATGGGGTGCTAGACACTCAAAATTTTATGAAGTTTGATGAAGTATAACCCATAATCATCTCTTACTTTATTTTATTTTGTTGGTGTTTCTATTGTAGGATTATTGCATACAGATTATACTTAAATTATTGTAATATAAACTTAATTATATTAATAATAATTTTAATAATGGCTTTGTTCATTTATCAGCGGCATAGTGAGATTGTCTATACATAACATAATCTACTCCTGTTGTTTCATAATATAATGTTCCAAAGTATAAATGTCACGTGTTGCCAATTTAAGATTGAAGCACTGCCCTTATGTACCAAATTTAGATATAAAAATAAAATAAAATACTCCTCCGTCCCATTTTATTTGTCCTAATTACATATTTACACGCTTATTGACAACCCCCCCCCCCCCAAACCCCAACACACGCACACACAAAAAATACCCTTCCTACCTTATTAATTATCTTTGTCCTAATTAATCCTCTAACACTTGCTCCTCCTCTCTCTTAATATGGTTTTGCAGCTTCTCTATTCCATCCTACGTAATTAATCTCACCTACTTTCTCTAATCATTGTACATATTCCAAGTTCAAGGTAATTAACCTAACGTTCCAATATTGAGGGAATTCCTGTTTTTCCTCTATATTGCATAGACTATTCTTGAAGTACTTGCGTCCGACACTCGACATTCGGACAATGATATTTGGTGCTGGAAACTTCACTGGTGTAAAAATTAGGCAAATTGAGGTGTTTAGTGTCAGACCCTTCAAAGTACCTATATCAGACTCGACACTCCATCAGAGTCCATGTAACTTAGCTTTTCCCACAGTGTGAACTTAATTATTGTTGATTTTTAATAAAAAGTCGACCAAATTAGAGAAGGGAAATATTGGAAAAATAAGACCAAAAATAATATCAAAAGGAAATAGGACAATTAAAATGGGATGAACCAAAATCAAAACTGGGGCAAATAAAATTGGACCAAGGGAGTATAAACAACATACCAAATTTCCATTGTTAATATGTATCAAGTGCATAATGCATCCACCCGACTTGATTAATCCTTTGTTTCATGTGTAGCAAATTAGCAATCTCCTAGTCTTTGACGGAAATAAATCTTGTATTGGTGTCAATTTTTATATACAAATCAAAATTTATTGAACTTGTGTTTGTTACACATTTTTTATTTTAAACATTGTCTGACCACAAAGTGATGATATCGTCTTTGGAAATCATTTTAGCCTTCTCAGTAATATATGAGAGTCGGTTATTCGGTTCTTTCATCAATGAGTGTTAATTATGTGCATATGCTCATTTAGATGAAGTTCTAAAGTGTGTTTCTCATTTGTTATTTAATTTCTTATAATATGTTATGTATTGTTAGATGTTTTCTTCCATTTCTATTTTACATCTCATTTGTTGTTTAATTTCTTATAATATGTTATGTATTGTTAGATGTTTTCTTCATTTTCTGTTTTGTTGATTTGAGTCTCTCTTGTAAAGCCTTATTTGCGGGACTAATACTTTTGCACATGTCATCAGTTGAACCCTCCGAATCCAGCAAGAACCAGTTTAGGACCCTCACGGAAGGTGTGCAACTGCTTATATTAACACGTCTTTATATTTGCACACATGGTATTCTAAGCTAGTGATTGATAGTTACCGTCGTTATGTCTATAAAAGTTGTCTTTTATGTGCATAATTTAGTGTTTTCTATTTTTGTATACGCAAAGTAGATAATCTTGTGTAGCGGATATTGGATATTGAAGTATAACTTTGATGGTTTCTATCCAAATATTCTGCCTTTAATTTACCGAGACTAGAGACAAACAATTGGAGGATGTTGAGGTTGCAATGCACCTCATTCCACTGAGCTATCAATGCTATTTTAGTATGATGTTGAGAGGAGATTGAGGTAATTCTGAAAGGTACTAGGATTTCCTTTTTTTGCTTACTTTGGGAAAGAAAGTGCAATGACCCGGGTCAAATCCCGAGTCCAAATCAAATCATAGCATAATAGCATAATAAGGCTCAATGCGTTGTCTCAACAATATTATCTTCTTGGGTCATCTTAGCCCATCAGAAGCTCACCTAACTGAAGGTATTAATAATACCAGCTTGAGTCCTTATATGCACATCCACATATCCCACATGTTACAATATGGGATTGGGATGTTACAGAAAGGGTTCCAGAATACTGATAAGGGGTTAAGGACATAGCCTTGGTAAACAATTTTAAGATTAACTTTTACTCTGCATAGTTTTTGTATGAGAGATGGCTATGGATAACCGCAAGGCCCTGAGTTCCTGTCCCCACACTTGGGCCAGGCTTTCATATTCCAAAAATTTCTTGCCAGGGTATTTTACTGAGTAGCTTGATACCCAGGGATCATCTGTACTTAAATCTTGTTCTGTGCCTTGTAGTTTGCTAATTTAGTTGTTCATCCCGCAGTTAGTAACATAACTACAGATTTGGGAGTTAATGATCTGGTTTTCTTAAGTGTACCTATGTACAATAGGTTTACATCAGTATTTAACATGTACATTGAGTATAACACCATAGAAAATGGGCTTGCGTCTGTATTTACCATATAAAATTATTGGCTGCATTTTTCTATGAATGCATGAACTCAGCAGACAAATGCCTTGTAGATGTTTATAACATTTCATAAGTTTAAAATGTTGAAAAAGTGATGCAGTAACAGAATCTGAGATTAGCTAGGAAAGAAAGTGAATTCAGGGACTTATGAGTTATGACCATACGTTCTTGCTATATGCTCTAGTTTTCATATTGGGGAACATTGAATGTCACATTGACTGCTCTATATCTAGTGTCTTTCCTTTTGGGTGCTATTGCATATACATAGTTCTTTTGTTTCTGATTTTCCGCAATATAATGCTACATCTAAGGAAATTTTAACATCTTCAGAAAAGTGTCTAATTTAGTTTTTTTATACCTTTATGACAGACGCTATTAACTCCAACAGACTTAAGTTTTGTGGGGTATACATTCAAGAACTTCGATGCTGTCAAGGCACTGAGAAATTATTCCGGTATGTATTCTTGTTCTTCTCCCCAGGTTTGGGTACCCATCTCTTCATCGATGATTCCAAGTATTTCTCTTGATTGTTACATGATAAATTTTTATATCTTGTTCTAGGAAGACGTGTGTATATATATATATATATATATATATATATGTTATTCCATCTAGTATTTATTATGTTGTTATAATACTAAAACTTTTATTGATCAGCATGCATATATTGCCCTTGTACATAATTATTTATTGAGAAAACAGGAGCTCAGCAATCCTGACAAAAGAATATTCAGCAGTCTTGTGCTTCGTGCAACATAGTTGTACAAAATGTAGAAGGCTACAACAGCGTGTGTTGACCATTTGCTAAGCTTCTGTGGATCCTTATTTATTTTAATTTTGCTCGCTACCATTTTTATCCTTACCTTTTGTTTTTGTTTGTCGGGGGTGGAATAAACTCGGTCAGACCAAAAGGGGCTATATCCTTTGCTTTGGAATTTTTTTTAAAAACACTACCAGGTTATAGAAGTAGCTATTTGATGTCATTGTGATAAAACTTCTCCCACAAGCAGAGATTTTTGGCACTGCAGTGGCATACCTACAGCATATAGTCACCACATTGAACTCTACTTTTAAATGTTAAATTTAGAAATAGTATTTGCAACCAATTTTACTCATTTTTATTCTAAAGTTGTTAGTATTTGCTCGTATCTGATTCTCCAGTGCTCTATCTGGTGTTGAGTTAATTTTTGGTGCTTTATATGCCTATGGTAGTTTAAATATCTCGTTCTGTCTTTATCGTCTGAATGTTCATGAGAGTCCTGTCAGTGAATTTTGAGTTGACAGTGAGGTTCGGCAAACTTGTTAGAAGAAGTAACAACCATGCAACAAAGTCCTGCTGTAAATGCGTTCTTGATAAAAATGGAAACCAACATTAATAATACACTATTAAAACAGATGATCAATAAGGAAGAAACTTTCACAAAGTCCCATAGCATTCTCATTGAGCAGTGGTGAAGACATTGTCAATAACAGTATATTGCAAAAGATATTAAGGGAAGCATAAATAATAAAACTGTTACCTTATGGATGCAGGAGTACCTTCCTACATTTCATGACCCATCTTACATTTCATGTTGCCATAATTTTTAAAATTGATCCCAACACCCAATAGTTACCAAAATTACTTATACCTCCAGAAACATAATTCACCTCCAGTTAGCGAACTTCTTTTACATTTTGAAGCATGTGAAGTTGATGAGATTTGCTGATACTTGCACATTCCATGCGCAGACACGCAGGAGGCTTGATTGACTAAACAAACTGAAGATTTCATCTTGCAACATTATTATGACCACATTTGATGGTTTTCCAAATGAAAGGATGAATATAAAGGATTTTGAACCCTAACATAGCTCCTCCTAATTCATACAAAGGTGAAGATTCTTTAGTCATATTGACCCAAAATAATAAGTTGCTTTACTTAATTATACTGATAACCACAAATGAGTTGAAGGAATATCACCAAGCATGGATTGATTGATCCTAATAATCTCTCATAGAAACTATTACGATCTGTGTTAATTTCCATAATGGTCAGGAATGCCCCTGTTGATCTGTATGTCTACCAGTTATATCTGGCTGTCTGAGTTATCTTGTTTGTTATGCTTGTGTGCGCTCTTAAATGGCAAAAACAATTTTCCACACATTTTTCCCGACTAGTGAGTTTTTTTCCTTTTATCTCATATAACTGTTGCAGATCTTACAAGGAGTACATCACCAAAGCGGCCCCAATCCTAATTCCTAAAATGGTAGGTGGTGCGGCTGTTGATTTATGCTATTTTTATCAAAACTAGGGGTTGTATGGAAAACTTAGCCCAAACAAGCAATATGCTCTATATCTCAGCAAGCATAGTAGTATAAAATCTGATTACTGTTTAAAATTTGAGGAAATCTGGTATATTAATTGAAAACTTTATTCTTCCCCCCCCCCCCCCCCACCAAAAAAAAAAATTATATATCTTCAGCTTGGGATCTTGATTATGTTATAAAACTGAATTCTCATTTGGGGAAGGAGTGAAGGAAGGATACATATGGATTGTATGCCTTGTAAAGATTTGTACTTGGGTCTTTAGGTAGCTAGAGACTACATCCACAGCTGCGCAGAAGCATTCAAGCATAGCAAACATTCAATCACACAACACTAAAACCTGCTTAACAATCCACTATCTAGTGAGCTAACACCATCGGTCAAGAATTTACAGTATTGTTAAGCTCAAGGTAGAATTACTGGAAATACAAAGTAAAAACAGTGAAGGCAACACAGATTTTACAAACCACATGCAACATGACCCATAGACAAAATGGACCAACATGGTAGAATATATGACAACTCTACATCAAACAGTAAATTAAAATGTAAAACCAGTCTAGAGAAAAAGCTATATGTATCAAACCTTCAAGTCAACTGTATAGCAAAACCCCATATAGTTGAATTCCACTAAAAGCTGAGCACCCAAAAATCACACACAAACCCACTCATCCCTAATAGATTTCTTCACGCTTTCATCCTCTTTCTTCTCTTCAGAAAGAGGAGTCTCCTCGGTCTTTTCTTCTTCATCTCTGCTTGGAGATTCCTGCTTAACATTTTCATCCTCTTTTTTCTCTGCAGAAGGAGTCTCCTTGGTCTTTTCTTCTTGATCTCTGCTCTCCCCTACGCTCAATTTGTCCAGAAGATCGGCAGCGGAATTTGCTACTTCGTTCTCTCCAGATTTCGGCTCTTGAGATTCCGCAATTTCTTCAATTTTGTTTTGGAAAGTTTTGCAGTCTGAAGGAAAATATACAGTTAATAGTTCAAACATATTTATGCAGTCTACAGTGTTGTGCAACATATACATAACGTACATACATGTCACTGCAAGTAAGTAGTATGAGCAACACAAATATATTATATATACTACATAATAATTACAATAAAATACAATTGAGACTAAAAGGACCATCCTATAGATTATTTTCTGAACTATTAAAATGCTGAAGAAGAGTTCTCACTACTTCAATTAGCAGAATAGTCAGTACTCTACATTTTTATACTTTTAAGAAGTAAAGTATCTATATCAGCCAGAATTTTATGTGCAACAGGGAGGAGGAAAGAACTAGGCATCCCTTTTCTCCGCATCGATTAGCCAAAGAATGCAAGCGTGCTAGCTTTTGGATAGTTTGCATGATTCCAAGGTTGGTTAAAAAAAATAAAAATTAGCTGCATGGAGTCTAATATAGAGTATAGAGTATACAGGGTAGAGGGGGGGGGGGGGTGGAATTTCAACTGGAAGACACTTCTGCAGTTTCTCTTCCATTGCATTTGGCATGTGAGAAATTATAAAACTGAAACAAGTCACAAGATTAAAGACGGATTTTCTGTGAACTTGACAGTTGACAATGGGACAGAGATATGAATGTATGAGATATGATATGTGTGTGACACTTCTCATTGGATATACCACTAGCAACTCCAACTAACAATATAATTTTAATTAAAACTAGAGATATCAGATAACACTCTCTTAACGTGTGTCCTTTTATGTATAATTGTTTTGGAATGTGCGACATGACAAATATAAACACTTCACGTCAACAAATAATTTAACATCACTAAAGAGATCTAAACATCTTCACTTGTCCAAAAAAGAATTTTGTAAAAAAAACATCTAATTTTGTGAGCTTCTCCTGGATTTCGAGATTAGATAAATCTGACAGTACACATATCTGCATCTGACACTCATACTTGCTTCTGTGTAACAAGGTAACATAGTTTCCCAGGTTCTTTTCAACTCTTCTTTTTAATATGGAGATGATGTTAGGCTAAATAGATACCATCATTTTTTTTGTATAGATTAGGTTTATAGACCTGTCAAAACAAAAATAACACACACACACCCCCAATAAATAAATAAATAAATGAAAAGCTACAAGTGCAACAGTTTTCCAGGATAACTGACTTAGGACATAAGACAGATCATGTAAGATGGTGCTGCCATGTTCAATAGTACCTAGATGGCATTAACCCCATGCTACTAGCCGTGCACCCAAAAAAAATAAGGAAGAAGACACTAAACAAAGCACATAATCCAAAATTTAAAGCCTTGTTTACAAAAAGAGGGAGAGATGAGTAATAAAAAATCATAAGATGATAAGCAAGATAAATGGATATAGTTGACATAGAGCTTACATGAGATGATTAGATGTTGTTTAATGAATTATTCCAATTTACTTTGTCATGCTAGAGGTCTGCAGTAATCTTAAGTAAATAAACTAAATAAAGCTGCTCAAATGCTAGTAGAATAAAAATCACAATGCACTCTATTCGACTAATCACAAAACTACCACCGCACTTAACATTTAAAACAGATAAAGCAAATAAAAGGAGTGCCATTAGATATATGAAAATGAAACTATTTAAAGTAAGATTCATAATCAGAGCAGTAGACAACTCACTCTCAACTGAAGCAAAACGAATGCAAAAGAGCTCTTCCTTTAGTTCCCCATCAGCATAATCCAAGGCGTGCCAAACACATGACTTGTCATTTCCTGCATGTTCTTGCACCAAAATTGATGGAACCACTGCAGACGTATAACATTAACATTATCCAAGGGCAGATACACCCATATGATCAGAAATTAATTTATGCTACATATCCTACATGTTTTCCTTGTCTATGAAAACTTTACAGCTCCAATGTAGTTTATGAATGTAGTAGTTTAGCCCATTTTATGGTATTTCTGCATTGCAATATTATTATGATTGCTATGCTAGATTATTCAGGGACAAAAGGTTTCGTAAATGTTGATTGTTATAGAGAAGTACGGAAAAAGCATTTAACATGAACATAACTTACATGATATATCATATATATATATATAGACAGAGAAATAGAAAATTTATACCCAGATGGTTGGCGCAGATCTTAAGAGTCTTTGACTGGCGCATAACAAGCCTAACCTTAGAGGTCTTCTTGTGTTTGAGCAGCTTAACCATACCAGCTCCTCTCTCTTTCCATTGCTTCCCTTCCTTGTCAAATCTGTATAACTTCGCTTTCCTATAAAATTTTAAAAAAAACAATAAATCAAACCCAAATAATAATTACCTGGGCTATTATTAAAATTACAGTAAATGAAAGCTGAAAAATCTAGGTTGTTACGAACAGATCGAGAAGGACATCTTCATCTTCTTCGCCGGTGGCAACGGCAACTTGTTGGAGCTTGATGATTGGGGTTACTTGTGCTCCGGTGTCTTCTTCTTCGCCTGTTGTAGTCTCTGGTGCTTCTGATTCTTCTTCAGCTTCCTTCTGCTTTCCGAGCAAATTGGTAAAAAACTTTGGTTCATCCGCCATTGCTGTTTACACAGGAATTTTGTGCAAGAGAGATTGTTGGAGTGTGTGGAGGTAGGGTTTTAGGGGTTTAGTAGTGTGAGCAAAAAATCAAAGTGATTTTAGTGAGAAATAATGCTAGACTGCAAGGCTCCAATCAACCTAAACCACGTGTAGCCTTAACTATAATTTTTCATTGATTTTGAATTAAAATTCCCACAACTAATTCTTGGGATTTGGCCCCTTTCTATTCATATTCCACTCAATTTCATTTGATATTATTTGTCATGATCTTGACTATTAAAATATGAATTTACAAATTAATCCATTCGTTCTTAAAAGATTGTCGTTTTAAAAAATAATTTTTATTCTTAAAAGATTGTCATTTTGAGTTTATCAATATATATTAACTATTTTTTTCCACTTTACCCTTATTTAAATTTTTCTCCTATTTAAAGTTTTCTTCCCTTCCCAATGCTTCTTATTCAATTCAATGTTATAATCAAAGTAGTAATTGGTTGAATAAGAAGCACAATTGGTTGAATTGAATAAAAAACATTGGGAAGGGAATAATTGATTGAGACAATTAATAAGGGTAGTATAGTATTTTTGTTAAAAATTAATTATATTCCTTAATCTATGTACATTAACCTTAAACGATAATCTTTTAAGAACTGAGAGAGTATTAATTTACATAAGTGGAAGATATATTGAGGAGGGCCAAATCCCAATTCTTGACTTTTTCCTATGAAGAAATTGGTGATAATTAGTAGTAATTACACTTAAAAAAAAGTGTAAAAAAAAAACTAGTGACAATTATATTTGGCAAAGAAAACCCCATGTTTTCTAACTTGATGGTGAAATGTCCAAAACAGAGTATACTTTAAAGAATGATATTTTCACATAAAAAAATAATATTTTCACATAATTCTTTTCATATGAATAAGGAGTGGGTTTTACCTCCATATAACAGAGACTCACGTGAAAATATCAGTTTTCTACACTTTATTACAATGGATTATCTAGTAAGCAAAAGAGTGAGAATAATAAAAGAATAGGAAAAGAAAAATAAAAATAAAATGTTTGACATTTTATCTGAAAGTACCCCTTATTAAATATGTGGCATTCTAGTTTAACTACTTGATTGGCTCCCAAGTATAATAGAATAAGAGATTAACAATGTGACAAGTAAGTAAAGTTATTTTATGTTTGTTTGTTTGTTTGTGGGTAAGGTTTAAAGTCATTTAAAAAAAATATTTTTTTGACTTTATACCAAATTAAAAGTATACATTTTAAAGCTAGAGTATGTGACTTTGTCAATTAAATCTTAGCCTGATCTTGTTATATTTATATTTTTCTTAATTATAAAAATGTATAACTAAAAATATGCTTTCAATGAAGTGCATGAGTCAATATTTTGGTCAATATGTCTTGGGCTACAGGTTTCCACCGGCCGGAGTGGCGACTGGCCGGATTTTTAATTTTTTTTTTTTGCTTTTGACTTCTAAATAATTAATATGATTTATTGAAACTGAAATTTTTACAAAATACAGTGACTTAGGTATCGTTTGGATACACGTATAAAACAAGGTTATACAGACTGTATAACCCTATTTTTTACGTGTATCTAAACGATACCTAAATCACTGTATTTTATAAAAATTTCAGTTTTAATAAATCACATTAATTATTTAGGAGTCAAAAGCAAAAAAATAAAAATAAAAATCCGGCCGGTGGCCATCCCGGTCGGTGGAAACCTGTCGCCCCGAAGGACTGTATTTTGGTACAAACTTGATGAACAATTATGTGCACTACAAGCCTTTGCGGCATAGACGGTGTACAATTAAGAATTTTTTTTTAAAATATTTAAATAAGAGTTATAAAATATGAATGAAAAAAAAATATGAAAATTGATATTTCTATGATAGAAAATGATATTTCCACGACAAAACCGTCGCTATACATCCTATAGCGATATTTTTGTTGGAAAAATATCAAAAAGTATTGTGGAAATATCAATTTTCAAAAAAATATAAGAGGGAAGTATAAAGAGCATCAGAGAAATGTTACACAGTTTTAAGAAAATAGTTATTTAATTTTGTTCTCCCTTAATAATATAAATATTCACCAAGAAATACTTTCATTCACAATCTCTATGTTAATCTTTCTATTCTTGGCTTTAAAAAAAAATCTTTCTATTTCTTACTTCTATATCATTTACATATGCAAATTTGTATCACTTACAAGTTAAAATTACTAAAATAAATCAAAAAATTATTTCATTCCATTCCTTTACTTTCATTTTCACTACATTTTTATTAGTTAAATCACTTGTTAGTACATTTTGATATTGTTTAAATATATGTATATCTACTTTCTGAAACTAATTTCTTAATCCTTCGTATATTTAATTAACAAAACACAACTGATTTTGAATTTTTCGTTCACCTTAATAAACGATCAGAGCCGTTCAAAATTTGGGATAAATCTCACCGTCCATTATATTCTCTTTAACTTCAAAGGAAAAAAAATTGCTCTCTCTCACTCTTAGATCCTCCTCCGTTCTTCCTCCTCCCCAGATCGTCCTCTGCCTCCTCCTTTTTCTAGCGCCGGCAATCTCTCCTCCCCCTTCTCCTTCGTACGTAATGCCGAAGGCACGGGTAGTACGGCTAATCTTATTATAAAGTACTTTAAAAACCGTTAATTTTGATGTAACTGGGTCACATTTTATAGTATGAAGAATTCCATTAAAATAGGTAAGTTAATAATAAGGTAAAACAGAAATTCCAAAACCGTAAAATAGTTAGCCACAATTTATCTTTCCAATTTTTACATACTATAATTTTTCAATTTTCTTTTAATTTAATACGTACAATAGATATTACGGGGTATATGTATGTGATATTTACAATTGTTTTACTTTCCTAATTCTAATACTCCCACTTGATACTTAATATTATGATTATAGACAACAAAACTGTAACTATGTCTATAAATGTATTAAATTAACTAAATATGCCAAAAGTTCTAGCTTGCTAATACATATTGATGTCAACTTATTTCTCTATTTCTTCTTATTCTTTTTCTGAATTACGAAAAATTTAATGTATTTGTAATGATATTTTTAAACACAAGATACTTTAGTAAAAATTAACTAAATATATAATTATTTCTTTATTAAATTTAACTTGGTATTATTATGCAATAATTTTGAATATTTTTTATTTCCTTAAGTTTAAGTATTTAAATGGCAATACTTCCATATCTGAAGATGGCCATATTTGTTGGTCTAGGCCATGAACAGGTTGGATCAAATGTAACGTTGATGGTGCCGTTTTTAATCAGGAGGCAAAGCTTGGTTATGGTTGGGTGGTTAGAGACTGCGCTGGTTCTTTGGTTGCTGCTGGGTATGGCTCCTTTGCGGGTCATTTGGATCCTGAAATGGCAGAAGCAATTAGCTGCAGAGAGGCCCTTAGCTGGTTAAAGACTTTTCAAGCAGCGAAAGTGATCCTTGAATCAGATGTTTTCAATCTTGTTCAGGCTATTCGGGGATCTGATTCCTTTCCAAGTCCTTTAGGTTTGGTTATTGATGATTGTAAGCAACTCCTCCTTGATATTGAGGATTGTCGTATTTATTTTGTTAGGCGGTCAGCAAACGGTGTCGCACATTCCTTAGCTCGTGCGCCGGATTCTATGTCTGGTAGCCATGTTTGGAAAGGTCCTCCACCTCCCTTTGTTTGTAATACTTTGATGTTGGATAATCAATAATAGTATTCCATTCTTTGTCAAAAAAAAAGTATTTAAAAAATGATATATATATTCATAAATATTTAATAAAATTAAATTACGACCATAAAAATATATATTATAAAATAAATTAAATTTCTACCTATACCATATATCCACACGTGACAATTATAATTCAACTAATTTTTTTTGCAATGCATGTTGATGCTGAAATGGACATGGGGTGTTTTGGATTAGAGAATGGAAGGGGGCAGGAGCATGGAACAGTGGGTGTAGCTGCTTTAATTCAACAATGTTACTGTCACATAAAAAAAAATATATTAAATAGTTACATACATACATATTATGGATTCTGTCTGATATGTAGGGTTCATAAATATACATGTGTGTATGTAAATATTATGTGATTTTTTTACTCCCTCTGTTCTTAAAAGATTGTCGTTTAAGGTTAATGCACACAGATTAAGGAATATAATTAATACCTAGCGAAAATACTATACTATACTTATTAATTGTCTCAACTAATTATTCCTTTTCCAATATTTCTTATTCAATTCAACCAATTACTATTTGGATTATAGTATTGAATTGAATAAGAATCATTGGGAATGGAAGAAAGATTTAAATAGGAGAAATCTTTAAATAAGATAAAGTAGGAAAAAAATAACTAATATGTATTGATTAACTTAAAACGATAATTTTTTTAGAATAAAAATTACTTCTTAAACCACAGTCTTTTAGCAACGGTCACAATCTTTTAGCAACGGTCGGAGAATTTGAGAATTTGATGATAGCATTATTTGCTTTTCTGGATTTGAGATCTGTCCTCTTTCTCTCTCCACATTTTCTCTCCATTTTTTTAGTATCTTTCATCTTTCTTCTCCACCCTTTTTCTTGCTCTTCCAAATCCAAAATTTTCACTCTAATCCAAATTTTTAAAAAGAACCAAGAAAAGGGGAGTCTTTGAGTGACCACATTGAGCTGTTCCCCTTTTTTACATTACTAAGCTACCCACATCTTGTTTATTGATTCTTTAATGCTTTGGGTTTTGATCAGATTTTAGTAAAGTTGGCCTTTGGATGAGAAAGAAATGGATGGAAGTTGTGAAGAGGACTACTGTTTGTGACCCAGAAATTTAGGTAGTGATTCTTTTCATCTTCACTCAGTTCATTGCTTTCTTTTTAATGTTTTGAAGAGATGATAATTGTTTGAAAGAGAGAGGCTTTAATCAAGAGGTTCATATGGGTTACCTCAGATCTGGGGAACTCATGTTTTTGTGAGAAAAAAAGGGGTAATCTTTTCTATGGGTTTTATGTGATTCTTGGGACTTTGCCTTTCCTTTCCTAGGTTCTTTCTCACGAGCCCTTTTTCTTTGTCTTTCTTGTGTTTGGAGATGAATGGTTGGATTTAATTCACTTCCCCCCCCCCCCCCCCTCCCCCTCTATACTGTGAATAATTAGTTTGGATTTAAGGATCTCTCGCACTGTAGTTGATTGTTGTTGATAAAGAAGAGTCCAGAGAAGGTTTACACAAGACTGACCTATACAATTTGGGTTAAAATTTCCACAAATGGAAGTTGGTATCCATTTTTTGTTCACCAGATCTGCCTACTAATTTCCATTTCAAAGCTTCTTAGAGACGTGGCCATTGTAAATTTACTTTCTTCATTTACTTATATTGAGTTCCTTACGCATGGAAAATGATCTGTTCAACTCCATTATTCATACTTCAAGATCATTCTGGATGGTAGAAGATGGTGATGAATTAGTTCAACAATGACAGGTTGTGTATTTTTAGAGGGGTTGGAGGGTAACTATTAC
This sequence comes from Panax stipuleanatus, assembly GCA_020205555.1. Classification (NCBI taxonomy): domain Eukaryota; kingdom Viridiplantae; phylum Streptophyta; class Magnoliopsida; order Apiales; family Araliaceae; genus Panax; species Panax stipuleanatus. The sequence goes on along the minus strand of CM035125.1, from coordinate 13,797,785 downwards.
TACGACCCATATAGTGATTTTGATAGAGATGTCTTCGGCGTTGGTTGAGCCATTTAGATTAGGTAATTCATTTTGCAGCAGCACAACCACAGGAACCCATATGAGTATTAGTAGGCTAAAGTTGATGGCAGATACAGCAAGCTTATTAACCGATTCTGCAACTAAAAGTTCTGTGGACTATACTTCCGATGGGAATGAGGATTGCCATTGTGATGATTCTGAGATTGAACTTAGTTGCACGGAGGTGTCCATGCCTGAAGAGAATAGATGTGGAGTATGGTTGATGTTATTTCTGAAAAGGAAAGCAACTGGGTTCCTAGTGATGCTTTAATCCAGGAAAGTGAGGAGGAGGATTCATTATCATTGGAGGGAGATCAAATCCCTTATAGTTCTTGTTCTCTTTCTGTTATAAGTGATTGTAGCAGTATCTGTGGTGACGATTTCTTATTTTACGATGCTTCATCTGAGATAGGAACAGCGAGTTCTATAGAAGTTGAGAAAAGCATTTCCAATATTGAGATTATTGTTAAGCCCACAGAATCGAGGAAGTCTAATGTTCAGGAGACTGTGAATAATCCTCTTATTGTGGCTGTGGGCCGTGAGGAAGGCATTAGAGATGAGTCCGATACGAAACCAGCTGCAGTTGTTATTCAGTTGCCCCCAGAGAAAGGGTCAAGTGGAACGGCAGTTCAGAGTGTTTTTGAAGTGGATTATGTACCCCTTTGGGGAATCACTTCCATGTGTGGAAGGAGACCAGAAATGGAGGATGCCCTTGCAACTGTACCTAGGTTTATGAAACTTCCAATTCAAATGTTGATTGGTGATCGAGTACCTGATGGAGTGACAAAATGTCTAAGTCAATTGACAGCTCATTTATTTGGAGTGTATGATGGTCATGGTGGCTCTCAGGTAGCCCTCTTATTTCTCACTCGTGGTTGATTTTCATTTTTCAACCCTGTGAATTTCTTTGTGGGATGTAAAAAAGTTATTTCAAATTGTTTTTAAATATCAGGTTGCAAACTATTGTCGTGATCAACTTCATTCTGCTTTGGCTGAGGAGTTAGAACTTGTTATGGCTAGATTGAGTGATGGATAAATTGGATTTCTTTAATGTCGTTTTAGGGAAGTGGGGATTTTATTGTGTCTAGGTAAAATTAGTCAATTAGCGTTCTTCTGTATATTGATGTTGCAATCAATTTCTTCAATTATTAATAGTAGTATGTTTACAGTTTACTGATTAACCTATTAGTTGATGTTAAACCCCATGATATTTGATAGAACTGAATTACTAGTTTGTCTCGCTCTTCTTTTGGCTGTGTTTAGCACTTTAGCTGCATACATCATGGTTTCTTTACAAGGGTGAAACACCGTCTTCATTCCTCCATATTATCTGCAAGTTCTGTTGTTCTACATCATTGAATTTTCTTCAATTGTATGTGACCAGACACCAGTATGGCTTGAGTATTTCTAATATAGAAGTTTCGGGAGTCAAAAATTTGCTAGATTTCTGTTTGTCAACAACTTTGTCTTGTATGATGCCATTGGTGTAGTAAATAAGTGCACATTGCTTACACACAATTTAGGAAAGATTGCATTTTTTATGATTAGTTAAAAGATTGCATGTTACCCATAAGAATAACCCCGGCCCCACTCCTTGGTGTACTTTGAGCAATGTTTCTTTAGGGAAGGTTTGAGGCAAGGTGACCTCTTGACAGAGGTCTAAGCCCCAAGAATTTTCATTTTCTCTTCATATTCATTTATAAATTATACTAAGTTAATATAGTGGACCCATTTTATTCGGAATGAGGCTGGTCGATCATATCGAAGATGAGGGACATTTAACAAAGAGAAGACCATCTAAATTTGGTATTAATCACCAAACCCTGAGAAACAGCTGCTAATAAATGGTGGAAACTAAAAATCTATGTTAAGTGATTTTTTTATGAAAAAACGAAATCTTTCCTCTCTCTCATTTTCCATTGTGGCTCATGGGGTGTGGGCAGGATTGCACATAGTAGTTAAGTATCCATAGAAAACTGAAGTTAAAATAGGAAATGATTTTGATGTGCTAGAATAAAAAGAATGCTAGCAGAAGCACATTACACTTGACAATATGCGATATTTTTCTGTCATCTTCTTTCTGATAGTAAAATGTGTCCATGAGCAGGTTTCTTGCTGCATTGGGTCCTCCTTTGTGCATGCACTTATTTTCTGTTTGTGCAGAACAGAAATTTTGTGAAACCAAATTAGAAGCTTATTTATGGTTTGTCTGTCTGTCACTGTCTCAGATAGATAGGGTCATTGCTGTTGGCTGCAGGTGATAGGTATTTGAAACCCTGGATTATTCCAGATCCGGAAGTGATGTTTATTCCTGGAACCAATGCAGATGAATGCCCCGTTCTAGCCAGCGATGGTTTATGGGATGTTATGACCAACGAGGAGGTATGTGACGCAGCTCGAAAACGGATTCTTCTTTGGCATAAAAAGAATGGCGTCACACTACCTGTAGAACGGGGTGAAGGAATTGATCCTGCAGCTCAAGCAGCTGCAGAGTGCCTCTCGAATCGAGCTCTTCAAAAGGGCAGCAAGGACAACATAACTGTGATTGTGGTTTGATTTATAGGTGTACTATATAAAATTCACATATAGATATTAGCCCAGCTGTTTATTTTACTTGGGCTTTTATGGCTTTTGCCGGTATAGCGCTGCTCAATGTAGCATAAAACATGGATACCAGTGTCAATCAGCTGTACTGCACATGTAAATGTTATTAGTTGTTTGAAGTAGGAACAAGAGATCCCGGGAGCTTTCCCATGATTTCTTATTATGCCTCCAATTTAAAGGCTCCATGAGGCATTGTATGATTTCTTATTTTTGACGGTGACTTGTTAAAGGAATTAGCAATGTGGAAATTAGTGTTGACATTACCATTGATCTGCTTGCCACTTCTCTGTTGCTGTCTTTATCTCTAGATACTATATATATATATATATATAGCTTTTGCAACATCATGCCTGTGAGTTGATAATGTTTCAACTATTTGGTTATCAAGCTTAGAATGGAGACAGCATGTCAAACTAATTTAGTTTGGACCAAAAAGTGCACAAGGGAAAATCAATCACCTAATTTATCCATGGAAAAGGAGATGAAACCTAAATGGTTCATTAAAATCTTGATTAAAAAAAGGTAGACGAAAATCAAAAATTCTATGTGGACATGAAAATTGGACTCGAGTATATTTGAATTTCATCTATTTGTATTTTGACCCCTAATGGGGAATAAAAATATAAATAGGTGAAATTCAAATACACTCGGTGTCTAATTTTCATGTCTACCTAGAAGAGCTCGACGAAAATACAAGTACTTTAACCATCTAGCACAAAAATCAAGTGAGAGCATTGGCCCAGATCCACCCACAATGGAAGTGAGAGTTCGATTCTCAGCACCCCATGTCCATGTACTAGGTTCTTAATAATAACAAAGAAACAAATTGTGTATCATTCTTGTAAAAGGAAAGTGAAACCACTCGGTATATTTGAAGTACAATGGAAATAAACTTGTAGATAGCCCATCAAACATAACAAACTTCTTCTAAGTTAATGTTATTTAGTAATGTCTAATGGTAATATTAGCATGAGATAAGAAAATTTATTTTAAGGACCATGCTGCAAGAACAGAGGAGGGCAAACAGAATTGAATCCTAGTACTTCCTGTATTCTAGCTCCTGCACAGCATCAGTGAGATGTTTTTCATTCTCGATGCTCTGAACCCACTTTGCATTTATGTAAACACGCTCAAGGCTCTGCTTCAAGGTCCTAGCAATTGAAGGCTTAGTACCGGGTTGCGAAAAACTCTTCTACTTCTTTTGCCTTCTCAAAGGAAGAGAACTAAGGAAAAGAAAGTGCGAGGAAAAGTTAGAATACTATAACTATAATTTCCCAGAATTAACCTTTTGAATAGGTAGTAGAATAAAAACAAAGGCTTATAATCTGAAAATCATCTCCTCCGGTGCATGGAGGGGGGGGGGGGGGGGGGGGGGGGAGGGGAGAGAGGGAGAGAGAGGTACAAACCGGTGACACACTGGCGCTGACAAATCGGGTTATTAGGAATCCAGAGCCAAAAGTTTTTGAGATGTGATCCCACTTATCCTGTATACGATTAATCAACAGGTAAATATACAACAATTATGTTATGATCTCTCTTCTTGAGTAGTTTTAATGACAGTTGGTGTATCTGAATAAGAGTGACAAAGTTCCCAAAAATTATGTTGTTCTTATACCACACAAACCTCAAACTATATTTTCTCCTGAATTTTTATACATCATGAATACATGTGTAAAAAGCAGAAGTATGACAGTTATTGAGTGGAACCACAGGTATTGGAAGTCAGAAAGATGTAGAGGTTACTTGCTTATTATTTTTGGGCTAGTTGGGGCAGACTAGGGTGAGGGTCAATCAGACCAAACCCATGTTTTTGGCAAGACCAGGCACGGCCCAGACTTGGGCGCAAAGCCTGAGCTCAATCAATAGTAATTAATGGGGTTCAAGCTGGGCTTTAGATAACAATATACTGATTCTTTTAATTATTCAACCAGATGTGTTCTTAATCTCAAAAGAATTGAAATGAAAACCCTGTGTATTCTTTCCTACATCAGCATCATTATTTACATAAACTCGTTATTTTGTTCTATATTGGCAAATTATAATGTGTCCATGCATAAATCCACAACATATGTATTGATTTGTACTTCCATAAATGACTACTAATGAAGTTACCTTCATCCAATTCCAAGCTATTTCACGTCCTTCCCTGCTTACAGATAGTCCATAAACAATATCTTGACTTCGAACCTATACAAAGACAAACTCGTCACAATAACATTTTGAATGATTTGCGGTCCTCAGTTTAAACTTTCGACTTATTTAACAATTAAAGAAATATTACAGTACCTCAGGTGACAACAAAAAGTTGAGAACTTCAAGAATAATGTCAGGATCCCTGCAAGATCCTAGAGAACCTGTATAAACAAAAATGGATATGCAATTGTCAGTAACTGAAGAATGTATTTGCTTTGCAACAGAAAATTTACTTAAGGAAAAAAAATTGTATCACCTAAAATCCGTGTCTTCTCCTGGCTCAGGTCACTCTCCCTATAAATTCTCAAAAGAGATTCATAATTTGACCGATTTGAAGTGCTCACATTCTGCAGCACTGCAATATATGCTGCCTGCCTCGGGAGAAGAAGGTATGTTAAATACACAACTAAGGAACAGTTACTGGGAATACACAAATCTGTGTTTATCAACCAACCCTTCTTATGTCAGGAGGGAGAAGAGGTGTATCTCTATCATTTAAGAATGCATGGAAACGCTTGGTCGCTTCCTCTATGATCACATCATGTCCAAACGCAGAGAGGGCAGCCAAAAGCTCACCTCTCAACATGGCATCTAAATGGCTCTCTCCTTGCTTAGGATCCCAACCAAGTCTCCTGTCAAAACATTTAACAGCACAACAATAATGTAATATACAAGTTCGACATAAAAAAAGGAAGAAAATAACTTTACTTCAGAAGATTGAAGAGAATTAGTACTTGAAATTAAGAAGAGATGAGGATATGAGGTTATCATGATTATTTACACCTCATATAGACTATAGGCAGAACTTTTCCGAATCTAATGAAGAATATAGCAAACAATGTGCTACTAAATTATCTTCACCAAGAATATATTCTTTTTTTAATTCCCGGAACTGGTTCTTTATAGACTTTATTATTCATCTTATTATTACGTAAATACTAAATCAAATTTCTTCATCTCCTTCAACCTTCTTTATTTCTCAAGTTATTGTGTTAGATGTACACAAGGTCCCAATCAATTGTACTAAGATCAATAGCTTCAAACTCGGATTTAGGTCAATATAATACAGGTATTCCAATATCCATGTGTTAAGGAACTAACTCTGCAGAATGCTGGAAAAGGTTAATGAGAAACAGCTTTATGTCGCTCACTAATTTAGGAGCACCATCAGCAGCAATTCTTACTACTTTATGACTTATCTGCCAGGAGAAAGAAAGAAATAAGAACTGGAATTAAGAACATGAGAATGCTTGAAGCAAAAAAATTAACAATTAGAAACAAACATACGCTAATCAAGTTCGACAAGACGGTGTAATCGAGTTCCTCCCTGAAAGCACCCATCCAGGTAAGCAATGAGGTCAAAGACTGCTTGCAAGCCATGCATAAGGCATACGAGTCATCCAAAATGCCTGTTGAGAAGGAACAAACTTGATCTTAACTCCTATTCATTATGACCATATATAAGAGTAAAAGGAGAACATCAAAATTACCATATCTATCCGTTGCAGACAAGCATTTCTTCTCTATTGCATATCTAAGTCTAGATGATAGGTCATCATCGTACTTCACCCTATAGAAACCTGACTGGTCCACATTAAGCTTTATCCAAGCACATCCTGAATCCTTATTCTTTTCCCCTCCACTTCCAGTCTGCATAAGGCTGCCTTGGGAAATTGAGCAACCCAAAAAATCCTTCATATCAAGAACTTCAGATTTTGTTTGGAACAAAACATTTCGTCGAGCATCATATGAGCCACAGCATAGTGTTATAGGAACAATCCATTGTCCGTCCCCATGTGAACCGCTTAACAAGAATTGTGACTGGCATTAGATTAGATAAACAGATTGTTAGAATTACAGAATTCTCAAAAATACTGTTATGAATCTGCAGAGGGACTATATATTCTTATCTAGGAGTGTCACGTCAAAAAATCCCACTGAAAAAGGAAATACAATCAAAGTACAAGTTGAACACAAGTAAACCTGCTCAAGCTCCAGTGTTTGATCTTTGACTTTAGCAGATACAACAGGGTAACCTTGTTGTTTGGTCCATGAATTCATAAGCTTGTTTACAGGTTCACCAGATTCCTCCTCAAGGACAGCCCATAAGTCTTCAGTCTTTGCATTTGAACAAGCATGTTTTTTTATGTAGGAGGCAAGTGCCCTCTAATTGCCATGAAAAAGTCCCAAATAAATTATGTTAGTTTCCAAGCAAAACAAAATGGATAGATAAATACACACATATAGAGCTATATATACCTATATAAGTAATTTCTGATGCACCAATGAAATGAGAACTACACAATAACAAAATTCTATTTGCTCAACATAATCATCATTATCAGAGTTCTCTATCAAGTTAAGAACATATATTCAAGGTATATGGAATTATCATGATTTTTAAAAACAACATTATGCTTATAAAGTGGGAATCTGTTCAAAATAACATCTAATAATTTTATCCTTCGCCATATTATGGAAGATAAGGATATTTTAATTTTCTTTCCAGATATTGGGAGCAAATGATACAATTCGCATCACACGTTAATAACTCAATACAAGTCCTAGGAGTTCATCGAATGAGTTTAAGTAATTGGGCTGAAATTTATTCAAGTTTGCTTAAAATGGAGCTAAATTCAAGTGAACCGTGTGGCAAGGATAGATTATATGACTTGGGTCTTCTAAATTCAACATATTCAGCAAGACCAAATCAGTGCAAGTCAAGTTGTCAAGCCCGTGTTCATTTATGTCGCTTAATTGTACGTAAATCTAAGTGCCAATTCATGGAGGGTTTTCAACATTTGTGCGACAATATGAATCACCAAATCAAGCAAGGAGTTTACAAGCTAATACGCAACAATACAAGTTTGAAATGCACGGAACGAAGGAAAATGAATTCAAACTACATGGCAAGGCATTCGTTATGGGATATATTTCTAAGTTCATTCTTATGTTGCAAATAAAGGAGGGCGAAATGGATCTTTCCATACTTGAAAATGAACGGCATTTTCTGGCAAACCGGTGTTGTCGTGCCTTCGTCAGTACTACCAGTGACGCTGCTGCGCCATAGTGGCAGAGAGAGGGTTCTGAAGGGATGGCGCTGCTGCGCCAGTTTTAGGCCTAGCAGTGCCGTCACGCCATAGTATCAAAGAGGCTTCTGGGGAAATAGCACAGCGCTGCCGCGCCAGTTCCAGTGCAAGTTATGGCGTTGCCGCGCCAGGGACGCGAGCACGATTTTCAATACACATTTTTATCATATTTTCTTGCATATTTTTTGGGATTTTCACATCTTTTCCAATTCTAATGTATCTATGATGTTTGTTAGATAGGATTTGATTTCCAAATTGATTTGTTAGCTAGGATTTTAATTCCAATTTGATTTCTTATTCCTTATAGAATTAGGGTTTATTGTTGTTAGTATAAATAGAATACATGGCTTATGTAAATGGATGATCAACTTTTATTATCAGATTTTATCAATATACTTGAGAGGGTTTTCTCAACTTTTGGTTCTTTAAAAATTCCTTCTTAGTTTTCTTTGATATTCAATTTTAACTTATCATACAACAATTCATAGTTGTGTGTGGCATCATCTTATACCGTATCAATCGTCGATTGTACCGAGGTTCTTGCTTCTTATAAATACGTGATTTAGGTGTCGTTGGTGTTCCATACAACGCAGACTTCTTTGCGCAAGCGAATCTACCAAGGTTCTCGTCTCCATATAGACAAAGGGTTGAGGTGTCATGAGCGATTCACCTTACGACTTTGTTAGAAACGATCCGGACGACGACCACCTCACGCAAGCGTGTCGTAGAGTTTTATCAATTATACACCCATATTTCACAGAAGTAGTGTGTGGAAGACGGTGTTCTAAAAGTCGGCCTAGTCGACGACTAGGTCGGGGTCGGAGGGCTGGCGTTTCGCCTAGGGCTGAGTCGGCCGGATTAGTCATTCGCCGACTTAGTCGACGTCTAGTCGGAGCTAGTCGGACAAGTCGGACGAGTCGGAAAAGTCAAAATTAAATTTAAGCCCTAAAAACCTTACACTTTGACTGCTTCTCTTCTTACGCGAGCGTGCTTCTCTTCTCTTCCGCGAGCGTGCTTCTCTTCTCTTCTGACGACGAGACTTGTTGCTGCTACTTCCGACAACGACCTGCTGCTGCCGAGTCGCCACTGCTGTCGAACCCCCTCCACGACGACGACGGGAACACTGTGAGTTTTCCGACTGCTGCTTTTGGTTTTGACTGCTCTCTGACTGCATAAGTAAATTATTGTGAGTTGCTTACTGTTGTGAGTTGCTTACTACTGCTTTGACTGCGACTCTGTGAGTTGCTTACTGTGACTCTATCTTTGACTGCACAAGTAAATGAACTCAGCTCCTATTAGTAAATTATTTTTGTTAAATAACTAAGTAAATACTAAATACATTGATGATAGTATATGACTGCTTTGACTGCTGCTTTATATGTTTATGCACAGGTATAGATAGTATCAATGGTTCAATCATCTTCGTCTTCGGTAGCCTCTACTACTTCTAAGTGTTCAGTATTAAAAAGAACTTCAGATGATGTTGAATGAGAATATGGCTTCCTTATAAATCCTAACAACAAGGATCATTGGAGATGCAAATTGTGTGACAAAGAGTATGGTGGAGGAGTTTATAGATTGAAACAACACATAGCAAATATCAAGGGAAATGTAGCACCATGCCCCAAGTCAACCAAGGAAGATAAAGAAAAATGTAAAATGGCACTTGACAAGGCAACAACTAAAAAGAGAGACAAGAAGATAGATGACGTGAATGTTAGAGCGGAAGTGGAAGTGGAGGCAATTCCAGAAGGAAATGAAGGCGAAGAAGTTGAAGTTTTAGGGTCAAGGAAGAGGACCTATTATCTTGGTCCCATGGATAGTTATGTAAGGGCCATCAATTCGGATTTGAGTACAAGTAAGAAGATGCGACAACAAAACATGAATGATGCACTTTGGAAAGAAAGAACTCATGATGTGAATAGGTACTTGGCTTGATGGATGTACGAATCCGGTATTCCATTTCATGCTATTGACAATGATAGCTTTAAATACTTTGTTGAGACGGTGGGTATATTTAGCCAGGGCTACCAACCCCCAAGCCAATACCAATTAAGGGATTCATCGTTGAAGGAGAAGGTGGAGAGAACCAAACAATCACTCAAGAAACAAGAAGAAGAGTGGGCTTCAACGGGATGCTCTATCATGACTGATGCTTGGACCGACCGAAAAAGAAGAAGCATCATGAATTTATGTGTTAATTGTAGGACTGGGACTTGTTTTCTTTCTTCTAAGGAAGATTCGGAGATGTCGCACACAGCTGAACATATATTTGGCTATGTTAACAAGTGAATTAATGAAGTTGGGGCGCAAAATGTAATCCAAGTAGTCACGGACAATGCTTCTAATAATATGGCAGCGGCGACATTGTTGAAGGCCAAGAGACCACACTTGTTTTGGACCTCATCTGCAACCCACACAATAAACCTCATGCTTGAAGGGATTGGAAAGCAACAAAAGTTCAAAGACTATTGAAAGGGCAAAGAAGTTCACTATATTTATTTATAGTCATCATAGAACATTGGCATTGATAAGAAAACATACAAAAAAGAGAGACATAGTGAGGCCGGGTGTTACTAGATTTGCAACCGCCTTCTTGACAATGCAAAGTATAATGGAGAAGAAACAAGAGTTGAAGATGATGTGTACTACCAATGAATGGGGAGCTCTTCCATGGGTGAAGACTGCAAAGGGGAAAGCCGCATTTGCTACAGTGATGAGTACGGCGTTTTGGAATAGCGTAACTCTTTGCTTGAAAGTGTTTGCTCCATTAGTGATGGTTCTTCGTCTTGTTGATGGGGATTGGAAGCCCTCAATGGGCTTTGTGTACTGGAGAGCTCAAGAAAGCGAAAGAAGAGATCAAAGAGGCATACAAACAAAATGAGGGTAACTACCAGCCAATATTACAAGTCATTGACACAAAAGGCTTATGTCGGCTTGATAGTCCATTGCATTTGACGGCTTACTTTTTGAATCCATTTTACCTCTTCAAGGATCCTACCATGAAAGATGATCCAATTATCATGGATGGTGTTTTTACTTGTGTTGAATCTTTCTTCCCCGATGATTTTGAAGTTCAAAATGAGGTCATCAATAAAGAGTTGTTGAAGTATAAGAACAAAGAGGGTGGATTTGGTAGACCATTGGCCACAAAGGGGTGTGAGGAGAACAATGATATTTATGATCCGGGTAACTTAATAATTACTTTTCTACTTTTCTTAGTTAGCAACTTAGTTTTTTTCCCCAATCAAGTAACTTATTATAGTTAGTACTAAATGACTCATTGAATTGTGCTTCTTTCATGATTAGTTGGATGGTGGTCTAACTATGGCAATCATACACCCAACTTGAAAAAAATGGCCATTAGAATTCTCTCTTTGACTTCGAATTCATCCGGATGCGAGAGAAATTGGAGCACTTTTGAGGGAGTAAGTATATATTCCCTCTCTTTATTTTATATTTTAATAAGGGTATTAGAATTATTAACATGAGAATTTTCTTTAATGTATAGATACAAAGGAAGAAAAGGAATAGACTTGATGCAACAAGGTTGAACAACCTAGTGTATGTCCAATTCAATGCTAAACTTGTCAACAAGAAAAGAAGGGTAAAGGAGAAAGATGTCCTAATTACTAGTAAAGCAACAAATGCACAAGGATGGACTGTTGAAGGTGGTGACGATGAAGTTGAGCCGGGTTCGGAACTAACATGGGATATGGTTGGGGAAGCTATGGGAGCGGATGAGGTCCTTCTACCTAGAAGAAGTGGTAGAAGTGTGCGAGAACTAGATGAAGACGGGTTTGTGTCAGAAGATGATGACAACGAAGAGGAAGATGAGAATTATGAGTTTGAATCCGATGGAGAGCAAGTCTTGGAGGGATATGGAGAAGAGGAGGAGTGATTGACTATTGATTTTGTACTACTTAGTTTCATTTGGTTAATTGATTTTGAACTTGGAGTGTCGAACTATTTGGTTTTACTATTGATTTTGTACTACTTAGTTCCATGTTTTTAAATTTAAATTGATGATTTGTGTTCCTTATTTATGTTATTCTACTTACTCAAAACTTATGAAGGAGGAAGGAGAATATATTTTTTTTAAAAAAATGAAAATCCAACTAGCCGATTAATCCCTTAATCGCTAGTCGGTAGCCAACCGACCTGGGACCAACTAGCGACTTTTAGAACACTGGTGGAAGATCACCATGTATAGTATATTGAGGGGACAAGACCACAAACCAGACTCTAAAAAAATGTGCCTTCCCTTCATGGGGTTAATACATAGGAGTCCACAAAAAACAAAAACTAATCATACCAGAACTACTTCTATAATCTATAATTGACTTTTTTAACCAAAAAAAAAAGGACTAATGGCAAACAAGAAAGTCCCTAACGCAAGTAAAAAATATATATCTATATTATAAAAAGAGAGGGGGAGGGGTTGGTTATTTCTTGAGGCTCTATCACAATATATCAATAACTACCTTATTTTCTCTCTTATTTTCTATCCCTATTTTTTCTCATCCCTATTTTTAAAGTACTATTTAAAATTTTTAATTTTTTTAATTGCACATGTATAGCATGTAACACAAACTAGTAGAAATAATGTGAGAAGCGCTTACCAATAATCTTTCCCTAATAGACAAAATTTAAACCAGTAACCTAATCATAATCAGCTTGGTTTCAACTATATTTAGTTGAAACAAATTTCATATTATAATGATGGACAAACAACATTAAGTGGTACAGCTTGCAACTGAAACAGTAGAACCAGACATTCTGTAGTAACGGGGTTCTTCCAGTTCAGTCCCAAAAGGAAAGAAAACAATTCAGCAAACAACCGCATCTATATATAAAATAGTTATACTGCAATTCATCCAACTCATTCTAATAAGGGTTGGGAGCAATAACAAGTATTTACTTAACAAGTAGAAATTTTGATCTAATCAAGTAGAAATTAAAAAAGGAAATTAACAAACTGACCACAACCAGAAGAAATTAAAGACAGCGTCGAAAATCAAATGACTAACCTGAAAAGTTTCAGCACCTAGATAGCTCTGCAGCATCCTGATAACGGATGCCCCCTTTCTGTAACTAATTGAATCAAATATTTCATCGATTTCACAAGCATGATTAATCTCTACCTGGAAATGGTGCTTTAAGTTAGTTTTAAGACATTTCATTATTTCTAATATTATACACAGACACATTTAAGTTGACCTATCTACCTCAATGGGGTGTGATTCAACAAGCCCATCCAGGCGAAGGCCCTCAGTACTTTCATCAAGAAACTGAGTCCAAATTTGCCATTCTGGGAACAAACTATCAGTTGCTAAATAGCTCACCTGACCACAATCAATATATTTGTAAACAATTTAACAGCAAAAACTTGGCAGAATTAAGCATGCATAAATGGATCAAATGAATAATACCCATGTTGCAAACCCCTCATTCAGCCACAGATGTGTCCACCATTCCATTGTGACAAGATTGCCGAACCACTGGTGTGCAAGTTCATGGGCTACAACAGTTGCAACCTGCACAGAATCCAATTAACAAAATTATAACATTTCTGAAATGTTGTACTATAATAACAACAGAATATACATAATTTGGTATCCAAAACAATTTTCAGCACATTCAAATTACCCTCTGCTTGTTAGCTGCTGCAGAGTGCTTATCATCAAAGAGCAAAGCTGTTTCCCGGTACGTCACTAGACCATAATTTTCCATGGCCCCCGCAGCAAAGTCGGGAATTGCAATCATGTCCAATTTGGGTAGTAAATATGGCACATCAAAATAGCTGCAAGATTAGATATAAAAATTTCAAATACGCTTCTGAAACATCTAATCAAATATCATGGCATACCGTATAAGCAAAAAAGAACACATGATATCTTAAGTTCATATGCAGTAAACATATCTGAACAACTGGCCCCAATATAAAATTTCAACATTGAAAATCAATGGGGCAGCACAAAGAGATCGGAACATACTCTTTGTATAGACCAAGTGTTTTAACAGCAACATCTAAAGCAAATTTCCCTTGATTTGCCTTTCCAACTTGGCAATATACCCGAACTTTAATGCCTGCAATATAGTTAAACTACTTTTTCAAGAACAAGGGTTGCATAGCACAAGCACAAGCACAAGAGCAAATGGAATATATGTTATGACTTTACCATCTGGCGTATGATCTTCAACATAATCAAACAAGCCAACCACTACTGCAACCAAATATGTAGACATGATTGGTGATTCCTGATAATAAACTGTCTTGAGATTGCCATCCACCTTTTCTTCAACAATTGGCATATTTGAAAGAGCTACAAGTTCAGATGGCAATTCCAGTGTGATTTTAAATTTAGCCTGTAAAGAAAGTGATTGAACCAAATAAATACTTTTAAATAAGTTGAACAAAAGAACATAAAAAACAAAAAAAAGGTCAGAATTCAAGCATCAACTTGCAAGTTGCAACCATTAAACCCATCAATATAGGCTAAATAATTTAAATATTTGCCTATAGGTAACCAGCTCAAAAAGTCTAATATAAAAAGCAGAATGGCTGCTAATTATGGACATAATGAACTCGTTCCAAGCTAACACGCATTCTAGCTAAAACATTTAATATACTATCACTTTGATAATTGTGTTGATTCCTTCTGGGATTGATATTGGGACTTCATGAGTATAATTGTGATGTAATTCAATGCTGTTTGGGCTTGAATTGGTTGTTTGTGGATTGAGTGACATAGGGTGATTAGCAGTGATGGGAATGAAGAGGAAGGTTAGCTTCCTAGTGAAAGGAAGCCCTGTTACCAAATTGGCAAGCACCCAAGGCTTGAACAAACTGATATGTATGCATTTATGTAGAATAGACTTAGGGGAAGGAAGAAAGGGCATAAATAGGATAGGAAATGGGTATAAAGATGAGCTCTATGCTCTCAGATTCATATGAAGCATGAAAATACAATGACTTTATTACATACTCATAAAAGATACTCTTTACAAACTAAGCTATCATGAGCCATTTTTTATGCTACACCAACTACTAGTATAACCAACTCACATGGTTTATGCTACCTCTAGATATACCTAAATACCCTCAGCTCTTTTTTCAAATAATTTTTGCTCGACAGCTTCTAGAGATTCTGAAACAGCCCATAGGTTGTTAGTAGTGCAGATAATAGCTTCTAAATGTTCATGTTTTGAATATAAAATAGTGTTTTATCCTTCAACAATTCAAAAGCAAACGCAACTTATTTTGTTAATTCTATAAAAAGTGCACCTACTTTTTTCAATAGGAAAGTTCATGCAACAACTTATAACATTGCAATTATCACATACATACATACATATAGATAGATAAAAAATATTTACCTTACAGGCAGGTTCATCCCAACAGGGAAAACATTTCCTGGCATCAGCTGGTTCAAACTGTGTTACCGCCATATTTTTCTTCTCGCCGTTATGTTCATAAGTACTAATAAAATAATATACACAATTTTGAACAAAATATATTAGTTAGCTAGAATGAGTGTCAATACAAGTATAATCATATCCTCTTTCACAAAAAAACACAAAAAAGACAAAACAGAAAAAGAAAATAATTAAACAAAATGAAATGAAATAATGCGGAATTTTTTTTAGCAACTCTTTTTCACCAATTGACATAAAGCTAGTGGCTACAAGGGTTAGTGAATATTGCTTTGTTTTCTCGTATTGCAATTCCTAAACTTTAAATCTTATGTGATATACTCCCTTTGTTCATTATTAACTTTCACGAGTCAATGAAGACATTTCAAACTCAAAAATATCTCAAATTGACTTTAAAAGGAGCTCTGCCAAACCTTAGGGCCCAACTACACATCATTTCAACGAGTATTTTCCAATAATAGGACAAATGACATCCAACTTTCTCAATTATAGCCAAAACGTTCTACTTTTCTAAAAATAACCCAAAAGCCAATTGAAGTGGCTTTTAAACACTAAAATGAAAATCAAAAGCCACTTCAAGTGGCTTTGGAATCTTAGTGTCAGTTTTTTTTTATAAAAAACAATTTCCGTCCAAATTTGTTTTTTAAAAATAACAAATTTGATCATTTTTATTTTTATTTTTTAAAAAAATTAAAAAAAAATATTATATACTTGAAAGCCGTTGGAATAAAAAAAATTATAAAGCTTGAAAGCCATGTCAAATGGCTATGGAACAATTGTTTTTTTTTAAAGTTGAAAGCCATTTCAAATGGCTTTGGAACAATAATTTTTTATTTTTTTTTGAAGTTGAACGCCATTTCAAATGGCTTTGGAACGCCATTTCAAATTTGATTTACAAAAAAAATTACAAATTAGAATGACAATCAGTTAACTAAAAAAATCACTTAAAAAATGGTTTCAAGATTCCAACGCCACTTTAAGTTGTGCCCCTTCAAGTGACGTTCAATTGTTCCGAAGCCATTTAAAATGGCGTTCATTTGTTTTAAAAAAAAATTGGGTCCAAAGCTAAGTTGACAATCCACTTTAAAAAATAAAAAATATTGTTCCAAAGCCATTTGAAATGGCATTCAACTTAAAAAAAAAAAAAAAATTGTTCCAAAGCCATTTGAAATGACTTTCAACTTAAAAAAAACAATTGTTCCGAAGCCATTTGAAATGTCATACATAAAAGAAAAACAAAACAGAGTCATGCAAAACAATCACAGGTATCAAAAGGAGAGCCACTAACCTTCTGTAAAAGCCTTTCATCTTATCATTCAGGGTTCCATCAAATGCAATAAACAAACTTCCAGCTCCGGCAGGAAGACTCTCAGTAAACTCCACCACTAGTATCTCATCCTCTTCGAACAATTCCACCTCCTTAGCCTCCAATACCTTAACCAGAAAATAAATTCATTTTCACTCATTTATCCCTTCATCACAAATTCACACCAACATCAATTAATTAAAGCTTAAATACATGGATCAGGGAATACCTTCGAACCATCCTGCGATCTGAACCGTGCGGAATTGGAATCAACGGAGAGCTCGGCGGCATTGAGAACAATGAACTTGGTGTCGGCGACGACATCGACGAAGATATTGACGTTGCCGGCGAATTTGCAGGCGGTGAGGTCCGGTTTCAGCTTTATTTCATAGCGTTTGGGGACTACGAATTTGGGGAGCCTGGGCTGACCTTTAAACTGCTGGTACTTCTGCTTCTGCTCCATTATACTCCCTTCGTAAGAATCGTTGATAAATATATAGCGAGAGAAATATAGAGATTGGATCTGAATTGAATTGAAGTGGAGTAGTGTGTTTATTTTGTGGTTTCGTAGGTTGGGAAACAGTGGCTGGAGTGAGTGGGGAATCTGCTGGAGAGTGTTTAGCGGCACCCAGCTCGTAAATGGAGTCCATTATTAAGTACCGACTTAAGCACCGAATCGAGTTCGAAAATATAATTTAAATATTAATAAAAAATATATAATATAAAAAAAATCGGCTAATTTATCAAATTTTAAAATTTATTTATATTTTAAATTGAGCTCGAATTAAATTTTTAATTAAACAAAAACGAATACGAATCCAACTTAAACTATTTACTTGCAAATGATACTAATTCGTTTCTTATGTACCAACAAGAAAAGAAACCACTTATGTTAATAAAACGTCAAGCAAACACAATCATACAAACAAGCACACAAACAAACGTAATTAAGAAATTATAATTACACACGAGTTGTGGTTTTTGCTTTGATACTCTTTTCGTTTCATAATATAAGTCGTTTTAAATGAGTGTTTTTGTCTCTTAATATATGTCGTTTGAGAATTTTAAGTAAGTATTAATTGTTTAGTTTTCAATATTACGTATTAAATATAATTTTGGTTATCTCACTATATTTTGACCAATAAATAATACTCTCTTTTTTCAATACAAGGACAATATAAACAATTGATATTATATTTAATGTTATACAATCATTTCCTTAATATTTGTACACAACTCTAAAATAACTTAAAGCATCTCCAACAGTATTAAGAAAAAAACTCTTAAAATTGAAGTTTGTTGACTTACGTGGCAATTTGAAGAACATTATTTGCTACTTTAATATTTTGTGCCTCATCAGTCTCTTCAATTCAATTAACGTAATATTTGATTTAAAACAATAATAATTGATAATATATGAAATAATTAATAACATTAATTTTTAAAAAAGATAGTAACATTCTGGAAAATAAGTTATATTTAAAAATTAATATTTAATTAAAACTAAATTTCCTTCCAAGAATTTTCTGTTTTGCTTGATGTGCGTGCTCTTTCCTATTGTATTGTTTTCTCTTGCCTTTATCTTTCCGTGTATTATTTTATTCTCTTTTCAATGAAAAACAAGTTTATCTTATCATGTTGACATTGCAAAAATGAATAACCCGACAAACAAATTTGATTATCCAAGGTCATTGGATAAATTTTTAATTCATGTGATTATTCAGAGGGTCATATTGGATAAACCAGAGAGTCATAATTAATGTGATTATCTAAAGGGTAATCAAAATAATATTTTATCCAATATGATAAATAAATAAATAAAAAGGAATAATATTAAATTTTAAAATGAGTTGTACATCAAACTCATCAAGTAAAATAAATATTTTTAGCATTTTTAATATGATTTTGATTCTCTCAAAACAAAATAAATATTTTAAAGAGGTAAGGTCAACTTACCATTTCTGAAGAGACAATATGAGATTGCAGATTTAATGACTAAAGTTAGAGAGACTATTGGAGATAATTTTTTGATATGACTCACCTATTTGAATATCTCAAAATAATTAAAGAGGCTGTTAAAAATACTCTTATATTAAGGGACAGAAGGAGATCAAAAGTCAACTTTTGAGGCTCAATGGAGGATAGTAATTGCAGCATAGTTCTAACTCTAGAATAACATGTTTGAATCCTAATCTCCAACATAAGGATAGGTCATCATAAATAGATCCAAATTTGTTGAGGGTAAACTTAAATTTATGAGTTCACAGGGTAATAATAAAAAATTTACCATTAGATTATCATTTTTGACATTCATAAAATGTATATTGTTGACCAAGAAATTATGTATATAAACATTTGTTGAACTAAGGACTCAATTTTTTCTATACAGTCAAATATATTATTTCAATAATATGAAGAAAAAAAAATGTGACATCTGGTTAAACTTCACAATATATATGATTTAAATATACTATTTATTAACCTCAATTTTATTAATGATATTTTTGTTAGTTATCATTATATTAATTAAAGCTGCATAGCTTGGAGCCATATATGTAACTAATTTTTTTTATATACATTAATTTCATTATACAGAATGAGGGGGGTGTTTGTTTATTTATTAATGAGTCTGAATAAATTTGAATCTGACTAAATAAGTCATTTGTTTAACAATTTTTATACTCTGAATGTATCTAACTATTCATACAAAAATTTGAGGCTAAGTAAAAAGTAGTGTTAAATGATATTTTTACTTGCATACCTCATAGACAATTGAAATTTACATTCAATATCAATCTTTTTTACTCTTGTAAATAAATTTTGTTATGTACAAATTGTTTTTTATTTTTCTTTAACAAATTAGTCAATAACTAATTTAATAAATGTTGTTGTAGTACTTTTATGTACTATAGAATGGTATTAATATTTTTTAGTATTTTATTCCTAAACTTATATTATTAATAGTATAAACCGTCAATTGTTCAAAAGTATATATTTAATTTTTATTATATAGCATTATTTATTTATAATTGCATAATAAATTTCTTCACAACCACCCAAATTATTATAATAAAATAATACGTGTATTAAGATATTTTAGGCAGACAATTATCGATCAAACACATTATTTCAGTTTTATTCAGATCTTCTACTCTATTTAGCTTATTTAATTTTTCTTATACATTATAAAATTTACATTCAGTTTTATTAAATAACACCGAACTCACAATTTATTTTATGGAGAGGGAGTGTCATACTATCCGGTAGGGGTGAGCATGGTGCGGTTTGAAGTCCAAACTGTAAACGAAATCGTTTAGGTGCGGTATGACAAGTCCAAAATCGCACATGAAACCGCTTGTGATTGGTGCGATGCGATTTTTAACCGTGTGGTACAGTTTCATTTGGTGCGATTTCGATTCTCAAATCAATTGAAACAACAAAATTTTATGTAATTTAGCATCACACAATATTAAATATCACTTTAATAACACACACAACCTTACTTATAATATTTTGTCTAAACAAAAGCTAAATAGAACCAAACACAAATTGTAAATTCGATTTTATATAATGTAGGGTGTGACTAATTAATTTTGAACATAAAATGATAAAATAATTTAATTATTTAATGAGTCTTGTGCTTATTATCATATCTCACGTATCTGTTCGTATTTATTTAATATTAATAAAATTTGTTATGATATATAACACTATTTATATAAAGAAAAATAAATAATTCGTAAGTTTAACCTTTTAAGTTTAGGATAATAATATTAGGAAAATGAAAAATATATATGTATATAAGCTAGTTTAACCTTTTAAGTTTAGGATAATAATATTAGGAAAATAAAAAATATATATGTATATAAGCTAATATGTATCTATATAAACATAGTGGTGATAATAGTAAATAAAATTTGTTGGTGGACTTGTTCTTGAAAAAAAAGTGTGTAGAGAGAGAAAGTGAATCAAAATCCTAGAGAGAGATAGTAAAAAAAAAATAGAAAGATAAAGTTAATAGTACAAGTTTTTAGTGAAAAATTAATTTTTCATTATATATGAATATATCTAATAATTATATACAATAATTTACTATATAACACACATTATTTTATATCCTATCTTATATACAGTTTTCATAATTAAGATATTTTCACATATTGAGTCTACATATTAATTAATAAAAATTGGGTGTTCTTAATATGTGCCCTTAGAGTATATGTTAAATACACAGTTCAAAAAAATATTTTTTTGAACTGTATGAATATTCTTTTAATTTTTATATTTACACCAAATTCAAAAAAATATACACACAATTTTAATATGTGTCCTAAAGGAACATGTTAAGAAATTTCATAAAAATTTGACACAAAAGTTAATATATATAGCACCACATATAAAAAAATGATGCGTAAATATAGGTTTCCATAATCTTTTGTCATTGATCTACCAATAACATCAAAACGGGTCATACTCATACCCAACTTCCTCTGATCCATTTCATTCTGCCGCAGCTGCCCAGGATTTGTGAGAGAGGCGGGATAAGTGAGTAGTATAAGATTCAGGAGCTAAAAAGATTGAATTTTGCAATTTCATATGGGAATTTTGAGAGAGAAGAAAAAGTCTTCTTCTTCATCAACATCGCCTTGTGCAAATCTGAGAGCTGCTTATAACAATTGCTTTAACAGGTCATATCCCCTTCTCTTTTTCCTAACCCTTTATATAATGATCTCTATTATATATGCGCAATACATTTGAATAACACAAAACTAGGGCTCAATGAATCAAACCCTATTTAATTCTGTAAAACCCACTTGCCATAACCCTCCGTGTGTGTGTGTGTTGTGTGTAATTTGATGTAAAACAGATGGTATTCAGAAAAGTTTTTGAGGGGTCAGTGGGACAAAGAGGAATGTGTTTCTGAGTGGAAAAAATACCGAGATTGTCTCTCAGTAAGCTTTTTATCATCATTCCCATTACCATCCACTCCTTAAATTCACTTGTTTGTCAGCAAATATCATAATTTTTTTGCAATCTATATTAAAATCTTAATGGGGTGGTGTTGATTTTTTATTTTTTATTTTATTTTTAATTCTTAAAAGCGACATTTGGACGATAAGCACCTGAGTAGATTCTTAGAGGCAGAAGGCATTGGCAATCTAATCCATCAAGTTGACTCTAGAGGTGCTTCCACATGATTGATGTTTTTCTGCAACATTTGATAGAAAAGGTTAGTGTAACTAGAGGTTGATTCAAACAGTTCTTTTCATTTTATATGTTATGTTTGCATTTGAATTCTGAAAACATTTTGTAATTTATATTACAACATATTATGCAATATAATCGAAAACGAGCAAATGGTACATGGAGGGAACACATATTTGTTGTTTTATAAATTTTATTTGCTTTAGGCAACAGAAACTGCTACTGCTCGTCTGATCCTGTATAATACTTCCATTTTGTGCTTGCGTAAACTGTACATTACCCATTGTAGGATAATACTGCTTTGCTTTGTTCGCTGAATGAACTGTCCTAGCCAAACATAATTCAAATAAACATTGTTTGGGTCCATTTTCACCTTCGACAAAATTCTACATGTATAGTGGAACTTGCTATATCTGAGTGAAACAACAGGACTTCTGTGATGCCAATCATTGGACATTGTCATTGGCTTGTTTAGGCAGAATCTGATGTCAGCTACACGAAATTATGGTGATGAACTCAAATTTGGCACTTGTAAATTAGTCATAAATTATCCGTATTCCGGCCAAATGTGTTTTGGATATTATCATCATGCTTCATACTGCACAAGAATCAGTAGTTTGACTGTACTGCTTTTTCAGTTCACGATTCCTCTCTTTTTTCAAAAACCTTGTCTCAGGATAATTTTGTTTAAACCTTTTAATTAAACGTGTGTCGGTGTGTGCGAAGACAAGCCTAAAAGACTTATAGGGAAAGTTCCTGATTTCCAATTCACTGATTCTTTTCCAGGCATGTGTACAAGGTTCGTGGAAAGATTTATTATGGGTAGGAGGACTGCTTTAAGCTGCTGATCTCACCAGATTCCTGTGCATTGCATATCATCAGCCTTCATTTCTCTCAAATGATGCAGGTTCTGTTAAATACTTGTTCAAACAACCACTTTTTGTAGTTGCATCATGTTTCCATGTTATAACCATTGTATCATAGGGATAATCATATGGCTATCTGGAACTTTCTAGTGTATTCTAAACAGTGCTAATGTCGTGTTGTTTAAGAGTGGGAGTCGACTATTTCTATTTTATGGATCTGAAATGGACTAGCTGTTGCAACATTGTGATGACAATTTCATCACATGCTGTATTCTGCATGACTTCTCATCGATGTGAGATTATTTTTGCACTTCTTGGCAATGGCTGGGCTATTAACATCTTAGCTATATCGTCCTCTTTACTTTGTCCTTGATCAGATCCTTATCCATATTACACAAAAAAAAGTGCAACACAGATTAGATTACTTTAGAGATGTAGATATAATGGGGAATTTTCTTTAAACTTCTATATCAATCAAGATCTGTTGATCTGTGAAATATGGTAGAATGAGGCCATGAATGACAGTCGGAACATGTCTACCTTATTATTTATTTTCAGGTCATCAATAATCCAGACTCAACAAAGGATTAATCGACTTCATTTCTCTTGAATAAGAAATGTGCAACCATCCATTCTTCTCCATTATTGTATCCAAATAGTTCTGCAACTGCAATGAAGAATGTTCTCCAGTAAACAGTCCACTTAACAGCTGAATCCTTTCCATAAGTAGACTCCATTATTGGTCTTACAGAACTCAAATTGTTGTCCATTCTTTTAAGCCATTCTTCACTGCAAGAAATGATTGTTTAGTTTTTAAAGAGAAACCAAGAGCCCCATAATATATCTTCTCACCCAAACATTCATAAAGAACAATCAGTTAGGAGAACTGAGTTGGTACAATATTCTTCAGGAAAAATTACATTTTCTAGGTACAGCATATTTTGCCACCCTATATTCACAGATAATATTAAAAGTACAGAATAGTTCACCCTTACCTTGTCTGTGCGTAATGTTTCCCATTCACAAGCCAATGGTTGACTACAGAAACATCATCCTGCACAATAACATAACCAACAAACATAGCAGCAAGTCAAAATTCATGCTTAGCTTTTGATTTGCTTCTTTTTGGGTAAAAAATGTTTCATTAATAATGAGTTTCAGAGCTTGTTTCAAGAATAGCAAAGAGTGTCTAACCTAGTACCATTGGCATATCAATCAGATTAGAGATTATGACACAACGGCTCCAATGGCAGCCAAAAATGGTGTGGAAAAAAAAAATAGACCAGGCCACAGGTAATGGGGGTGGTGGAAAAGAAGGGAAATGAGAAAGGGATAATAGAAACTAGAAAAAAACAATCAGAACTATTATGCCTAGCAAGATCAAGCAAATATAATCTATTTTTATTAGTATTTTAAAGTTCACCTGAAAATATAGTAGTAGATTCGCTGAAGGCATTGTACCTCCTGTAAAGAAGTACCTAGTTATCCAGTCATCTTCATTAATGTCCTGCATGCCAGGAAGTTACGTAATCACCATGAGTAAGAGCTTGCTAACAACAGCCTAATGACAAGTTTGCAGGAATCAACAAATATTTTAACTCATTAAACTAAAAGAATCCTGGTATACCTCAAAGTGGTAAGCAAATGCTTTATGGCAGAAATGATGAACAAAAAGAAGACTATCAGGGTGCATCCACCTGGATATCTTCTTCAGAAGTTCCTTGTAGTTCTTCATATGCTATTTCAAAGACAAAGCCAATTCTTAAAGCATACACATAAAGTTCATGCAATACAAAAGGGGTTTGAAACTGCATACCTCAAACATTTCTATGGAAAATATTCGGTCATAGGATGCTTCCATATCAAACGTGCTAATATCTGCAACAATGACCTCCACATTTTGGAGCTGAAGATCCCTATTGAGAAAGAAAGAGGAAATTCTTGAGGTCCTCTAATATACCAGTGCTTTTTCGCAAGAGATAGGAAATTTCCTTACAAAACGGTACCTCTAAAGATAAAAGCAAAGAGATGCACCAAAACATATACAGTTTCAGGAAAAGTTGAGAGAGATCGTGTCTGAATGTTCACTCTACTACATAAGGTAATTATCAAGTCACATACCGGCACTGCTCCTCAATAAATGCTTTCTGGGTCGTTGAATTGCAAATCCCAGTTATCTTGCATTTGTTATACTTCTGTGCTATGTATATGGATAAAGATCCCCAGCCACATCCAACATCAAGAACAGTGTGACCATCTTCTAATTGTGATCTATCACAGTACATTTCTAACATTGCTTTCTCAGCATCATCTAAGGTGCTCGACTTATCAGGGAAGTAGCAACAACTGCATAATTCACGTACAAAACTGATCATGTATTAATGCTAGAGATCAACAAATTTTGATATTCAATTGTACAAACATTCCATGTCACTCTTTGCTTCTAGTATTTAGTTTTACTGAAGTCATCCTTGACATTCTGTTTTTACTCCTTAAAACTAACAATAATATGATAGCCATTCAATTCATTTAAACAAGTCTTAAACCCCAATACGTTATTGGTTTTTCTTTTTTCAAGATCAGTTTAATAATGCAATAATTAAATATAAAATCACTGTGTTGGTCCCCAGACAAATTTCTTCAATTCCCTGTTTGAGCTCCTGTGGCAGGCACTTTAGCTTGTGTCCAATTGCAGGTGCACATTTCTCACCATGTCATGTTATAATATTATAGAATTCATTTACCTGTATTTGAGATTCTTCCCAAGCACAAGCTTGAAGAAAGAGGTTGGCAACTCATAATGTTGATATTTTGGCTCCTCAGTCTTGATGGCTATAGACATTTCTCTCAGAGCTGCAAGAGAGAACCAATTAATCCACACACATCTAGACAATTATAGCATACATACACATATATGTGTGCGTATGGATCATCAAGTCACCATCCAAAAACGAATGCTAAACAACTCAAAGGTGAAATTCCACCAACTACTATTCCTTGAACAGTTTCAAACTCCACTACTAGAGCACTTGCATACAGTGTCTTTCACGTGCTCATCAGAAGCCTTAACTACATACATAACCTAAGAACTTTAAACATCTGTTGTCATCAACATTATAGATCCATTATTACCATAGGACACACAAACTGATATTATATATAGAGTATATAGCGTTCTTTAACAATAATGTCTATGCAGGCTAATTAAGAAAAGATGAGGAAACAAACAACACAAGAAAACCCAATTACGTCCTCCCGTATACATCGAGGACATTACAAGTTTTTTGTGGTACTCAATCACATAACATAAAGGCCCAATTTGTAGATACTAATACCCACACATTCTCTAGTCAATGCAAGACTGATTCATACACTAGAGATATTCCTTTCAAAATTAGGACTCCTACTAGTATTAGATTACGGTATCCTAACATATACAATTCAACAATCTTTTGTCACCTCCTACAAGCCTGAGTATGTTACCTTAATTACATAACCATTAACAAATAGGAAACCTATCATTTCAATATTTTGTTCAAATGAGAATAATTCAACTTGTTTTAACATAGCTTATCAGATGGCCTCCATTCCCTTGCTTCCCTTGAGGCTTTCAAAAAGTCGAAGTGAGACTTTTTTTGGGGGGAAATTGAGGTAGTATTTCATAATTTGACAACATGTAACAATATTTAAATCAAATGGGTACCAACAATCCTCAACTGCTACTAGTTAAAATCTAAGAAACAAATTAGTAAGAAGCAGCAACTAACATGAACAATTATAGGCATTTCTTCATAATATGCTCAATTTAATGTAGTTTAAGAGAGAAAGGGGAGTACAATGCGCGAATTGCAGGAGGTCGGAGAGTTGTAGTTCGGCAGACGATTTGTAACCGGATCGAAGCCGGCTAGCCAATAGAAGACGAGTCAATCTCCTTATCAGAGCGTCCGGTAGTAAATTACGCTCCAATGAAGCAAACATCATGCGCACAGTAGCATCGTACGGTAATTGCACCATCGTATTCATCTCTTCAATAAGGATTTTCTCTCTCTAAAACTCTCTCTCTCTAGACCAGAGGAAGAAGATAATTCTTTCTGTCTCTCTAATAACTGAGACGGATAAGTCATAAGTTATTCTGTATAAAATAATGCTAGGATCACATAAAAATTCTCACATAACTCTCACATATACACATATAAATAATATAGGCCCCATATGTTAGGCAGGATCCACAATATTTATGTATGTGTATGTGAGAATTATGTGAGAGTTTTTATGTGATAGTAGCATTATTGTTCTGTATATTTGCTACTGTAGTTTTTGTCGGACAAAAATACATAATTAAAATTTTACTATATATATTTAAGGCTTTGATATAATTTATTACTTAAAATTATAGGTCATATTCTACTTCAATGATTTATCTCACCTTTCAATTTTGTCAATGAGATGATTGAACTATTAATTTTTTTTCAATTCTAATAAATTGAGTCTGCCACTCAAAAATCGCTGACGTGACTATCTGAGTGGGCCAGTTGAGTTGTAATGAAAAAAAAATACTATCTCCGTCCCATAATAAGTGTTTTTTTATATTTAATATTTTTTTTCAAAATAAGTGATGTGTTAAAATTCTAATATATTTTTTATAATATTTTTTCATATGTGTCCTTCTGCTACCAATGGTATTTATTGCGTATTTATTGAGAAGTTGAAAGGTTGAAGAAAGAGAAAGAGAAATTAAAATAGTTGTAGAATAAATTGTACCTCTAGTATTATTCTTTCGAAATTATTTGCTAGATCTGAGTTTTGGTCTTATTTTTGTTTAAATTTAATTTAAGCTAATATAAAATGTTATATTACTCTTTTGCCCTTTCAAGTCAATAAAATAATTTAAAGATTAGTCTTCTTTTAACACATAGACATTGTATTGTCACGTGATCATGTCATGTCATGAATTTATGACATGACAGTTTAATTAGATTAAAATAAAAAAAATTAATAATTTAATGATCTGATTAAAAAATTGAGCGATCAATTGCCGAAGTGAAAAATGATCAATAGTTTAGGATAATAATATATATTTAAGCGTATATTTAAACATTGTTGCTTATGCATGCCTTACAAAGTTATTCATATGTTTTTTTTTTCTTGAGGAGTTTCTATTCTCTCTAAAAAAATTAATAAGAAATCACCCCTTGTGCTATATTTTAAATGAGATTTTTATACACTATTTTGTATGCAAGCATGATTGTGACACAATACCTAACAAAATTATGATTATTAAATAAAATATAAATATAATTTCATTTAATTTACATAAAAAAGGGTTTAATTATGAACATTTGAATTTAGAAAAAGACAAATTTAATCGAGATCAGATATTATTTTTTTTAGGAAAAATCTTTTTATAACATGTGAATTTGACTTCTACGGTTCTACCCCGATTACTTCACACAAATTTTGTTCGATATATTTGGTATATAGTCTTATATTTTATGTGTTGTTTGAGATTATTATGTTCAAATTGGGATAATCATATCAATGCAAGTATATAACAAATCAAAAAAAAATCTTGTCCAAATTAATTTGGTTGGTCATTTCAGGGTTAAAGCAGAAGTGTTAATAAACAAAATTGAGTTATAAATGCATTGTAGTTTTCATGCTTTTTTTTATCCAAATTAATGTGGTTTGTAGAAAATTGAGTAAATGCATTAGTAAGATCATTGTGGTCAGAAATGATGAGAAATGTGAGGCCTCGTCATGGATCCGGTTAGGGTAAAGTTGACACCAACTTCACCCTAATAAGTTCTATAGCTTTTTATTGCATTGGTTAATGCAACATTTTTTATAATTCGTGCAATGAAAAGTTATATGAAAACTCGTGCATCTCTTCTCACTTCAACAGTGCAGGGGCAAAATGGGAAGAGTTGCTTTGTTGAATTTACATATTATGAAAACCTGACACTCTAAAACTTCCCGGCCCACTAGCTTATTTGCAACTTTCAGCCTCCGAAATTGAAGTTTACTTTTATAGATTTGTCTATTTTCATATGATGTAATACTAAACATAACAACATTTATAGCCCTTTTTTAGGAAATTTTTAATTACTTTTGGGTGGAACTTGATGATATATGTTTCTGCGGTTCATTCTTGTATCCCTTGGATTTTGAATCAGTAATTATGAAGGGTAAGAAAGGGAACAGCTTATCCGCCTTTTTTCTTGTGTGAAGGCACTTGTGTGCTAATTTTCCATTTCAGAGAGGTTTTTCCTCTCCTTTTAATGTGATTAGTTTCTCAGCTGATATGTAGTGCTGCCCTCACTGTTTTTAGTTGCTTAACAGTGACACTGGGCTTTAGTGTGGATATCCATGGCATCTTTTTGCATGAAATGGCACGCTGCTATGATGTGCACGTGATTTTACTAGTATTGCTATGGGAGCATGTACAATTTCAGGGGATGTTCAGTACCTGATTCTTATAGTATTCTTCGGGGAGTCGGGAGTGGACCGATGGAATTGTCCGATTATAGCCCGACGTATGACCACCATGTCTTGTCGCAAGCAAGTACCTCCCTTCCCCTTATCACGGAAAGAAAAGACAAGACTAACCATGACAAAGATCATATGGTATTTGGCCCTTTGGCCAGTGGTATGACTCGCTTCATAATATCTATGAGTTCGAGAGTTTGATCCTTGGTGGCAGCAAAGAGTGTGTGTGGGGTGCGTGTGTCAATGTAGCAAAAAAAAAACCATGATAAAGGCCTTTCTTCTGGTGCCTTACTTTGGACTCCCAATGAATCTCGAGAATCGACTTGAAGACCCTGTTGCATTTCGGCCCCAGGGCACCATAGTATGTCGAGAATACGGAGGCACATACTAGACGTAACCACTCCCTTGATTGGGGGCTGTTTTTAGCTTAAGTTATTGTTGTCAGGTTTAATTGTTTTGTAGAATAGTACTAGTCCTGTTGCCTAAAACTTTTGCACCATAAGGTTGAAAATAGCACTAATGATAGGTAGTAATGTAAAAGTGAATAGTGGAATAAATATATTAAGGTTCCAATTAGTATTCAAAAATGTTTCAGCAGTTGTAGGAAATTGATGCAGTCAAATATTTCTAAAAAGATTTATCTTGCTTTTCAAAAAAAAGAAAAAAGAAAAGAAAGAAAGAAAAAGATTTATCTTGAATATCTTAGGTTTTGAATAATCTTGAATACATATTTCCTTGCCATTTGAACTAGTTACATTTGTACTTGATTTTTAGACTATATTTGGATTGTTCCATCTTTCTTAAAAAATAAATGAGTACATAAGAAACGAAAATGAAAAGTCGCAAGAATGATCAATTTTACGACATATTTGATACAGTGAATCAATTTTATAATCATATCTAATATCATATATTGATTTCACTTTCTTTTTCGTTTTCTTCAATTTCCTACGTTTTCTGATCAACTCATTATCATTATCCTACAATATATATCGAAGCGCCTATTAGTTGTGAAATTACGGAAGAGGACGAATGTAATGGCCTTAATAATAACATGCTCGTCTGACAATTTTTCACAAGACTTAACCATTTCGTCCTTTTTAAATTTTTTTAACATCAAGTTAACTTTGATTAATTGATCAATACACTGTCGACACGCAGATAAGTGATCTCTCTCTAAATTCACGGTAACAGATCCCTCGTAGGCTCAAACATAACTTCAAAGAGTAGTGTTAGAGACACAACTTATTCTACAACTATTTTACAATTTGTTGATGTGACATACTCCACCTCAGCATATTGATGAACAAATTGTTTCAATGTAGTCTTCGACCTCACGTAAAAACGGAGATGAAATATGCCACATCATCAAATTATAAAATAATCGTAGAATAAATTGTATCTCTAACATTATTTAACTTCAAAATGGCTCTGCAGAGCTTATACATATGAGTAAATAGTAATAATCATCATTATTTAATAGCACTTGATTTCTTTTATTATTAGTTTAATATATTCTCCTTTGGTCCCATAAAGAAATGACTACCTACTTTAAAAAAAAATTAATAGGTTCACTTTTTATTATCCTTTTTGTTTATTTTTTTTAACATTTTAAGCATCAACTAATTCATTTGGGCGAGATATCTTAAGATGCCATGATACTAAATTATGTGATAGTAGCATTGCTCCTTATAAAAAGTATTAAAGGAATGGCCATAAAAATTAGTATCATGGCATCTTAAGATGAGCAATGCTACTATCATATAATTTGAATCACATAAAACTCACATACACACACATGCATATTAGCGGATCATGCATATCACGCTGAGTCCACAATATTTACGTGTGTATGTGAGCATTATGTGACCCAAAATTATTTGATAGTAACATTATTTTTTTATAAGATACTTGCTTAAAATGAGACATGTTCAAAGCGGTTGTTGCTCAAAATTCACTTAAAATACACTCGTCATGGCCACCACATACACTTAAAATACTTTAAAATTATTTCATTTCGTCCTACATTCCATTCCTTGGGTTCAAACGCAGCATAATTGCCAAAAGATGGAATTAAGTTTCAGGGTTAATGCTTGATGTAAATGTTTTGGCATAAATATTAAAAAAGATCTCATTTTGTAGGTAATTAAGCTTTTCAGAATTAAATTCTAGTTCATATCATATCTCATTCATTTTTTGGAAAAAGAGAACACTCGAGTATCACTGATCGTCAAGAAGTACTTGTCAATAGCCATGTTTTCTTTAGCATATACAATCAAGTTTGCTGTTATATATATATATATATATATATATATGAACCATGATGTCCATACTGATCGATCCTGCCACTAAAATTTTTTTTTTTTGAACTCTGGTGGTAAATGAAATACTACAATTAATAATTTTCTG
The DNA here is from genome assembly GCA_020205555.1 of Panax stipuleanatus. Classification (NCBI taxonomy): domain Eukaryota; kingdom Viridiplantae; phylum Streptophyta; class Magnoliopsida; order Apiales; family Araliaceae; genus Panax; species Panax stipuleanatus. Next base: position 13,766,130 of record CM035125.1, on the reverse strand, counting down.
AACCAAGAACTAGCTATAATTAATATATATATATATATGGGCTATATATAGCTACACAGCTGTGTAGCTACACAGTAGGCTATAGCGACGGTTTTTAAGGCTATAGCGACGGTTTGTCTGTCGCCATAGATATTCTGTCTATAGTGACAGACAAACCATCGCTATAGCCCTGAAAAACCGTCGCTATAGCCTACTGTGCACTACACAGCTGTGTACTTATATTTTTTCATATATATATATATATATATATATAGCTTTTCAAAAACTCAAATTAATTCCCTAAAAAATCAGAATGTTGAAGGCCCGCGGTGGTTATGAACACTCTCATAGGTAGTTATCACATACCTCGGATCCTCTCCATCTCTTTCAACCCTCTTCTTCACCGGGCATCCTTCAACTGAACACCTATAATAGTTCCTGTTGATCCACCACACGCATGCACCATAGTAGTTGTGTCATGTGTGGGTGATATATTAATTTATTTATAGCTGTTTTTCGGTTTAAATTTCATGGTAAAGTTATTTCCGACATAATATATTCCCTCATAAATAAATTATTTATTTCCCATGAAATTTTAGTCGAAAATAGATTATTTCATTTTTTTTTAAAAACACCGACATGCTTATTAATTTCTAACGGAATATTGTCTATCAGACATCTCTGACGGAAATTTTGGCTATCTCCGACAAAATTTTCGAGTCGTGTATTTCAGATGGGTCCTCAGAAAATTCCGTTGAAAATAGTCGTTTTTCTTGTTGTGTCTGACAGGCAAGCTTTATAAACTCTTATATATCTTTTTTCATTTGTTCGATTATTAGATTAAAAAAACATAACTTGTTGCTTGATTAATTACTTTGACTCACAATGGCATTTAATCTATTTACCATGGAATTAAGGGTTTTGTGTTAGTATTATTAAGTATAGAATAGAGAGCAAGCAAAGGTGTTATGTATAGATTCTATTGCTTGATGTAATCATTGTCATAATTATGTACCTTGGATTTGGGCTGTTTTTCACCATCTTCTTCCCATACTTCCTCCACTTGAAACCATCATCTAGGATTTCAATCTCCGACATTGTTTTAAAAACTATTCTTTCTAATTTATTATTATCCTTCTTCTCCCTTCCGCTCCCACTGCCTCCTAATAACATAAAATCAGCATATTAATTAGCCAACAAAATGTGTGTTTGCCTATGCTTGTGATACACAAACACACACACACACACACACATATATATATATAGAAGTGTAATTTCCATGCATGTATAACATAGTTTAAATATAGAAAATTTGCTAAAAATTCCATACAGCTCAACTTTCATTCATTCAGTTGATCATTATAATGCAAATAGGTGGCATTGATCGAGTTGCTTACTGTCAGCAGGTCCTTGATCATGGTGGCTGCTTGTTCCAATGGAGCTGCCAACTAATTCATTAGCTGCATAAACCGGATTCACAGGGTACCCAGAAACCATCATTGCTGGTTCTTCCTCCTCTGCCGGCCACTCATCAAACTCTAAAAGCTCGGACAATTCAAAGTTGGCATAGTCACTCTGAGGCGAGTCTAATGATCTAAACGTGTTATCTTCCGACTTCCCTGCCATGGTTTAATTATCGTCCAAACGAAGATTTTCTTTTATATGTGTCCATAGGAGCCCTTCGTATGAGCTTCTTGTGAAATACGAAGAAGCTTCATATATATATATATATATGGGGTTGCATCCACAGCAACCGGTTGCTGAGAGCAATCACTTTATATGGGGTTTAAAAATCATTATTATAATGGGGTCCACTGTACTTGGGGGATAAATTGAATCAAAAGTTCCTACAAGGAGTAGGATAAAGTGATTGCTCCCAGCAACCGATTGTTGTGGATACAACCCCTATATATATATATATAGGGTCCTCTTAACATGTGTCCTAAGGGCACATGCTAAGCACACAATTCAATAGAATATTCTCTTGAACTGTGTGCATATTCTCTTGATTTTTACATTTACACCATATTCAAAAGAATATGCACACAATTCAAGAGAATATTCTCTTGAACTGTGTGCTTAGCATGTACTCTTAGAACACATATTAAAAAATTCCATATATATATATATATATATATGCTTAGTACTGGCGGCTAAGGTTTATATATACTTTGGGCCCAAGAAGAGAACTGAAAAAAAATGAAGTCATGATGCTAAAGCTTGTGCGTAGACTTTCTTGTTTATTTTGACATTTTTATAAACCCCTTCACAACGACAAAAAAGGTCTGCCATGACTAATTGCATATGCCATTGACCCCTAGCTTTGTTCTTTTGTTACACAGCCTTGCCATGTTTGTATTTGCCACTTCCTTTTCTCCGGTATTCATGTTATGCATCTATTCATGGATCTTGATTGATTGCAGACGGTTCAAAATATGCAATTTATAGAAATAAGTTACATTAGTATAATATTTGTTTAACAAAGTTATATTTCAGATGACATTTGATATACAATTCTTATGGAATTACAACTCTGAGCTATATAAATGTAACTTGTTTCTATAAACTGTCAAAATCATGAACCGGCCAAACTCTCTTGGTAGGCTATTTGACAATTTTTTTATAATTTAGTTTATACTTTTTTGATAAAGTCTAGGACATTGTGAGTTTTAAATTAAAACATCGGATATTTTTCAAAAGAGTCTGCAACGAACAAATCTAGTCTAGACATAAAATATGTGCCAATATCCTTTGGTGGTATCTATATGGAGAAAATTTACTTGTGAACGGGGTCTAAGAGACTTGGAATCTCAAATATCCATCATTAATTATGATCATAATAGCAAGAATAAGAGGAATTAGGAAAGTTCAAGGAACTTATTAGAGAGACTCCTACTTACTCCCTTCTCCTTATCACTATTAGAGGAACTCTCTTAAAAAACTTTAGTTTTTAATTAAAACATCGGATACGTTTCAAAAGAGTCGTGCACCGAACAAATCTAGTTTGGACATAAAATAAATAAATTGAAGGAAAGTTCAAGGAACTTATTAGAGAGACTCCTTCCTACGTACCATGAACACTTGGCCTTGTGAGAACTGCAGAAACTCCACTCCATACACATGTTGAAGTCGTGTTCATATTTGACCTAATTGAACATGAACATTCCTTGAGGTGCAACTAGAATATTTGACCTTGAACATTTAACAGGTAGGAACCTCGCCACTAGGGTTAATATTGGGAGTCTAAATAAAAGTATATTGAAATGGTTTTTATATATACATAATAAAAGATTTAAGATTTACAAAATATTACTTTGCATGATATATTATTGGCAGAAGTCGAATTACGATTGTAATGTATATCAATACATGAGATTGAATAGTTAATAAAATTGGTTTACTGTATCAAATATATTGTAAAAATATTATCAATTAAATTTATCCACGGAACTCTAAATATATATCATTTTCCTAGGCAGACTAGACATATACTTCCTCCTTTCCAAATTAAAATATTATTATTAATTTTTTAAAATCAATTTTAGATATTTTTAAACACAAAATTAATGTATTTTTTAAAAAATTATAAAACAATAAATTGTATAATAAATAGTAATTTTTAGATAATTTAAAATATTTATTATCGTGTTAATGAAAATTAAAAAAAAATATTAATTAAAAGTTTAAAAATATTATTAAATTAATTTTCTTAAAATGAATAATGACATTATATTTTGTTGACGGGAAAGTCCAATTGCAATGCTGTCAATTTTCGGACCTAAGTTAGTAAGTTAGGCATATCATCATTAAAAACATATGCGTAGTATAAAAGCCAATAACATTGTGCCAACTGAATAAAGACTTAATAAGTGTGGCAACTTTTTTCCACTGGGATCTTTTACACTATTATAAACCGGCTTTTCGACGGTGTAATTATGTCATATTTTTTGTCCTTATAAATTTAATTATATTACTATTTTATTTTATTTATATTATTTATAAATTTATTTATTTAATTATCTAAATTTTATAATTTTTTTATTTTATTCTTTATAATTTACACACGTACCACGTGTACATAAGATTTTTCTTTTAGTGAGTAATATAGTACTCCTTCCGCTTTTTAAATTATAAAAGTTTTTTTGATTTTTAAAATTTAACATTAGATAATTTAAAATTAATATAATTTATTAAAAATTACAAAATAATAAATATTTGAATTATTAATATTTTTTAAATTATTTATTATATTTATTGTTGTATTAACTAAAATTTAAAAAAAAATCTATTAATTTAAAATTTAAAAATATTCTAAATTAATTTAAAAAATAAATAATGATCTCAGATTTTAATGGAAGATAGTATAACAGAAATGAATAATACTAGAGACTCAACTTATTCTATAACTATTTTACAATTTGCTAATGTAACATACTCCAGTACTCCACCTCAGCTTTTAGGTGGGGCCGAAGACTACATTAAAATAATTTTTCATCAATATGCTGAGGTGGAATAAATCATATCACTAAATTATAAAATAATTATAGAATAAATTATATCTCTGACACTACTCGAACAAAAATACATCAAGGGAGACGGGGAGGACTCTTTAGTCTCCCATAATTCTGGGTCCTAGACACACCGAGCATCAACATTTATGCCAATAGAACTTGATTAAAAATTTAAAACACTCACCAAATGTAATTAATATTAACATTAAAATACAGATTAATATACATCTACAAAGATAAAATGAAATTGACCTTATTATTAATAGGCCTAAATATGAATAAATATCCTAAATTTCTAATTTTTTTCTAGTTTGGAGTTTGCCTTTCTTAATTTTTACAATTAGAGAATTAAACTTTTAATTTTTTTTCACTTTGGAGATTATTTTCTCAATTTTTTCAATTAGGGAATTAAACTTTTAATTTTTTATGATTACGTCTAATTGATAATGTCACATCAGAAAATTGATGACATGACAGCGACACGTGACAAAAAACATATTTATGTGTAATATTGAGTCTCATTTTAACATTTATTCGATTATTTTTTTACCTAAAAGGGTAAATATAAAACCATTATTAATTTTTTATAGTAAATTTAATGATTTTTTTACCCTTTTTGATATAAAAAAATAATTATATTGATTATTGATGATTATGAAATAATAAGATTTTAATTAGTAGTACATTTATACATTTTAAAATATTTATCATTATATTGATTATTGATGATTTTTTTAAGCTGAGTTTGTAATATATTAAATTTATTTTAAAAAATTAATAATGGTCTTATATTTACCCTTTTTGGTATAAAAAATTAATAGAATAAATGTTAAAATGAGACTCAATATTACAGATAAATATTTTTTAGTCATATGTCGCTGTTATGCCATCAATTTCTGACGTGGTACTATCAATTAAACGTAATAAAAAAAATTAAAAGTTTAATCCCATAATTTAAAAAAATTAAAAAGACAATCTCTAAAGTGATTTTTTTTAAAAAAAAATTATATATTAATTCATATTTAGGCCTTATTAATATTATTCGACACTTTTATTATGGAGAAAAAAGTACGTAAGTTACAAAAACTGTGAATTTTACTTTAGGATGTTGATAAAGGAAATTTATTTTTACTTTGGAAGTTAATATTTTTACGCTCCCTTTGGAATGAAAAAACTTTATTTGGTTGTTACATTGGAATAAAATGAACCATTTATAATTTTTCATTCTTCCTAAATTTGTAAACTTTATTCCTTAGGGGAATGTATGAAATGATTTATCTCTAGGACTGTAAATGAATCAGATTGCCCACGAGCTCGACCAGACTCGACTCGACTAAGTTACAAAAAATGTGAATTTTACTTTAAGTTGTTGATAAAGGAAATTTATTTTTACAAGTGAAGTTAATATTTTACGCTCCCTTTGGAATGAAAAAAATTATATTTGGTTGTTACATTGGAATAGAATGAACCATTTTTAATTTTATGTTCTTCCTAAATTTGTAAACTTTATTCCTTAGGGGAATGTATGAAATAATTTATTTCAGTCAAAAATGAAATTGAATGAATCATTACACTCTTCATTCTATTATTTTTTTCTCTAGGACTGTAAACGAATCGGGTTGCCGCGAGCACGACCTGACTCTACTCGATTCGACTAAGCCCAACTCGAGCTCGTTAACTAGTCGAACTCAAACAAGACTTTTAACCTGTTTAGTTAAACGAGCCGAACTCGAACAGTGTGGTGTTCGACTTGAGCCCAACTCGTTTAGGCCCGATTCGAGCTCGACTCGTTTAAGCCCGACTCGTTTAATAATTACTTAATTAAAATTTTATTTTATTTATATAATACAAAATATTTATTTTATTTATATATTTGTTTTAAAAATAACTAAATGAGTCGAGCTTAGACTCGAGCTCAACTTGACTCGCCTAAGTCCGGTTCGAACTAGAGTCTGACTCGTTTATAAACGAGCTGAGTTTGTACACAATATTCCAAGCTCGTTTAAAACCTGTCTGACTCGGCTCATTTAACTTTTAGACGAGCTCAACAAGCCAAAATCTGGTTCGACTCGACTCGTTTACAGTCGTACTTTTCTCTATTCCATTGTTTCATTAATTTCATTCCTCTAATCTAAACATAGCAGTAATCATAATTATCTGAAACGAACCGGATAGAATTGGCCGGTTCAACCAGTTGAACTGTGAACCAGGCCCTTAACTGGTCCAATTCATTTAAAAGATCATATCCATAGAAACCGTTAAAATCACTCGATTTTTTCAAAACCGTATTCACCGGCGAGTTTTTTATTAAGTCAGACCTGAATTTTTCTAAGTGTTTTTTCTAAGCTTTCTTCTAGAGTTATTCTTGTACATATGAGGTTATATATGCAAATCTAGGTTGATACATATTTTGCAACCATGGTGTGTGATTGTGTGGAGAGAAAGAGAGATGAGAGGAGAGAGATCATGTAGCCATAGTTTGTGATTTGTGACTATATGGGAAATAAAGAGGGATGAGATTGTATATATATATATATATATATATATATACATTTATATGAGGTTGATCTATAGTTAACGTTGTAAAAAAGTATTTAATTTTACAGTAAATTATGATTGTCCATCTGGATATTTAACAATTTATATTGCTCCCGTCCGCAATTTAATTTACAGTATTCCGCAGTTTAATACTGCGGACGGGATAAATATCCTAAATGACCAACCTTGTAAAAGTCTCTCGTCCACAGTATTAAACTTTGGACGCTAAGTATGACAAATTGGGAAATAACGTCGTTTCAAAATAAGGGTTGTCCGCAGTATTAAACTGCGGACGCTAAGTATGTCTGACCAATTGAAAAACGACGTCGTATTGACTAAAATAAAATTTTTATTTAATTTCCTAAACTCCAAATTATTAAACTGCAGATGTCAAATAATAGCGATGAGTTCCTTAAAAAATATTTATGAGTCCATATCGGTTCCTATTCCAGGATTTTGCATTATTGCAGTGAAAGTAATTAGTACAACATAGAACTATGACACAGATACGAACAATGGATACTTGTGTATGGTGGACCTAATCACCTAACTAACATATACATAACCAAAACCCCAAAAAAAGTTATTATTACGTCTCAAAAAAAGAGTCTAAACTTGAATTAGTCCTAGCAATATGTGAAGTCCTAAACATTAAAATTGACAATAATTTGTTTGATTTTGACTAATATTATATTTAATGCATTTTAAATATTTTAATCAAAATAAATTCTTATTAATTTTGAAATAATATTAAACTCAAAATGAAATTCCTTTTATGGAACAAGAAATTGAGCTTATTGAGTTTCTGATTAAACTACTAAACACATGTCTCCATTAATCGAAGAGTATTCTATAGGTATGTTAGCACCTTCCGGGGGCCTTGCTGCAGGAAGAGTCGTTTTTCATTAGTTGAGGTTGAGGATAAATTTGACATTTTACGTAACTTTTACTTTTGCAATTAAAATTTTGTCCTCCCGGGCCTCTAAGGATTAGAAGCTTCTTTATACTATTAAGTAGTTTAATTCTTATCAGTTGACCTACATAGTTAGCTTTATACATAACTTACATTTGGTGTTTGATTGAGTAATTAAAATTTGAATGGCTAATATATTTTAATAAATTAAATAATTTGAATAAAATAACATCTGAATCTAAAAAATTATTTGATAACTAAAAAATATAAAATATCTAAATAACACTATTTTACCATTTTAACCCTCAGACTTATTTAAAAATTTTATTTAAATAATCTTAAATTGTGAAATTAATGGAGTACAATATTTATTAAGGCTATTTTTGTCCATAAATTTTAAATAAACTATTAAGAAGAAGCTCTTAATAATTAAGACTTGAGTTTATGTCTTAAAGATTAAGAGGCATGAAGAGGCAAAAAAAATTTACCAAACAAGAGGCATGTGAATTAAAAGACATTTAGATACAAACAAACACCACCTAATATATAACTTAAGGTTCGGGGTGTAAGTTATGTATAAAGCTATGGTCATTTACATTCTGCATAAAAATGTATATAAAGCTATGGTTATTATGCATATAGCTTATCGGGCTTATAAAGGTATGGTCATTATGTATAAAACTTAAATGTATATAACTTATGGTCATTTACATTAAGTTTCTGGTGCTACTAAAAGTGTGGAACCTGCGAGACCCATTGGAGGATTAGAGCTATCATTATTAAGATGGTAAAATGAATAAACACTTCGAGTTCGAAAAAGTAAACTGTTCGTACTCAATTCGATAAATCAAATTTTATTTTATAAAATTTTATAAATCAAATCTAAAACATCAAAACACGCTCAACTCGATTCATTTACGCCATTAATTATCACAATTAGTAAAATATAAATCCATACTCATCACACTATTATTAACAATAAAACAACATTAAAACCAGAAGAACTAAGATAGATAGGTAACATCTCTCTCCGCCGACTTCAAATTAAGCAATTTTGACTTCAATAGTCTTGGGCTTCTTCGGCGCCGGAGGCAACAACTTCTCCACCGTCACTGTCAGTACCCCATCCTGACAAACCGCCGAGATCGTATCAGTATTAGCGTTCTCGGGCAGTACGAACTTCCTCATAAACTTTCCAATCCTCCGCTCCATTCTCACGAACTTAGCCCCTTCCTTCTCTTCCTCCCGCTTTCTCTCTCCACTTATCACCAGCACATTGTCGTCCTCGATCTGAACCTTGATGTTTCCGGATTTCAGTCCCGGCATGTCAATGATGAAGACGTAGGAGTTGGGATACTCCTTGACGTCCGCGGGTGTCGCCCCCATGGCTCTGGCGTCGCGGACGTAGGAGCGGCCGGGGTGGTTCACGGCGGACTTGTTCCTGTCCACGACGGAGGAGTCTTCTGCGGCGTCGAGGATGTGTTGGAGAGTGTGGAAGAGGGGGTTTTCGAGTCCCATTAGGCTCATGTCCATTTTTTGAATTGGGATTTAGGGTTATTAGCTTGAGAAATTTGAGAATTGCTTTGTGATTTTGATGGAATTTAGAGAATTGGATTTTGGAATTTATAGATGGGGGTGGACGATGAAGGGGAGGAACCGGAAGTTTCTGGAGAGAAAGTACTCGAACAAAACGGGGATGCCTGTACGGATTTTCTGGAACATGGTGGAATATTCTGGAAATTGCCGTGTCTGATTTTGGAATGTAGACCAAGATACTTAATTCGTTCCCAAAATAAAAACCAAAATTACGATAACATAATCATCAAAATACTTTAGTTTTTGATTTCCTATTCGTAATAGAGTCCTCTTAACATGTGTCCTAAGCACACAGTTCAAGAGAATTTTCTCTTAAACTGTATGTATATTCTTTTGATTTCTGCATTTACACTAAGTTTAAAGAAATATGTACACAATTCAAAAGAATAATCTCTTGAACTGTGTGTTTAGCATGTGCCCTAAAGGCACATGTTAAGAAATTCCTTCGTAATATGATAAACAAACACCACCCATCAAACAAAAAAAATAATTCTGTGATCACAATTACTGACTAGAATAATTCTCATATACCCCAAATTCAGATTTTCATCCATTGCCTATAGCCAAAACTTCCACTATTGCTATTCCCCAGCTCGCTGCACCCGTCTTTCCCGAATTAGGATTCTCCCCATTTTAAACAAAATGAAGATACTCTATTTTATAATCCAGATTTAAAATGTGTTAGAATATAATATCATGATGATGGAGAAAAATGTGAGAATGTAGACTATTCGTTTCATTTAAAATAGAAAGAATCTTAGTCCGTCTTTCCTTCTCAACTCCATTCATGTTCACCTCTCTTTCAAGAAAAACATAAGTTATAAAGGAAACTAGCTCAAAACTTTCATGCGTTCCAATTTACGAAATTACATCACTGCAAGATTAATTAAATCACTAAAAAATCAAACAATAAATATTTTATATATGATCGTTCATATATACATTTTACATGAAGGCAACCCCCACCCGTCATAAAACCACACAATATACACATGACAAGCTTCCTAATTCCCAGATACAAGCACAAGCATACGCGCTAAAATTATGACATTCAGTTATCATCTTTTGAATTAGCATGTGGTGGGCTAAGATGACTAAAAAAATATTGTCGAATGAATTTGATTCAATTAAGACTTGGAATTTTTGACCCAAGATTTAACTTCACAGTCATCAATATTTTTTTGTCATAATTCAGTCTCACATTGAAAGATATGTGAAAAAATTGTCTGTATTTTGAGTGAGTCTATAATGGGCTAAGATGATCCAAAAAAATACTGTCGGATAAATTTGATTCAATTCGAATTTGAAATTTTTAACCCAAGATTTAACTTGTGTCGATCATCACCGTCAGTTATCGTCCCCATTCACATTCTTGAGAACTTCTTCGAGAAATTTTGGAGATAAAATTTTGTTATCATGGGAAGGACCGACGGAGGGGGCACCATTTTTACCAAATAAAGTGAGCCAGTGAGGTTAACTTTTAAGAGAAGTTGAGTTTCTGGGCTAAAATATTTTTTATTACTCTGTTATTTGTCTTTTATGTGTCTTGAGTACATTTAATTTAACATTCTTTTTCATTCACTTGAAAAGGATCCTGGTCCCTTTTAGATACTTTTGGATACGGTACTCCCCAATTGCCACCATTTCCATGCACGATTTCATTGCTAGTCCAGTTTGTTAATGTATATATGTATAATATATTATCTGTATATATATTTAATTAATATACTATAATTATAGAGTCTCGAAATTTGCTTTAATTAAAATATTAAAACCACAATAAAAAGCGTCAATTAAAATTCCACACACTGAAAATCCAACCGTCACACTCATTTCCAATCACTACTAAACCAGACCAACTAACATAGATAGGTAGTACCAAACATCTCTTTCCTCTGACTTGAATCTAAGCAATTTTGACTTCAATGGTCTTAGGCTTCTTCGGCTCCGGTGGCGGCAACTTCTCCACCGTCACTGTCAACACCCCATCCTGACAAACCGCCGCAATCGCATCGGTATTCGCGTTCTCCGGCAGCACAAACTTCCTCATAAACTTTCCAATCCTCCTCTCCATTCTCACGAACTTCGCCCCTTCTTTCTCTTCCTCCGGCTTTCTCTCTCCACTGATCACCAGCACATTATCATCCTCGATCTGAACCTTGATGTCCCCGGATTTCAGTCCCGGCATGTCGATAATGAAGACGTAGGAGTTGGGGTATTCCTTCACGTCGGCGGGTGTCGCCGCCATGGCCTTAGCGTCGCGGACGTAGGAACGGGTTGGGTGGTTCGCGGCAGACTTGTTGTTGTCCACGGCGGAAAAGTCGTCTGCTGCGTCGAGAATGTGGTGGAGAGTGTGGAAGAGGGGATTTTCGAGTCCCATTAGCCTGATGTCCATTTTTAGCTTCTTTCTGAATTGGGATTTTGGGAAATTAGCTTGAGAAATTCGGGAATTGCTTTCTTTAAGTAGAATAGCTTATGGAATTTAGATGAAGGGATTTGGGAATTTATAGATGGACGGATGATGGAGGGGAAGAACTGGAAGTTTCTGGAGAGAAACTACTCGAATAAAGCGGGGTCCTGTACGGAGTTCTAGGACATGGTGGAATTTTCTGGAACATGACGTGGCTCATGGGCATAATTTTGGAATGTAGACTAGTCTTGCTCGTACTTGGCAAACGGGTCGGGTTGGGTCGAGATCGGACCGAGTGCGGGCCGGGCTAAAACAATCTGATTTTTTATGGGTTGAAAAGTTACGGCTTGTGGCTCAATCCGGGCCGGGCCGGTCCACGGACTTTTGTCTTTTTATTTTTTATTTTTTTGTAAAATTTATTTTACACAATATTTTTATGTCATAATTTTACAAAATTCAAGTTCTCTTAGCTTCATGAGTTAAGGATGTTTGTTAATGCTACAACAAAATAAATCGAACTCTTTTTTTGGAACAAAAAAAAGAGACAAATGGACTCTTTTTTTAGGAGCGGAGGGAGTAGAATTTAACATTTGTATGATTAATGTTTGGACGACTATTATACCTTACCAATAATAACATAATTGTTCAGTAGCACTGTTATCACTTATTCATATATTAGTTTCATTGTAATATTAGGTTGGGACCAAATGTATGTTTACATGAATATTTATTTCTTAATTAATGAAAACATACATTTTTTTGCGTTTATAAAATGTAAGTTGATTAAAAATATATGCTTACAAAATAATAGTGATATAAGAGGTTGAGATTAATTTGATCTAAAAAAATTTAATCTCAAACAAGTAGTTGTTGTAGCTTAGTTGGTTTAACTATTATTTAATAAGTTGGAGGTCTTGTGTTCAACCCTCACAAGCATCATTGTTTTTAAAAAAAAAAAACAAAAACACATGAACGGGTCACGGGCCGGGCCACCCGCAGGCCGGGCCGTCACGGGCCGAGCCAAAAACAGGCTGGGACAAAATGGCCCAACTTTACATGGACTGAAATAATAAAACCCATAGCCCGCTTTTTTTTGGACGGGCCAGACTTGTTTTTGCCAGGTCTACTCGTACTTCTTCTAACTTAAATATTTTGAAATCCATATTGAGCCATTATTTATTTATTTATTTTTAAATTAAGAAGAGTTTTATTTTAATTTAAAAAATTAATATTTTTACAATTAAATTTGATATTTTTACAAGGTCATCTTTCACATGACATAACTTCACAGTGAAGTCTTCACTTATTATTTACATGAAGAGAAGAATGTAAAACTATCAAATTTAATTTTAAAAATATTAATTCTTTTAATTTATTCTACCTTATCGCATACACTTTTACGTTGATCGCAATTCAATTTGAACAAACATTTGTCGACATATATACTACCTCCATTCCATAATAACTGTCGTTTTAGAAGAATTTTTTTTTTTAATTTATTTGTCATTTAAAACTTTTTAGGAGAATAAATTATTTACTTTTCTATATCACCCCTATCTTCTCTCATTGTCCCAAAAAATTTTCTCCCTTGTATTAATAGTTTTCTACTTCCCATAAAGGGGTAGTGATAGAATTTCACACAAATTTTAATTAATAAATAATAGCATTAAATGACTTTCTTAATTCATGTGCATCAAGCTAAAACGACAGTTATTATAGGATGAAAGGAGTATTATTTTCCTTCCATTATATAGGTTATTTAAGACATAATCACACGTATTACGAAATCTCATTAATTCTAATTTTAGGTAATTAATGTTGGTTTGAAATTTCATTATTATCCATGTACTATTTATTACTCTATCCATTCTTAAAAAATTGTTGTTTAAAGTTTTGACACATGGATTAAGAAAATCATTTAATGCTAGTAAAATTTGTTTGAAATTTTATCACTACCCCTTTATGAGAAATTGAAAATTATTAATACAAGGGAGAGAATTTATTGGGACAATGAGAGAAGATAGGGATAATATAAAAAAATAAATAATTTATTCTTCTAGAAAGTTGTAAACGACGAACATTTTGGAACAAATTTTTTCTTCTAAAACGACAATCTTTTAAGAACGGAGGGAGTACTTTTCTGCCTCTCTCAATTACTCTATTTTTTAGGGATAAAGTAGAAAATGATTAATTTTTTCTCTTAGATATATGTAAAACGTATTACATTATGATTTTTTTTAGCACGACTTATATAATGGAAAGAAATGAGTAATAAACATTAAAAATATTTATTTGTTATGGATTTTCTTAAAAAAAAAAAGATAACTAATTTAGTAGTAATACGTAATAATAAAAGCAACATGATATAAACCTGTGGATCATTAAATCAAGTCATTTTAAGTAATCTAAAAGTTTACCTTTATCTATATACATGTAAAATTGGATATGCACATATGCAAATAGGTACACTTAAATAATAATATACGTAATTATTATGATAAATTTGATAACATTACATTATTCTTTTTAATTATTATTATTAATGTCAATAATAAAGAAAATGCATCAACCTAATTAAAATAATATGTAAATATTGTCAACATAAAAATAAGAATAATATTTTTACAAATAAAATTTAACATTTTTACAAATTCTTATTCGAATAAGTGTAAAATTCATTTATTATTTATGTGAGATTTTTTTTTTGTAAAACTATCCTTTTTATTTATAAGAATATGAATTCTCTAAAAATTATAAGATAGTTAATATTCAAAAATATTACTCCCTCTGTCCCTTAATATAAGACGTTTTAGAGAAGTTTTTTTGTCCCTTAATATATGACGTTTTAGATTTTCAAGTAAGTATTAATTACTTAGTTTCCAATATTACCCCAAGTATTAAATATAAGTTTGGTTCTCTCACTATTTTTTGCCCAATAAATAACAATCTCTTTTTCCAATACAAAGACAATATAGACATTTGATATTATATTTAATGCCATACAATCATTTCCTCCTTAATGCTTGTACATAATTCTAAAAAGTCTTATATTAAAAGACGGAGAGAGTATTACGAAAACAAATACTCCCCTTGTACTCAAAAGGATGGCATCAATATATTTTTCACACAAATTAATTTAATTATTAAATTATTACTATAATATTATCATCAATTACTATAATTCTGCTTGAATTTTCTTGACAACAAAAAACAAAGATTATATTTATTACTTCTTCCGATTCGTCCCAAAATAAAAGTCTTCTATTAATTTTTATGATTTCCATTTTTAAATAAATATATCTTATTATTCTTATAAATTACAATACTAATCTCAATGTTTACTTTTTTGAAAATTTAAATATATTTTTTAATTATTAATTTTAAAAATGATCAACTTAATCACACAAAAAAATATAAAATTTTTATCTTGAGACGGAAGAAATATATATATTTATATGATACATTTACATGAATGCACGTAACCCAACTACCAAAAAACACACAAACCTATACACATTAATTCACAGATGACATAATATTAGCTACAAGCATAACCTTACGTGCTAAAATTAGTATTCCCTCTTAATATATGTCATTTTAGATATTTTTATTTTTTTGTAATTATTTGTCGTTTTATATAATTTAGGAGAATTAATTATAATTTTTTCAAAATTACCCCTCATGAGAAAATGTTACAGGTGAGAGAGGGAGATAAGTATGATAATTATAGGAATTTAAGGATATTAAGTATTATAGACAATTAACACTACATGAAAACTAAGCATGCCTGATGGATCCTGGTGACGATTTTCAAAAGCAATCACAATAGACAATATTTTGTGATGGATTATTTGAGTCATCACAAAAAATAGTGTATATATATATATGTGTGACGGCTATTTCAATCACCAAATATTGTCCAAAAATAATTTTTATTTTTTGTGATGGCATGCAACCATCACCTATATATTTCTCCTTAAAAATATTTGGTGACGGCCAAGACCATTACAAAAAGAAAAACACATGTGATGAACATTTATGACGACATTTAAAGAAATCACAAAAAATGGTATTATATGATGAACTTTTTCAACAATCCCAAAATAATAATATAGATGACGGCTCCGTTAAGGCAATCACTAAAAAACAAGCATATATAACCAATAAATATATCAGGCGATGAAATTTAGTAGTAATCACAAAATATTACACCCTCGGTTTCATATTAACTGTCTTTTTAGCTTCATGCACATGAATTAAGAAACTCATTTAATACTATCATTTAAGAATTAAAATTTGTATGAAATTCCATCACTACCCTTTTATGAAAAATTGAAAACTATTAATATAAGAGAGAAAAATTATTGGGACAATGTGAAAAGTTAAGGGTGATATAGAAAAATAAATAATTTATTCTCCTAGAAAGATGTAAACGATAAATAAATTGAAATAATTTTTTTCTTCTAAAAAGACAGTTAATATGGAACCGAGAGAGTAATATATATGATGGATCTTACAGATGTCTAGTTTGTGTCATCACCATAGAATATTTGTGACAACCATTACAATCAATGAATTTTTCGCTTAAATTATTTATTATTTTTTGAAGGGAGATGGATACAATTGATAAAAATTTCAACGAACACATGAATATATTTACACTACAAGAAATCAAGCCTCTTGCGAAGAAAAATTTGTGAATAAATTGTTTTCTTCTCAAATAAGCCTTTTTTGTGAGGGATTAATGAAGGAAAAATATTGTGTGAAAAAAATAGTTAGCGAAAGAATTTCCCTCACAAACTAATTTTTTTTCTTTCGCAAATTTAAGATAATAAAATAATAGTCGGCGCTTATTTTTTGTTGAAAAATTGCGAAGGAAATTTTTATTAATGAAGGAAATTTTATTTGCAATATGTAATTAGAGATAATTATTTTGTGGGAGAAATTTTCTTCATTACTTTGCTTGAAGTAAATCTCAAATGATTATATTTTCTTCATAAATTCTAAAAAAATATTCACTAATTTAATTTCAGTGCTAGGCTAAACCAAACGTAAGGCGAGAATTTAACAACATATTTTAAAATTACTAATATTTAACTAGTAAATTACACACTCCAGCTTTTAGTAGTTTCCCACTCCGCTTATCCAATTCCAAAAGTTCAGTCTAATCTCGAATTTCAATCCAAATGTAATCTCTCTAATCTACTTCTTTCATTCTCAAGTAATTTTGCGCCATCATCAATTGATGCCATCAATTGATTCTCAAGTAATTTCGTCACATCAATTGATTCTCAGGTATTACCGATTTTGTTCTCCGATTTGCAATTTGAGACTTTGGGTTTGTTTACCGATTTTGTTCTCCGATTATCAGGTAATCTACTTTTTTTTTTTGTTAATATAAAAGCAAGCAAAATATATGAACAAAACTCTGATTACCAAAAGTCTATTCCACTTGATGTAAATATTTCTTCCTTTCATACCATATTTCTCTTCGTGTTTGTAGTTTTTTTTCACTCTACATGTGGGATTTTTTGTGCTGAACTTCTGATTTTTAGATTTGAATCACAACCCTTTGCAATCAAGCTAGCCAATTTTTCATTTGGTGATATGGGTGTGGCTCATTTTTTGCTTGATTCATAAACTCCAATTCTGTTAGTTTGTTCTTTAATGCCAGGTTTATGGAGAAATGTAATATGTTTATTTATTCTAGCTGCAAAATTAGTGTAACCATGGGAAAATTATGGTTAAGATATTAGTAATTTGTGTATTTAAAATAATGTAATGACCTTTTTCTAGATAAATTTGAAATTGAAATTGAGTTTAAAAATACTCAATTGTAATAATGTACTACCCTCTCTGTGAGAGTACTTGTTTCTTTTTGGAACATGGGGGAGTATTATAGGCTATTTTTATTTACATTGCTTAATGTGGACTGAAAGACTGCATATATGTATAAATTATAATAAGAAGGCAACGGCTAGTTCCAATACTGTTAGCATGAAAGACTGAGTCTTTGAATAATAAGATAGAGATATCAGCTCTTTGATATTGCTGACGGCTATAAGATAATTCCAAAGCAGCAAGTCAAAGATATAACAGGCTAAAAATAAGGAAGTAAAGAATATTCATGATAAGGTTGATAGACTCATTTTTCTAACCAACTTCAAAGATAAACCTGTTATCTTAAAAGACTGAAATTCAATTCTTAGCTAAACCAATTCAACAACAACACACACACACACACACACATATATATATATATATATGAATAATAAAACTTTCGAAATAGATATATATATATATATATATATATATATATATAATCATATGTTGAATTTAAAGAAGTCGAAGAAATATTCAAACACAAAGTTGTTAAAATCCAACTCTAAAACAATCTTAATATTTAAATCTGAATAACAACATGTGATAAAACAGACTCCTTGGCAAAAATTAACTCCATAATAAACAGCATTCTGAATTTGAATTGTTTTTCCAATAAAACGGATTACTATAGAAACTACTATTTCCATATTAAAGCAAATTCCTTAATTAACCAACTACCTTGAAAAGCTTTCCTTTCAAATCTCCTATAACATAGTAAACTAAGAGAATAATATCTAGCATAATGGTATAAAGGATGGGTCCTTTACAGTACTATACAACAATTAGAAAATAATTACACAATAAGTACATCCATAAAATAATTACAAAAATAACGCAATAAATTCAAACCATTCAATTTCACATTAATAAGGAACCTAAAATCAAGGCTGCCATAATTCAAAATTCAAAATTCAAAATTCAAATCAAACAGATGAAAAACAAACAAATATTTTCTCGCTATCTTTCTCCCTTGTCATCTTCCTTCTCCTCCGCCGCGAATTTTTGCCACGAAAAATTATTTTCTTGTCATCTTCCTCTCTCGTCATCTTCCTCCTTTGCCGCCGCGAATCTCTGCCGCAAATCTTAAGCTTGCACACGATCAGATCATGTTTCAGATCCTGCGAAAAAAGGAAGGGGTAGAAAGCAAAGCATGGACTGTCAGAAATTGTTTCATTTAACTTCAACAAAAGTCTAACACTGCCAACGAGAAGAAGAAGAAGATTCGCCCTACAAACATAAGTTTGAAAACAAATAGATGTAACTCTTACTGTTCAGAAATTTTTTATGACTGTTTGGTTACCCACAAAAACTAAAATGGTTACCTCTATATGAAAGTTTGGCTGCCAACTGCATCACATTCAACTGCATGAATTGGTTACCTTCAACTGCATTAATAAAATTGAATTGATTACCTTGGTCTGAAGATTTGGCAACCAACTGTATGAAGGTTTGGCTACCAAGTGCATCACATTCAAAATAAATTGGTAACCTAATAAAACTGAATTGGTTACCTTGGTATGAAAGTTTGGCTACCAACTAAACTATGAATGTAACCTAATAAAGCTGAATTGCTTACCTTGCAATGAAAGTTTGGCTACCAACTGCATGAAGGTTTGGTTACCAACTGCACTATGAAGGTAACCTAATAAAACTGAATTGGTTACCTTGCTATGAAAGTTTGGCTACTAACTGCATGAAGGTTTGGCTCACATTCAAAATAAATTGGTAACTTAATAAAACTGAATTGGTTACCTTGATATGAAGGTTTGGTTACCAACTGCACTTTGAAGGTAACCTAATAAAACTGAATTGGTAACTTTGCTACGAAGGCTTGGCTACCAACTACACTATGAAAAAACTGCAGGTGTGTAGGTGAATTGATTACCTTAATATGCATGTTTGGTTACCTTGGTATGAAGGTTGGTTACCAACTGCATTATAAAAAAACTGTGGGTGTGGAGGTGGTTTGGTTACCTTGACATGAAGGTTGGTTACCTTGATATGAAGGTTTGGTTATCAACTGCATTATGAAAAAAGCTGCAGGTGTTGATGTAGATTGGTTACCTTAGTATAAAGGTTTGGTTACCTTGATATGAAGGTTTGGTTATCTTGGTATGAAAGTTTGGTTATCTTGGTATGAATATTTGGTTACCTTGGTATAAATGTTTGGTTACCTTGGTATGAAGGTTTGGTTACCTTGGTATGACTCTTTGGTTACCAACTGCACTATCAATATCTTGACTGATGAGTTGAATCAAGATCCCATGACCAATCCCAATGATAAAAGACTCCCACTGATTCTCAATCTTGTTGACTGCACCTTGTGACACTGCACCTTGTTGAAGAAATTGTAGTAACATCCAATCAGAGCTTTAGAAATGAAAAATGTGTAAGGCCAAGGCCCAAGGGGCGTTTACTTTGATGAAAATAATACTACCACTGTGGGACTCTCAATGCTGCCATCATCAACTGGCCGTCCCTTCCATTATTTTATTCAATCCATTTTTCTTTCTCATCCAAACAAATCAATAATCTCTTTTTCCCTTTCATTTCTCTCTTCAACCGAGCACGCCACTCTCACTACTGCATTATGAACTACACGAAAATTGATCCTACAGTCACCTCTAATTGGCTCTTCGATTATGGATTAATGGAAGATATCTCTGCCGTTTTCGGCGTTGATTTTTCAGCCCCGGCGCCGCCCACAATTTGTTTCATCAAAGATTTAAGTAAATAATGGAAGAAAAAAGTAAATATTTTGAGGGATGGGTTTTGTTGACGGAGAATCAGAATTCAGTAAGCAGATATAGGGATAGAGGATAAAGGAAAAAGATAGAGAAACAGGAACAGAGATCAATGAATTTGCTATGTTTGAATAAGAAAATAATAATTAACGGGAAGAGATAAGGGAGAGAATTGTGGGCCGCGATTAAAGAAGACCCAATTACATTAATTTTGTAAATAAAAATGGTGAATTGCGTTAGTTTTGTAATTATTTTATCTATGTACTATTTTTATAATTATTTTTAAAAATGTACTAGAATATGTAATTAACCCTAAAGGATAACACTATATCTCCAAGGCCCAAATTAAGAATGATATCTTTTAGAGGCCCACGATAGAAATAATATCATACTCAGAAAACCATTATCAGGAAAACCCAAACAAACTAAATTCAGTCCATTTAAAAATAACTCACTGCTAAAGATATAGGGAATTGATATTTTCACAAGAAAAATTGATAATTCCGCAAGACTCCCCTCACATTAATAGTAAACGGGACTCGTATTTATGTGAATGAGACCTTATAGAAATATCAATTTCTCTTGTGAAAATATCAACTCCCAAGATATATTGACATCATTAAAACATAGAATATAAAAACTAACAGATACCTCTCAAATGTAAAGATTAATACTCTCCTCGTCCCATAATAAGTGATTTTTTAGCTTAAATCACACATAATACACAAGTTAAAATGACAAAAATACCCTTAATATACTTTCTTTGTTTTGTTTAAGCTGACTTTTTTTATTGTATTTTGTTCTCTCTTTCTCTTTCTTCAACATTTCAACTTTTCAATAAATACGCAATAAATACCATTGGCTGCATAAGGGAATATATGAGAAAATATTATAAAAATTGTATTAAAATTCTAACACATCACTTATTTTAAAAAAAATGTTAAGCCTAAAAAATTACTTATTATGATATAGAGGGAGTATGATTTATGTACAGACTTTGTAAGGAATCTAGAATCTATATACTAACACCTTCGTGGAGGCTTTAGTAATTTTGAGCCACACTTATCCATTTTCCTTTAAACTCTTTTGTCTTACAATATTAGATATATTATTATCTTTTTCTTTTTAATTGAATTGAATTAAATTAATTTATCTATATATTTTGTCTTTCAAATTTTGTAAAATTTTAATTTTATTCTACATAATTTTACACAGGCATACGCGTGCCACGGACCACTGGATGCTAGTATCTACAATCAGGGACGGAGGGTAGTTAGGGCTTCAGGGCTTGGGGTAGCCTAGGTTACCCCAAGTTTTCTAAAATATGTATTCTTTAATCCCTTCAAATTTTAATAATTTCGCTTTAGGTCCCCCTAAAGTTTATATGTGTAATTTACTCAAATACCTTTAAAATTATTTTTGTTTCAGTTAGGTCCTAGTTAAAAGGAACTTAGGTCATATTTGTTTTCAATAATTATAATCTCGGGACCATATTCCTATAGATTATAATTCAAAAACTATTAATTCTATGATTAAAAGTCTTAGTCACATGTTTATTTTTTATGAAATTATTTATGAAATAAGTTAAAATAATCTTATGTTATGTTTATTTTGTTCACGGTTATTTAAAGATTTTGATAAAAACTTACTGTTTGGAGTATCATACTCTTACTACTAATAACATATTCTCATTAGTTTAAGTATAGCTAGTTATGATAAGATACATTGGTCTTTTTAAACAAAATTAAAGGTTAATTTTGTCCATAAAATTTTTAATCCTAAATGATAAAAATTATGATACCTAGTAGGACATGATATTAAATAGTTCTCCTTTTCAAGTCATTTTATACATCAATGTGGATACCAAATTGGCAGTGTGTGAAAATGAGAGTAATTAATCAATAAATTAGTAGTATAAATATACAATTTAAACCCGGCTCTGACATACAAACGAGCCCAAAGTATTCAGTTTACTGGGGGTTGCAATATGTTAATTGTTCACCCATGCATGCACATGAAATAAAAAACTTTTTTAC
Organism: Panax stipuleanatus; assembly: GCA_020205555.1. Taxonomy (NCBI): domain Eukaryota; kingdom Viridiplantae; phylum Streptophyta; class Magnoliopsida; order Apiales; family Araliaceae; genus Panax; species Panax stipuleanatus. The sequence continues at coordinate 13,743,520 of CM035125.1, read as the reverse complement.
AAAACTTTTAGGCAATATTTGTTTGCAAAAATTATAAATAAATTCAAAATTAGTAAACTTAGAATTAAATAGTACCAGTTACACGTTTGTTTTTTTATAAAATTATTCACGGGATAATTTAAAATAATTCTATATTACGTTTGTTTTTATAAGATTAATTAAAGGATTGAATAAAAAAATATCATTTGGACGATTATTATACTCTTACCAATATTAACATAATTGTTCAATAACACTGTTATTCTGTAATATATTAGTTTTATTATAATATTAAATATATTATGTTATTATGATATTTAAATATATTAGTTTCATTATAATATTAAATATATTCGATATTAATTCTATGTTTTTATACCACTGCTATAATATAATATAATGAAACTAATATATTATAACTAATATATTATTATAATGAAACTAATATATTATAGCACTGTTATAATATGTTATATCACTGTTATAATATATTAGTTTCATTGTAGTATTAAATATATATATATATATATATATATATATATATATATATATATAAAAGTCCCTTTTAATTGAGGGATCTCTCAAATAGTGTTATTTAAATTTTGAGGGATGGGGCGATCAATCGTTGGATCTGTTTTATGTGGCTAAGATTGTTTACATCTTTTAACCCCTTTTTACACTCCTGGCCCACCACAAACTCCACTTATCACATTCAGCCACATAAAACAGATCCAACGGTTGATCGCCCTATTCTTCAAATAACACTATTTGAGGGATCCCTCAATTGAAGGGGACTATATATATATATATATATATATATATATATATATATATATATATATATATATGAACGATTCTTATAAATTACAAAAAGTTTGCTTCTGATAATCCATATGAAATTTTAATTAATAAAATACATATTTTATCAGCTTTGCTATGAATCTTAATTATAATAAATGTAAAATGTCATACCGTCATACACATGAATATTTATATTTTTACGTTTTATAAATGTAAAATGTATGTTTAATAAATGTAAAATGTATTTAAAAATGCAACGCAACAAATGTATATTTACAAGAATATTTGTTTCTTAATTAATGAAAACATACATTTTTTGCGTTTATAAAATATATTATAAGTTGATTAAAAATGTATGCTTACAAAATAATAGTGATATAAAAGGTTGAGGTTACTTTTGTCTTAAAAAATTTAGTCTCAAATGGTGGGTATTATAATACCTAGTTGAACATGGTAATAAATAGTCCCCCACATTAAGTCATTTTATAACTCATGAACAAATAGTCTAAGTCAAAATTTAAAAACAAACAACACACTTGTGGGATTTTATTAGTCATATCGTAATCTTTGCAAACAAACAATTTATCTACCGCAAAACCTTAAATTAAATATATAACAACACGTTTCTTAAAAAAATCACTTAAATATTGTTTCATAAATTGGAAGTTGGAACATTGGATTTTTTTAATTTTATTTTTGTTGATTGAACATTTTTTAGTTTTTAAATATATATACGGTCCGAATCTTAAGCTTACTCTTTATCCAACATACCTTGCTTGCCCCTTTAGCGACGGATAGGACGACGGTTCGGTCTGTCGCTATATATACAACTGTCTGTCGCTATAGTTTTTAATGACGGATAACATATAGCGACGAATAAAATATAACGACGATTATATATATAGCGATGGACGGAACCGTCGTCCGATTGATCGCTAATATATATATATAGGTCCTTTACATTACTATACAACAATTAGAAAGTAATTACAATAACAGTACATCAACAAAATAATTACAAAAGTAACGCAATTCACATTAATAAGGAAACCTAAAATCAAGGAGAAATAACTGACATAATTAATAATTCAAATTCAAATATTTAGGATCTAACAACAAAAATAAATTCAAATTAATAATTCAAATTCAAATATTAAAATTCAAATCTTCATCTCCCTCACAGTAACGATCTCCTCCGCTACTCTTTTCGCGAATCTCCTTCTTCACAGGTTTCGTTTTATTTTTGGTTGCAGAACTTGTTCATCCTCAGTTCCTCACCTTCATCTCGCTCATGGTTCCAACTACCTTATTGCTGGACATCCATAAAGGAATCTCCAGACATGGCGATTTCCCCTTCTTCTAATTCATCAGACTGGCAGAATTAAAAAAAAACAATAAGCAACATGTAGAAACTAATAATTCTAATGTAAAGCACTAACAAAGATGAAAAGAAACATACCAGCCTTTTCGAAAGAGAACTTCAAGTACTAACAAAGATCAATTACTTTGGTATAAAGATTTGGTTACCGTGGTATGAAGGTTTGGTTACCTTGGTATGAAGCCTTGGTTACCAACTGCACTATGAAAGTAACATAATAAAATTGAATTGGTAACCTAATAAAACTGAAATGGTTACTTTTGTATGAAGGATTGGCTACCAACTGCATCACATTCAATAACCTAACAAAACTTAATTGGTTACCTTGGTCTGAAGATTTGTCAACCAACTGCATGAAGGTTTGGTTACCACTTACATTACATTCAAAATAACTTGGTAACCTAATAAAACTGAATTGGTTACCTTAGTATGAAGGTTTGGCTACCAACTGCACTATGAAAAAATTGCAAGTGTGGAGGTGGATTGATTACTTTGGTATGAAGGTTTGGTTACCTTGGTATGAAGGTTTGGTTACCAACTACACTATGAAAAAACTGCAAGTGTGGAGGTGGATTGGTTACTTTGGTATGAAAGTTTGATTACCTTGGTATGAAGGTTTGGTTACCAACTGCACTATAAAAAAACTGCAGGTGTGGAGGTGGATTGGTTACCTTGGTATGAAGGTTTGGTTACCAACTGTACTATGAAGGTAACCTAATAAAACTGAATTGGTTACCTTGGTATAAAGGTTTGGCTACCAACTGCATCACATTCAAAAATAATTAGTAACCTAATAAAACTGAATTGGTTACCTTTGTAGGAATGCTTGATTACTAACTGAACTATGAAAAAACAACAGGAGTGGGGATGAAAAAATTGCAGGACTTGCTATGGTGTCATGAGATTTATTATGGAGGGTGGAGCAAAGGGATGTGAGGTATTTCCTCACTTAAGATGTACTATCTGAAGGTCTATTGTAGGGGAGCTTATGAAACTTTCTCTTGATAGGTGATTGTGAGTGGAAAGCTTCGTGCACAGCGTGCCAAGTCAATGAAGTTCAAGGATGGGTACATGATATCATCTGGACAACCTGTCAACGAATATATTGACTCTGCTGTGAGGCACGTTCTTCTTCGACAAGTAAGCCTCACTTTTCTTCCGCTATTTGGTCAGCTCTTTTTACAATCTGGTAGGTTTCAAGTCCTGCTGCTATATATACTATGGTGATTGATGGATTCTGTAAGCAGGGAGATGTTAAGATGGGGTTCTAGTTGCTGAAGGAGATATATAATATGATCGGCTCGTAAAGTCATCTCCCGATTTCGCCTGTCGGAGTTCCGGCGGCCCGGTTTCTCACTCTATTCGACGCAATATTCTGGTTGATTCTTTTCCTATCTATCTCGGTAAGACTGACGCCAAAATATAAAATACCAAATTAACGGAAAGAAATTAGAGAGAGAATCGTGGGCTGCGATTGCATTAATTTTATAAATAAATATGAAAAAATGTGTTAGTTTTATAATTATTTTATAAATGTACAAATGTACTTGAATATGTAATTCACCCTATATATATTGGGAAATCAGAAACAATGAATGGGGTTGCCCATAAGAAATGATGAGCCCACTGATCCACCACTAAAACTTGCCGATCACCCACAGTATCACACACATCCATTTGTCACACTACACACTCGGCCAAGCCACGCCCACCAGCCTTCAGAAAAACCGGCCGAATCCATAACTGTTACTAATAATCTTCTCGATATGCTAACCGACACGTGTCCATTTTCCCTCAAAACCCTGTCTCTATATCCACACTCCTTCTCTTTCGTTTCCTTACGCCACCTACTCAGCTCAGCTCCCCCAATCCATTATTCTCACTTTCTCTCTCTAAATTTTCTTTCCAGCGGCGTCAGATCTATTCTCCGATTAGATTCCGATGACCGCAGTCCAGTTTCCGGTGAGAATCTCACTTGAATAAATGCTCGATTCATTTATGTTAACTCACCTTCGTTCTCTAATCTGTTTGCGCAAACGCAAAAAAGTAATTACAAACCCTAACACCAAACTCTACACACACATAAATATTTGTATAATTTGAGCTTGACCCTTTTGTAAAGTTCCGATTTTAGGATTAGGGTATATTTTAGTTTTTGTATTTATCATCTTTGTAGTATAGTTGGGATTTTTGGATAGTAGAATATAGTAAGTAGAGAGAGATAAATTTTCAGTTTGAGCTAAAAGATAATTAAATCTTTAGGAAAAGTAGTGCAAGAAAGTGGCGAAAATGAGTTTGAGTGCGGCTGAGGATGATTCAGCTACAGAAATTCATCTTCCTGCCGATATAGATTGGCAAATGCTTGACAAGTCGAAGTTTTTCTTCCTTGGAGCAGCTCTTTTTTCCGGTGTATCCGGCGCTTTGTATCCTATTGTGGTGTTGAAAACAAGGCAACAAGTGTTGGTAAAGGAAACCCCGTGCTTTAAAATGGTGGGTTCGATACTAAAACATGAAGGATTTAGAGGGTTTTATAGAGGTTTTGGAACTTCATTGATGGGTACAATCCCAGCTCGAGCCCTTTACATGGGAGCACTTGAAGTGACCAAAAGTAATGTAGGCACTGCCACTGTTAAATTGGGGTTTTCAGAGGCAACTGCAGCGACAATTGCTAATGCTGCTGCTGGGTTAAGTGCTGCCATGGCGGCGCAGTTGGTTTGGACTCCTATTGATGTTGTGAGCCAGAGGTTAATGGTGCAAGGAGGAAGCAAACTGAGTGCTTGTTCTGTGAGTTCAATTAGATATAATGGTGGGATTGATGCGTTTCGAAAAATTATACATTCTGATGGTCTGCGAGGACTCTATAGGGGATTTGGGATTTCGATTTTGACTTATGCGCCATCAAATGCTTGCTGGTGGGCGTCTTATTCTATAGCGCATAGGTTGATTTGGGGTGGTGTGGGATGTTATTGTTGCAAGAAAGATGAGGGTGGTTTTAGGCCTGGTTCAACGGCAGTGATGGCGGTACAAGGGGTGAGCGCGGCGATGGCTAGTGGAGTTTCGGCTTTGGTTACAATGCCACTGGATACAATTAAGACAAGATTGCAAGTTTTGGATGGAGAGGGGAGGGCAACGGTTGCTCAGACAGTGAGGAAGTTGGTGAAGGAAGGGGGATTGGGTGCTTGTTATAGAGGGTTGGGGCCAAGGTGGGCTTCAATGTCTATGTCTGCAACAACTATGATCACTACTTATGAGTTTCTCAAGAGAATGTCTACTAAAAATCAAGAGACCTTTGCTTAATGAGTTCTAGGGGGATTGATAGTAGAGGAAAAGGAAAACAAGTTTTCAAAGTAATGTTATGTTGTCTATTTTCAACCCCATCCTACTTTGTTACTTGGTCTTTTGTTGTTGTCCTTCCATAACAAATACAAATGTAAATGTGTACAAATGTAGCTATGGTTTAACTCGTATCTGTAAGAATACCATCCACTTTACAATGTTCAATATTGTATTGAAAGTTGATCCTTTGCTTTTGGTTGGTGATATTGTTACATATTCTTAAAATTTGATATCTCTATACTATGATGAAGGCATTCTGATCTCTCATAGCACCTACTAAACCAAGTTGAACATTGTGTTCCATTGTTTCAGCCCACATGGATTGACCAGAAAAGTAGCATCTATGTCGGACTCCATATAAAAAAGAAAAAAAGATGGGGAACTGATATTTACACATAAAATATTGATATTTTCACATGATTTTTCTCACATTAATTGTGAGTGGTTCTTATCTCCATGTGAGTGAGAGACTCGTGAAAATATTATTTTAATATGTAGAAATATTAGTTTTTAAAAGATATTGATCATTAAGACATGCATAGAAGGGTGGAGGGGTTCTTCTGTAGGCATAATCTTGGATCATTGGATCTGATTTTCAACTATTTTGAAAATTTTACTCCTCTATATCTATTTCCTTAATGAAATTTTTAATGCATTATGTATGTGGCCATTAGGGGTAAACGGATATAAATATAGTGGTACCACTGGAAAATCAATTTGTTATCTGTATTCGTATCCGGTATTCGGCAAATTTTAAAACTATTATTTGTATTCGGTATTTGAAACAATATTCGAATACGAATAATATCCGTTTCTGTTTATTTTATTCAAATAATCAGATTATTTGAATATTCGGGTATCCGAATTCGTTCAGTTGGTTGATGAGGAATATGGCTATTTAGTTGGCACTTAGGACACTTTTGCACATAATCCTTTGCTTCCTGAAAAATAGTAGATCAGTAATATCCCTGTCGAATTACCTTGTATGCCAATGCCTTTACTCCCATGTGAACTTGATCTTGAAATGTGGAATTGAAGTCACCGCTTGCAACGTTGTTAAGGTCGGCCTCCTAAGAATGGCGTTGTAGGATGACTCCCGAAGACGACTGACAATTCAATCATCCCTGCTACCCAAACGGGATTGTTGTTGAAGTCATAGAGGGGAGGCTCATGCCCAATCTTCATCTTCTTACCTTCTAAATTCATTCGCTGATAAGCGTGGGCATACAGAATATCTACCAATGAGCTGTTTTCGACCATCATCCTTTTCATATCTACTGAACCCACCTGCGCAGTAATGACCAATGCTTCTTCATGCGGTTCAATCGGCTCTGAGGGGTAGTCTTCATCCATAAAAGATATAACTATGCACATGTATTGTTTTTTTCGCCTAACCGGCTAATCAGACACGGAGAGCACAACATCCAATAATCCTTGCATCTTCTTTTCGACCGACCCGCCCGTGATCACATCCACCACCCGGCGTGCTGCCTGGGTCTGACCCTGTTGTTGGGGCTGGGTGGTCGGGTTCTGTACTGGGGTAATGTTCGTCTGTTGTGCCCCCGAAGCATCACGTTCCGCGATGTATTGAACCAATTCTCCACTTCGGACATTCTTTTCAATTAGATCTTTCAGACTCCAACATGCTTCGGTAGAATGCCCAGTCGACCCATGGTAGTCACAATATTTGTTCTGATTCCCTCTATTCTACTTTGTGTTATTTTTGGTCGGTTCAAAGTACGACTTGTCCTTTATCTGCTCTAAAATGGTGGCACGGTCTGTGTTGAGGGGTGTAGACCTTGTTGGCCCTCTGATTCGAAAAACGTGGACAACCTCCTCCCAAACCACTATTGTTGTTATTCTTCTTCGGTTGCCCATCCGATATGCCATAATTGTCATTCTTGGAGTAACTATTCTTCTCCTGATCCTTGGGCTTCTCTATCAAGCTTAGCTTCAGACTGCTCATCGCCTTCTCCACCGTTATGAAGCCTTTAGCCCTGTTAAACGCCTCAGTTAGATCCTTCGGATGATTGAACATCAAGTCTTACACCAACTTCTTCGATTTCACAACGTCCAAACTCATCTGAAAGTACACGAGAACTTGAGAACCGTTCAGATCCGAAACCTGACCGACCGCCTCCCGAAACTTTTTAACATACTTGCCCAAGATTTTGTTTGAATATTGTTTTATCTTAACCAAAGACCCTGTCCGACTTTCCTCTCTTCTTGTTACTTCCGAACCTGATGTGGAACTTATCACAGAGTTCTTTCCTTGACGAGATTGAGTTCGGGACTAATGTTATCATCCATTGCCGAGCATCTTTCTTCAGAGTCGTCATGAACATCTGACACTTAGCAGCATCGGAGTAGTCTTAATAGTTCATCAGCCGATCATAAGTCTGGTTGTGCTCATAGGGATCTCTCAAACTGTCACAACTTTCCATGTGTGGGGCTTTCTTATTCGGATCAACTCGTTCCTGATCTATCTCCGGAGAGAACGGCGATGAAGATTTGACTGGAGTACCCTTATCCGAAGTGGTATTTGCCAGCCTCTGTTCCAATTCCACAAGTCTTCTAGCTAACACTTCGGGTTCGCTCTTTCCGTGGGGACGACTTTTGCCTGTCCCAATTTTTCTGGCCCAAAGAGGCCTCCCGCCTTCTCCGTTCGGACCACCCTCGGCCTTCGAAACTTGATTCCTAGGAGCGGCTTTGGTGCTTACTCCTCTACTGTGAACGACCTCGGGGCCTGTTCTTCTCCTGTGAGCGGCTTCAGTGTCTACTCTTTTCCCGAGAGCGACTTCGGTGTCTGCTCCCGATTCACCGAGAATCGTCCGGATGATGTGTCTTGGACTGATTCCCTGACGAACGCTCCCGTCCGACTACAGCTGAAAGCACCATCCTCTCATCCAATAAAACTAGCTAAGCGTCTCATTCTTTCTGTTTAAGAAGCAGGGCCTTTACGACATCATTGGCTTTTTGAACTTTCCTCGCCAGAATAGTTCTTCTTTCGTCCGTATCGTCTCGCTTAGAATCCTGGTCACCTTGGGATCATGTTCGGGACGAGTTGTCCTCGACACGTTCATTAGGCCGTGCTTCCTTCCTGGCTATCGAGAACAACAGTCGTTTGACATCTCCACCCTGGGTATTTTTCTGCCCCATTGACTGACTGCGAGGCCCAAGCCTGTCTAGGATTTCTTTGGACAAGGCCCAACTTGTCCCTAACCGAACCTCTTAGCTGAGCATATAGGTCAACCGTGAATTTTCCATGTCATGTGACTACCTTACTTGTCGCCATGATATCAACCAAAAATCTCCTTCGTGATTGAAAATTACGTAGCAATAAAGCCCCTCCTTCTAGCGCCAATGTTAACGCCAAGATTCGTCAATGCGCCACAATCACCAAAAAGCGTGCAATTCTGCACAGAAACGAAATCACATGTAAAACTTGATGGCTTGGGTCGCCGTGGAATAGCTCTGGTGTGAGAATAAGTAAAGGCTGTATAATGTTTAACAATAGAGGCTTTATACAATAGTGTTGTAAATAATGTTGTGTGTACCTATGAATTAGGATATAACCTTATATTTATAGTGATCACACCTTCTTCTCCGTATAGAAATAGGATTCCTCATTAGATATGATTCCTTAATAGGATTGAACAGAATCTTCTCAAAGAAAGAAAATCGGATCATATCATCAGACTTTCCTTAGGAGTTAAAAATTAAATGCAATCCTATCTTTGATTCCTTAAAACACTCAACTGTCAAATCAGATTCCAACGTTGGGTAAATACCTCCACGTGGACATTGGCCCATCATATAAATCGGGCCCTAATAATCACAACCCAACAGTTTTGTTTTCATATTTTGCCCTACTAAAATCTCAAGAACGACCCTGTCTGTTCTACTTGGTGATGCTAAAATTGCTAGTTTTTCGGAACAAGAACTAGAGTGCCTAGAACAATTTCCAAACAGTTATCCAAGTCTGGAGTGAAGAGTTAATTGGATTTAGGTGGTGTTTGATAAAACTGAGTGTTAAGACCTGAACAGTTTAGACGTCTGAATAATATAGAGTATCTGAATAAAATTATATCTGAATGAAAAAATATTGTTTGATAATTACTTTTTTCAAAATGTCTGAATAAAAGTATTTTACCATTTTAACCTTTTAAACAAAACTATTAAAAAAAAAAAACACTGCTCCTTCATCTACCCGGCCCCTCTCCCCGCCGGCGCCGACCTTCCTCCCCTCCCCTGCCCCCCCTCCCCCTCCCCTCCCCTCCCCTACCCTCGTCAGACCCTAATCCCTCCTCCCTCCTCCCTCCTCCCTCCCCCCTGCCCACCCCTCCCCCTCCTCCCTCGCAGATCTGCAGATTTGTCTCGAGCGCCTTGATGTCTCTTCCAATAATTTTGTCGGACTTATTCCTTCCTTTCTTTTTTCTCTACTTTCCATTCAGTATCTCAATCTGGCCAAGAATCAACTTAGTGGGGGCACTTTCCACAAATGTCTCCTGCAATCAAAATCTTACATTTGTGGATATTTCTAATAATCTTTTGATTGGAAAGTTGCCTCCTTGCATTGGATCAAATTCCATGAACAGGACAGTGAGTGAAGGAAGGAAGAGACATTTTCCTTGAGGTGAACGTGAGTGAAGGAAGGAAGAGACAGAGCGAGAGAGTGGAGAAGATGAGGGTATTTTTGTCCAAAAAATAATAACTCTCATTCAGACTTGCCTCTTAATTCTTTAGATTTGATTTTCTATCTCAACCATCTAGAGGCATTAAGAGGTAAAAAAAACAAACAAACAGCACACCGCCTCTGACCGAATCAGAGGCGGTCCATTCAGAGGCAATAAGTGGTAAACAAACACCACCTTAGCTTCTGGTCATAATTACCCTACAGGATAGACGAAAGAATACGCGTATATAAGATTAACAGCGTAGCTATGAGTCTAGTGTGGTTCGTGGTTGGTTTAAGCCCCATCAACAATACTTAATAAAATGCTTAAACATTTTAAGCACCGTAACTCTTGCTCATTCCATCTCATAAAAGATGTCTTCTACACATCTTTTACACAAATTAAAAAATTAAATATATTAAAGTAGAGCAAAGAGTATTAATAAGCTCTAATTTTATCCTAATCCTACATAATTACATAATGATTCTTTTTTTTCCTTAAAAAGAGTAGGCCCTACTTTATTAGAAGTCGAATTGTGATTTTGGGCATCTTTACGAGCCTAATGAAGTATTTTTGAGGATCACCTGAATATCTGTAGGCTGCAAATGTTAAGATTGGACCTATTTAATAAGTACAATGAAAAGAATTATCTCTATATGCTTTTTAACTTTGGTCAATTAATCAATACAGTATCGACACGCAGATCAAGAGGTGATCTTTCACAGTATGTCAACACTGTATTTATCAATTGATAAATGCTCAAGTTCATGGGGGAATGTTCCACCCAATTTGAGAAACATGTGCAGTAGCCTGACAAAAGCAAAAGCAACCCATTTAAATAATTAGGAATCAAGTTCATGGGGGAAATACTCCTCCACCTGAAGCAGAACCACAGAGAAAACAAAAGCAACCCATTTAAATTTTCAGGAGGAAATAACCATCTTTCACCATTGAGGTAAAAATAGCCAATTTCTGCTACTTCTAAAATCTGACTTGTTACTTTTCTCTATGCATATCAGTATAAATTATAGTTTCATGTAGAATTGATCCAAAAAATAAAAAACAATCCAATTTCAACTCACTCCATGCTACCAAACTTAGTACCAAGTTACCACATAAAAAAATAATAAAGGAATGAAACATTATCTAAAAGTTTCCATCTTTGAGCAAATCAAAACAATACATAAAAAATGATCCTTGATCATCAGTAAACTTAGTAGTCATGCTCATGCTGCAAACATGAGCCAATAAATTAGGTGGCTAATGACTGTCCAACCAGGTTTCTGCTTACAATGTCTTCCTCATAAGAGAAGCTCAAGCAATAGCGATGGTCAACTCATAATAATACAACGCAACAAGTATTCAAGAATTAAGCAAACACGATGATAAATTCATAATAATACAATGTTACAGAACTTGAAAAACGTTTGATTAAGATGCAAAAACACAGAAGCAAAACACGAATCAGCACTGGTTGTGGTTGTGACATTCATTACATAGAACCTTTACTATATCTAGTGCAGATAATGCATAATCAACCAATATATGAAAGATAAAGGTAATAAACATGGAAGATCAATCAAAACTAGAACCAGATTCCTTCCACCAACCATGAGAAAAAGGAGAAAGAACATGCTAGTTTTTCAATGAGTAACATATATTCTAATTAAGAAAAATAAACATTCTGATTGTAATACCCAAAGAAATAACATCCTGATTGCAACCTAAACAACTAACAGCAATTTTGGAACTCGGAAACTACACAATTAATTGCAACAGTTGAGACCTACACAATATCTAAGACTGAAAATCAAATACTTGTTTGCATTCCCGATAAATTAGACAATTAGCAGAATCCGACTGTAGAGAGTAGCAGGGTCTGCTGTCCCAGCCACAATCAAGGGCGTGCCCTCTTGTTGCTGCAAGCAGGGCATTTGTACTGCTTGATATGCTCTGCCCTTGCAGGGGTGATCTTAACACACTTTCCATGGAACCACTTCTCACAAATGTCACAGCAGATCCAGAACTCGTCCTGCCCATAGTTCTCTCCACATGCTCCACATAATGCATCACCATGTTCATCTTCCTCTTCTTCCAAGCCTTCCTCATCCTCATCCTCATCCTCGTCTTTTGGTTGCGAACCTTTTGAAAACTTGCCTTGAGATTCCGAGCCTCGCTGTTTTACCATGAAAATGTTAGAACAAAAAAACAAATAATAGCATTTATAAGTAACATCCTGCACATAAACAGGAATTAAGGAATCAAAGAGGAAGTCCTTTTTTCTTATTTTCACTTGAATAAAGAAAAAAATAACAATCACGAACTGCTACCACAAGTTGGTCACTCTGGGTAGGAACTATGGTTCAGATTAATTTATCCTCAAATAAGAAGCATCATTAATAGTTGCAACTCGCCAAAACTGATAGTTTTCCTTTTGACAAATGGGCCTTTTTGGTCCATCTATTAGCATAGTAAAATTGGTGCAATTTGATAGCAAAGGTTTCTTACTGAGTGATATTATGGCTGATGTAAAGAAAATAACATAAAGGTACATGTTTTGATTGAGTGAGTATACATGTACACACTGATACGTCATACACACGATATCCAAAATTCCAAACACTTGAACTACATAATAATGGAGTACAAAGCCAATAGCATATTTGAGTATATGCATGCAGTGTCCAGATCTAAAGCAACTTCAGATCTAAAGCAACTTAACATATTGTGGAGCTATGATACTCTTCATCCTAATTATTCAGAGAAAAACAAGAAATCCTGTACAATCCGTAATATGAGCACATGGAAAATATCACTGCCATTCGCCTTCAACAGAAATTTAAAATAAAAAAATCAAAACTAAAAAATATCTATGATACATTTCGGGGGAGGGAGGGAGGGGGGAGGGGGGAGGGGGGGAGGGGGAAGTATAAACATCCTTACTCCTAAGATATACATTTCGCATAATTAATTGTTGTTTGGTTGGCACTATAATCTCCATTGTTACAGTCATCCAAAGCTATTTTTATTCATTTGTCCTTACAATTATATAAAAGCACAGCTAGCTTCTATATCAGAAACCAGCTCTATCAACTAATAAACTTGATAATAAATATTGGGCAAAAAGGTAAAAGTAGAGGACCAAGAGGAAATGTTATTTATTTTATGGAATCAAAAAGGTAGAAACATTTAAGTCCTTCACTACCTTGGGGTTTGATTTAGGCTTGCTGCTGCTGTGATTTGACACAGCTGACTTCTCCTTTGATTGTTTCTTGGCAGCCCCTGTCACAACTTCAAATATTGTTGGGAGATCATTTATCATGTTAAAAAGTCGCTTCCTGCATAATCAAATACATCATAGGAAAGTTAGGAAACCATAATGTATATCATCCCACAAGAAAAGTTAAACAATTTTAGCCGCCACTGGAACTACAAATCAGAATGAATTAGAACCAATGTGTGGTCTTCAATTCATATAGAAGAAATTAGCCTTAGGTCAGACCTTTCCTTGCTCACCGCTCCATGAAGATACAACATTCCTTCTCAGGCTAAACATGATTATGATTTTATCAAAAGTGAGGACTAAAGGTCTGTATGGAAAAGTCATTTTTTGCTAATCTGGCCAAAAGATAAAATTGACATGCCCAAAATAAATTACTGAGTCAAATATAAACAAACAGAATTTAAACCCGACTCTCATAGGCTTGGCCTGGCTCAGTGAAGCTCTATTATCAGAATTCAAATCAACAGTTGATAACCAATTATAATGCCATAATGTGAACTTGACTCGTTACATGTTCATTCATTGACTAGAATAAACACCAGCTCTCCAACTTTTCTTTCACACGGTCAATAGGGAACACAAATTAGATATGAAATGTTGACTTAATTTCTTCTTTCATATTTATCCCTTGTGTAAAATTATGCAATAATTTGGGCTTATAAATGGTGGGATCCACACACCAACTCTTCACTATTTTCAAAAGGTGTATAGTCCACAAATCACATTTAAAATTGGTTTATTAAATGTGACAAACAGTTTGGGACTTCCAAACTGGAAAGCATGATACAATAAAGCTATAATAAAGCCAATAAAAGGTAACTTAAAAACCAATGGGTATTTCAAACATAGACTAAACTTGTCAAGATTCCATCATACCATAATTTAATCTGAAAGAAACATCAATGAATTTATGAGAGAAATAGACAGAGGAAGAGAGATGTGTTGTCTTGCTTCTAAATTACGTTGAACCTTGAACCATATTTTGAAATTCTAACTAAGGTTTCTAATCAATCTCATTTCAAACGGGGCAATATTCACACTGAAATATTTTCTGACTTTTCTCTAAAATGTCTACTTTGTTTAACATTGATGGGAAGTAAGTTTTGTAATACAACAAATATACGTAGAATAAGGCTATACTACCAAAATAACAATGAATGTAACAGCCAAATAACTAAGCTGTCTATAGTCAATGGCAACTATTGAGGTCTAGTAAACATGTAAACTAAATGTTCCCCTTCTCAAATTCAGACTTGGAAGTTGTTAATGAGAGTCAAACCAACCGCCCACAATAAAGTAAAAGAAAAAGTTACCTATCAGCTTTATCAAATCCAAATCTAGCACCAAAGTAGAATGCCACAGCAAGTAACCATGCATCACTGTGTACAGCAACCAAAGATAGCCAGTCCTTCTCTTGCATGCCATCTCTAGCAAAATTAATTCCAAGTGCAGGTTCTGGAAGCTCTGGTGGCACCTCTTCAGCAGGTAAATTGACTTCCCACCGCTCATTGGGAAACCCATAGAGGCAAAGATTTTCCTTCTCTGTTATTCAATAAAGAATAAGTATTTTCTCAATCAAAGAAAACATTCGGGATTTCAATAGAGCATATGGCAAGAAATATGAAATAAGTAAGTAATTTAAGTTTGAAAGGGCTTGCTAGAACAAAATAAAGACTAATGACACACACATAACAGTAGATGACATTCAAAAGTTTGGATGTGAAATTTGAAAGCAAAAAAAATTGCAGTTTATACAAAAGCACTACTTATAAAATAGTTGAGCAGCAAAAACTGACCCTTAAAAGATATTTATCAGACAACGAGAAGCACAAGAAGTTGACAATAACAAAATTAAAAAAATATACTCAGATCTTGAAAGGCACATTTGTATAAAGGGAAAATACAAGGCTATGAAGAAAACTTTCAGTATATGTAAAAAATCATGTGGCCTAATAGATCAAGGGAAATACGCGCAAACCAAGAGCATGAGTTCAAACCCAGGAACACATACACATTTCTTTCCCAAAATTCAACTAGCAAAACTATGTCTATTTTTGAAGTATGAAGACAGTCGTCATTAAGACAGATTCAGTCACTTCCCATTAAGATGTTATTTGGTTCTCCCATTTGGCCCATACATTCATGCATTTTGCCACTTTAATAGGTCATCATTGAGTACTTCAATTATGAACATCTTCCCTTTTACCAAAACAAGTAATATTTCTGCTCTAACCTAGATAAAACAGGATTATCCTAGTCCCTGCATCAAGTAGATCATGAATCAAAGACAGCAATGAAAATAGCAACAAGAGTAAGGGGTGTAAATGAACCGAGTCGAGCCGAGTATTGAGTTGCTCAGATTTGATTCACACAATTTATTGAGTACAAATAAAGTTTGATTGAGGTTCATTTAGCTAAAGAGTTGAACACGATCTCGAATCGAACCTAAGCAGTTTGAACTTTTCGAACGAATATGATCCGAGTATCAATAGAAAATTGTAATTTGAGGAGGTTCGAGTAATTTATCAAACTTTAAAATTTGATCATATTTGAATCATTTATATTTCGAGTCGAATTCGAATCGAACTTTTAGTCGAGCGACTACGAATCGAAACCGAACTGATTGCTCATTTTACAGCCTTAAACAAGAGGGCCTACACAAACAATTACCTTTTCTAAACAAAAATGTTTTCTAACATGGCTGATAGTATACATCTGAAGTGAGAGGCTGCAAACACTTGCCTTTACAAAGAAAAATATGTAAGCTCAACTCAAGCAGATTAAAAAAAACACTAGTCATTTCGATCCTACAAATCATATAGTTATCCTTAGTTGTGCCCATCAGCGTTCTCATTATACAAGCACTAGGATTCATCAAAGCCAAATCCAAAAATGTAGGACTAAACTGGAAAGGCCCACATGGCACACTTGTACAAATGCATGTAAGTCCCACAAATTACCTAATAACACTGTAAAACATTGATATTGATAAAAAAAAATTACATAATGCACTACTCAATACAAGATAACTTCACAAAAGGTAAAATCATGCAAAATCAACGTAATCCATTTCCTTAAGTCTGAAAAAAAAAAATTAACATGTTCATATTCAATAAACTAAACATACTTCCAAGTTAAAGCTATGATTGAAAATATTAAAAGTGAAGCCAACTATATATTTTTAAGCGTACTGTACTTACATTAAAACAAGATACTGAGCTATGCAACATCAAGCGACTGAAAATGATAAACACGCATGAAATAAAGTTCTAATATCAAAACTTAAAAATAAGAGCCACCCCTTAAAAGAACACACCATAATTTGCCTATGTATGTATAAACTTAAGGTGTAAATCCAAAACACTTGAAAGTAAATTAAACAACCAATCACATTTGTTCCTTTTCTCTTAAAACCAAATATCTTGGAAACAGATTCATCAGTTATGGTTACGAGGATGGTCTGAACCTGGCCAATCAATTGCACATAGAAGCATGTTACAAACATTCAGTTGAACCACATCTATTTGTTCAAACCAAATTCAAAATCGGTAACTTGGTTTCCCCGTTGATGTGGAAAATGGACGAATAAGAATAAGGAGCAATATATTCAAAACACATTGATAGATTTCAACTAGGTGTGCACTTACAAAATTCAAAGAAAGTAGGCTGTATTTTCTAATCTAAAATATTTAGTTTATGACAATTATAATTTGGACTATCAAATTTTACACACTATAGGATATATATATATATATATATATATATATATATATATGTGTGTGTGTGTGTGTGTGTGTGTGTGTGTGTGTGTGTGCAATTTAAATTCTATTGGGGCAGCCAAAAAAGAGAAGCAAAATTAGCAGTCACTCCAAACACATTGGTGATGTAAAAAAGTGTTGAGCTACTTATTCACACACTACAGCAGATGATAATAAGACCATACTAATATAACTCACATTTCTATGAAAATAGAAAAACCCACACTCATTTATAAGCATAAATAAAAGGAAAAATGCATTCAGTCGGAATTATTTAACCCTTCAACTAAAATCGTGCCAAACTACAAGTAATTTAACAACAAATGATAATTGATAAATAAATTTAGCTGAGTAAAGAAAAATTAACCAGGGTCACACTGCTGGTAGAATTCTTCAACATCTGCAAAACCCCAGAAAATTTACACAAACATATTAACAAAATTAACTGATTTTGAGAATAAAACCAACAAGATAAAAACAAAAATGTATTGTTGTACAAAAAAGCAAACGAAAGAATTAAAGGGTATCTTCAGGGTATTTTGATTTTACCAGTGGTGAGAGCTTTAATCATGCCAGCTCTCCGACTCTTGAAATCCCTGAAAACCTCTTCCACAGTTCGAGGATTGTACTGTTGACCACCTCCATCCATCACTTCAAAGCTCTGAAGAAATTATAAATAGGTGGGTTTTTTTAGAGAGAGAAATTGAAAATGATGAATCAAAAATGGAAGCAAATAGTTCTTCAGGGGACCCTGAAAAACGAAACTAGAGAGAGAGGGAAGAGAGAGAAAGGGGGGAAATTTTGGGAAAATATTTTGACCTCTCCAGATGAGCGAAATAGAAGAGAGAGAAAGAGATGAATGGGACTGAAAAAGAGGGATTAACTGGATTTGATAGAAGAGGGAAGAGTCCGGATGAGGATTTGGATTTTTGGCCCATTAAGGACAAAAGGAAGCCCTAAAAAGAAAGAAGATGGTCAACAAATGATGGTTGACTTTGGCCCAATGGGAATAGAATTTATTTGTTTTTTTTGTGGTGGGTCCAGTCATTAAATTGGATTTGGGCCTTTCTCTGTTGGGTTAGGGACCACTGAGAGAGTGGTCCTGTGTTTATCCCCCAATGCTTCATCTCATGTCTCACAAAGCTTACTTGATGTGCTAATTAGGATTAGAGGAATATGTATTTAGTTAAATAAATTAAGTTCAAGGTGTTCAACTCAAGTCCGACTTATTTAGCATTTAATTTAATTAGGATTAGAGGAATATGTATTTAATTTAATTTAATTAAACGAGTTGAGCTTAAATTTAACTCACTTAAGGTTAAAACGGTTGAATTCGTATACCAAATTCAAACTTTAATTTAACCTCGACAAGTCAAAATCAACTCGACACGGCTCACACACATCACAAAGCTTGTTTGATGATTTAGGTTTAAAAGAGAGAATGATTTTTGGCTATAAAGACAATGCACTCAAATCGATTTAAATTAACAAAAGTTTTTGTAGAAATACAACCACCCAATAAAAATGTGGAAAAATTTAAATTACTTGCCCTTTTCTACTTTCTGCAAATCAATTCAAGGGCTTGGCAATCAAAAGGTGTTTATATTTCATCCACATTCAGTTAATTTGCTCATTCTATCAGGCTACATAATCCAACTTTGATCTAGAAAAAATCATATTAGGGGCTGTTTGTTTAGGACTGAATACATCTGAATGGTTGAATGGCTAAATCGATCAGTCATTAAGTGCGTTTGTTTTGGTCCAAAATCGTCTGAATGGCTAAATCGATCAAATGGTTGAGCTGAATGGTTAAGTCAGATTTTTTTGACTGAATGGCTGAATGAACAGCTGAATAAAGTAAAAAAAAATTAAAAAAATATTAACTATTATATTAATTAATATTAAATAAATTTACAACAATTTTAAATTTTTTTCAGAGGGGTAAAATAATAAAATTATGTCATTGAGATGTTTCAGACATGTTAATTATCAAACAATTTTTTTCATTCAAATTCATTTTCAATTCATTCAAATTCAGATTCATTCAATTTTTATCAAACACTCCCTTAGTCTCATTCGTAAAATAATAAAATTATGTCATTCAGATGTTTCAAACATGTTAATTATCAAATAACTTTTTTCATTCAGATTCATATTCAACTCATTCAGATTCAGATTCATTCAATTTTTATCAAACACTCCCTTAGTCTCATTCATATAACAAAGATGTTATAAACATTACATTCTTTATTGAATAATAAATGCTCTAATCCTAAAAACTTTCAGTTCAACAATACATCCCTTCTAGCTATTCTCTCTCAACCCTGCCCCCTTCAGGATAAGATATTGGAGCTACAAAATCACCCTAAAGGGAGTCAAATCAGTACCAAGTTGCATAAAAATGTTGAAGCATGTTTTCTGATACTAACCACCTAATAATGCTAGGAAAAAGATTACATGCTCAGTTTACTTCTTCCATAGGAATTATTAAGGACTTGAAGAACAAAACTCGGCAACTTAAAACTATGATGGTGCACCAAGATAAGAAGCAAGCCGCAAGATGTCGCTGAATACTCCACCGGCTGTCACTTCAGCCCCAGCACCTGGACCTCGGACTATAAGAGGCTGCTTCTCGTACCTTTCAGTTGTGAAAGCAATGATGTTATCAGACCCAGATAGCTGCGCGAATGGGTGTTCTTTCTTGTATCTTCGCAATTCGACAACACCTTTTTGATTTACAGCATCAACCACCCCAACGTACCTCAGGACCTTAAGATAATTAAAGCTCGTAAGTCTATCAAATTAACCACACAGTGAAGATGAATATATTATGTGCTAAGAAATTTCCATTGTTTTTCATAAATTAAGTTGGAGGTTTATTACTATCACAAATATAGCATGTGCAACTTGCATAAGCTCCCAACACTTAACAAAGAAATTAACTTTAAGAGTTTGTAATTTTGTATCATGTTCCTATTTTTCCTGGAGCTTTTAAGTCCCTGAATTCAACACTTCTATTTGTTTATGTAACCTTACACACAACCCTATCACCAAAAATTTACATACATAAAGGATTAAATTTGGAAATAAAAGTGGCAATATTTTGTAATTCAAAATCAATATTTTCCTAATTGTTTCGTTAAGTACTTGTCAGATCCTAAAATAAGAATTTATTCAATTCTTATGTAAAAGGCCATTTGTAATACCCGAAAAAAAAAAATGATATTTTAAAATTTTGTCTTAATATTTTAATTGGACTTTTCTTGTGTTTGGGTCAAAATATATTTAATTATGTGGACTATATTAATTGGGCCTTAAAATTTATTTGATCTAGTTTATAATTGGGTAATATTAAAATCCTATTATAATTAGGAGAGTTCATCAGTTATATAAATAAATATTTAAACCCTAATCTATCTCATGTACCTTCATTATACAACTGAGAAAACAAAAAAAACAAAAAAACGCAGCACTTACTGTTACAGAAAGGAGAAAAAGAAAACATGTTTAATAATAATAATAATAATTAACTAATTGTACTTAATTTATTTTTGTTTAATTAGTTCGAACGGAAGGAGTTTAGCGATTAATTTCTGGAATATAATTTTTGGGTATTACGTTGCTTAATCCAGGTGCGGATTCCGTACTCTTTCAGCGATTCTCTTATTAAATTTAATTTGTTCGTTTTGTTTCTCGTTTCGAATTTGGTTATTGTTTTCCATAATTATTCATTCTCAAATTCTTGTGATATAGTTTCGTCTTGATATTTATACTTAGAACTCGTGTTTGTACTCTTGAATTGGGTTAACATATTTAGGGTTTATTTTAATCTTTTAGAGATGTACATGTTAACGTATCTTTGGAGTTTCGTATTTATATTTATTTCGTTGTTACATGTACATACTAGAACCCTTGTGTTAATATTGTGTCGCATGTGTTGTGACATAATATTATTATTAGAATATACCGTAGGGTATACCTGAGCTATAACCACCTGTGGGGGTACCACAGGCATGTCGTCTTGGCACGAGAGGCATGACACTTTCCGTGGCGGTGTGATCAGTCCACGGCGTCTCCGTTTTGTGCTCCGGTGGGAGTTGGCCATTTGGTGTTTTGTTGTGGGAGGCGTATGGGTCGACCCTAGTTTTCTGTTCTGTTCTGTTCTGCGGAGTGGCGATGTTTGTGCCAAACACGCCTTCCGATTTTACATACATTTGGATTCGCGGTCCAATGTGTGTGACCTTGCCTGTGTGGCATTATTTGACCTTGCCTGTGTGGTAAGGTATATTTCTGTTTTATTTTGAGCTCGGTATGAAATAACACCCAGCCATTTGATTCAGCCTATTATTTTATTGTGTTAGTTTTGTTTGTTTCAGTTCAGTTCAGTTCATTTATTGAGTTAGTTATTTCGTTTCATCATTCTTGTATTCTATATCCGTACTGGGCGTTTGGCTCATGCTGTGTTTTTCTTCCAGCAGGTAATCAGGGGGATCAAGGGCAAGTGTGATGAGAGCTCCATTCGATCCAATGATTTAGATATTCTGTTTAGGCTTGATAGATCGATTTTATTTTGAGTTGTAATAAATACTCTAGATTTGAGTTTGAGTCTGTTGGTATTTATTTTGGTTTGACCTTTTGATATTTATTGGTGAAATATTATTCTTTCGTGGCATAGAGTTTTCGTTCGATTTTGTTGTGTTTTGAGTAACCTCCCTTTCTATTTCGGGAAGGGGGTGTTACAGGACAGAAAGATGAAGAGTCCATCACAGATTTTATGACGAGGTTCACCAGGTTGGCAGGTTTTGCGGGAACCTCTGCAGGGACTGCAGCGGAACAGGCGGAGAAGTTCAAGTGGCGGATTCATTATAGGTATCGGCAACATCTCATTAACACCAAGTTTGCAGATGTATCGGCTGTGGCTAATGCGGCCAAGAACATTGAGATGGAGCGACAGGACTTTCGGTCTTCTAAACCGGAAGGGAATCGGAAAAGGGACAGAGATGACCAGCAGGGTCAAGCCTCGGGTCAGCCTGGGAGAAATCAAGGTGGTCAGTGGAATAGAAACCGTGGTGTCCAGCAAGGGCAGTGGCGTGGTCAAAATCAGAACAGGGGTAATCAGCAGATGCCTCAGCAAGGACAGAATCGTCAGCTTCAGCTACCTTGGTATGGACAGAATCCACAGCGAGGGCAGAATCGTCAGCAGGGGCAGAATCAGGGTCGTTATCCGGGACCAGCTGGTGGGGGTAACCCAAATCTTATTCCGATAGTTCCTTGTGCCATGTGTGGGGCTAATCATCCGGGGAGACAGTGTCATAGAGTTACTGGTGCATGCTTCTTATGTGGACAGATGGGTCATATGGCTAGAGATTGTACCGGGCCACGTGGTAATGGTGGAGGCGGTGATCATGGTGGCAATGGTGGTCAGCGTCAAGGTGGTCGAGTGTTTGCCTTGACACATAATCAGGCGGCAGGTGCGCCAGGTACTGTTTCTGGCACTCTTTTAGTTGGTAGTCGTGAGGCTTCTATTTTATTTGATACTGGTTCTACTCATTCTGTTGTGGCTCAGTCTTTTGTTCGGCACCTAGGTGTGCCATCTCTGTCTTTAGATCCTGTTATGTCTATTGCTACCCCGATGGGGACTTCTGTTATTATTTCTGATTTATATCGAGGGTGTCCGATCAGTTTTGGGGATAAGATTCGTAGTGCTAATCTTCTTCCAATGTGTATGCACGATTTTGATGTTATTCTCGGGATGGACTGGTTGGATAAGCACCAGGCCACTATCGATTGCCAGGCGAAGAAGGTTATATTTGGAGATGTGAAGTCTCCAGAATTCGTGTTTCAGGGTTCACAGCCGAGTAGAGTGATGAAGTTGATTTCAGCTTTGAAGGCTGGGAAGTTAGTGGCAAAGGGTTGTGAGGGGTATTTGGTATTTGTGAAGGATACCTCTAAGGGCGAGTCTCGTATTGAGGATATTTCAGTGGTTCGTGACTTTCCCGATGTGTTTCCTGAGGAGTTGTCAGGGTTACCACCGCAACGGGAAGTTGAGTTCACTATTGAGCTCGTTCCTGGGGCGGGACCTATTTCTAAAGCGCCGTATCGGATGGCACCATTGGAGTTGCAGGAGTTGAAGGAGCAGTTGCAAGAGCTGTTAGATCGTGGTGTGATTCGGCCGAGTGTTTCGCCATGGGGTGCTCCAGTTTTATTTGTGAAAAAGAAAGATGGGTCTATGAGGTTGTGCATAGACTACAGGGAGTTGAACAAGATTACTATCAGGAATCGGTATCCATTGCCGAGGATTGAAGACTTGTTTGACCAACTTCAGGGGGCGAAGTATTTTTCAAAGATAGACTTTAGGTCGGGTTACCATCAATTGAGGGTGAGAGATGAGGATGTCTCTAAGACAGCTTTTCGTACTCGCTATGGGCATTATGAGTTTCTGGTGATGCCATTTGGGTTGACTAACGCTCCGGCAGTGTTTATGAATTTGATGAACCGGGTGTTCAAGGAGTACTTGGACCAATATGTTATTGTCTTTATTGATGACATTTTGGTTTACTCCAAGTCTAGGGAGGAGCATGAAGAACATCTTCGAACAGTGTTGGGAATTTTGCAGAAAGAGAAATTGTATGCTAAATTCTCTAAATGCGAGTTTTGGTTGGAGCAGATTGCATTTTTGGGCCACGTTGTTTCTGCTGAAGGCATTAAGGTGGATCCTGCGAAGGTTGAGGCTATCACTAAGTGGCCGAGACCTACTACTGTGACAGAGATTAGAAGTTTCTTGGGTTTAGCAGGGTATTATAGGAGATTTGTGGAAGGATTTTCTTTGCTTGCTTTGCCATTAACTCAGTTGATGAAAAAGGGCTCGAAGTTTATGTGGAATGAGGAGCGCGAGAAGAGTTTCGAGGAGTTGAAGAAACGACTTGTGACAGCTCCTATACTTACATTGCCTTCGGGAACAGGAGGTTTCCAGATTTATAGTGATGCTTCTAAGAAAGGCTTGGGATGTGTTTTGATGCAACACGGTAAGGTGATTGCTTATGCTTCTAGGCAACTTAAACCCTATGAGGTGAATTACCCCACACATGATTTGGAGTTGGCAGCGGTGATCTTTGCTCTAAAGATTTGGAGGCACTATTTGTATGGAGAGACTTGTGATATCTTCACCGATCACAAAAGTCTTAAATACATTTTCACTCAAAAGGAGCTTAACATGAGGCAGAGGCGTTGGTTGGAGCTTCTAAAAGATTATGATGCGAGGATTCAGTATCACCCGGGGAAGGCAAATGTGGTTGCAGATGCTCTTAGCCGAAAAAGTTCAGGAAGTGTAGCAGCTCTTATTTCACAACCTCATCTTATTTCGGATATGGAGCGACTAGAGTTGGAGTTGTATGTCCAAGGTTCAGATGGGCATTTGGCAGATATGAGAGTGGAGCCCTCTCTTATCTCGCGGGTTAAAGAAGCTCAAAAGGAAGATGGGGAATTATGGAGTATGGCACAGAATATGGAGGAGGGCAAGCAGCCCGACTTTCGTATTGATGACCATGGTGCGATTTGGTTGGGTGAGCGGTTGTGTGTACCATCGGATCCAATCATTCGGGAGGCGATTTTGGCGGAGGCTCATAGTTCGCCATTTTCTATTCATCCAGGTTCTACAAAAATGTACAGGGATTTGAAGGAAAATTTTTGGTGGAATGGAATGAAGCGAGATGTGGCTGAATATGTTGGGAAGTGTCTCACTTGTCAACAAGTGAAGATAGAACATCAACGAGCTAGTGGATTGCTGCAACAGTTAGACATTCCAGTGTGGAAGTGGGAAGATATCACGATGGATTTTGTGACTGGTTTGCCGAAGACTTTCAGGAAGAATGATGTCATTTGGGTTGTGGTGGATCGGTTGACTAAATCGGCACACTTTTTGGCCATCCACGAGGGCTACTCGGTGGATAGGTTGGCACAGATATTTCAACAGGAGATTGTTAGACTTCATGGTACTCCGGTGTCTATTGTTTCGGATCGGGACCCACGATTCACTTCACGGTTCTGGAAAGGGTTTCAACGAGCTTGGGGTACTCGGCTCAACTTTAGTACTGCTTTCCATCCGCAGACTGATGGGCAATCCGAACGGACCATTCAAACGTTGGAGGATATGTTGAGGTCTTGTGCACTTGAGTGGTCGGGTAACTGGGATGATTACTTGAGCTTAGTTGAGTTTGCTTATAACAACAGTTGGCATGCGAGTATTGGGATGGCTCCGTTTGAGGCATTGTACGGTAGAAAGTGTCGGGCACCAACTTGTTGGGATGAGGTTGGCGAGAGAGCCATTGAAGGGCCTGAGTTAGTTCAAATCACTACAGAAAAGGTAGCAGTGGCTAAGGAAAAATTGAAGTCGGCTCGATCACGGCAGAAGAGTTATGCTGATAAGCATAGGAGGACCTTAGAGTTTGAACCTGGTGAGCATGTGTTCCTAAAAGTTTCTCCTTGGAAGGGTATTCGGCGATTTGGTCTGAAAGGGAAGCTTAGTCCGCGTTATATTGGCCCATTCGAGATTCTGGAGAGGGTTGGTGAGGTTGCATATCGTTTAGCTTTGCCTCCACAGCTAGCTATGCACAATGTGTTCCATGTGTCGGTGTTGAGAAGTTATAAATATAATCCGTTGCATGTGGTACAATATTCATTCGATAAGATTAGTGATGATCTTACTTGTGTGGAGCAAGCCGAGGCGATTTTGGATCGTCAAGAGCGGGTTATGAGGAGGAAGACAATTCCGTTTGTTAAGGTTTTGTGGAGAAACCATTCAGAGCGAGAAGCTACATGGGAGATGGAGGAGTCTATTCGAGCAGAGTATCCGCATCTTTTTGACAATTAGGTTCGTTCTTTTCTTTTGATTCCGGGGACGGAATCCTTTTTAAGGGGTAGGTGATGTAATACCCGAAAAAAAAAATGATATTTTAAAATTTTGTCTTAAATATTTTAATTGGACTTTTCTTGTGTTTGGGTCAAAATATATTTAATTATGTGGACTATATTAATTGGGCCTTAAAATTTATTTGATCTAGTTTATAATTGGGTAATATTAAAATCCTATTATAATTAGGAGAGTTCATCAGTTATATAAATAAATATTTAAACCCTAATCTATCTCATGTACCTTCATTATACAACTGAGAAAACAAAAAAAACAAAAAAACGCAGCACTTACTGTTACAGAAAGGAGAAAAAGAAAACATGTTTAATAATAATAATAATAATTAACTAATTGTACTTAATTTATTTTTGTTTAATTAGTTCGAACGGAAGGAGTTTAGCGATTAATTTCTGGAATATAATTTTTGGGTATTACGTTGCTTAATCCAGGTGCGGATTCCGTACTCTTTCAGCGATTCTCTTATTAAATTTAATTTGTTCGTTTTGTTTCTCGTTTCGAATTTGGTTATTGTTTTCCATAATTATTCATTCTCAAATTCTTGTGATATAGTTTCGTCTTGATATTTATACTTAGAACTCGTGTTTGTACTCTTGAATTGGGTTAACATATTTAGGGTTTATTTTAATCTTTTAGAGATGTACATGTTAACGTATCTTTGGAGTTTCGTATTTATATTTATTTCGTTGTTACATGTACATACTAGAACCCTTGTGTTAATATTGTGTCGCATGTGTTGTGACATAATATTATTATTAGAATATACCGTAGGGTATACCTGAGCTATAACCACCTGTGGGGGTACCACAGGCATGTCGTCTTGGCACGAGAGGCATGACACTTTCCGTGGCGGTGTGATCAGTCCACGGCGTCTCCGTTTTGTGCTCCGGTGGGAGTTGGCCATTTGGTGTTTTGTTGTGGGAGGCGTATGGGTCGACCCTAGTTTTCTGTTCTGTTCTGTTCTGCGGAGTGGCGATGTTTGTGCCAAACACGCCTTCCGATTTTACATACATTTGGATTCGCGGTCCAATGTGTGTGACCTTGCCTGTGTGGCATTATTTGACCTTGCCTGTGTGGTAAGGTATATTTCTGTTTTATTTTGAGCTCGGTATGAAATAACACCCAGCCATTTGATTCAGCCTATTATTTTATTGTGTTAGTTTTGTTTGTTTCAGTTCAGTTCAGTTCATTTATTGAGTTAGTTATTTCGTTTCATCATTCTTGTATTCTATATCCGTACTGGGCGTTTGGCTCATGCTGTGTTTTTCTTCCAGCAGGTAATCAGGGGGATCAAGGGCAAGTGTGATGAGAGCTCCATTCGATCCAATGATTTAGATATTCTGTTTAGGCTTGATAGATCGATTTTATTTTGAGTTGTAATAAATACTCTAGATTTGAGTTTGAGTCTGTTGGTATTTATTTTGGTTTGACCTTTTGATATTTATTGGTGAAATATTATTCTTTCGTGGCATAGAGTTTTCGTTCGATTTTGTTGTGTTTTGAGTAACCTCCCTTTCTATTTCGGGAAGGGGGTGTTACACCATTAGTCTTGCAAACTTCATTAGATATCCTGATATGCTGAATGAGCTCCATTGTATCAGTAACAGATTTGAGAAGTAAAATATGAATGTGTCTTTTGCATTTCATTATAGATTTCTTTTCAAAGGCTGAGAGAAGGGGGAGGGGTCAAACTAGTTTTGCATATACTCCCTCTGTTTCACAAGAAGAATCTCATTTGCAAAATTTGAAAATATGAAGGATAGATTTTTGTTCCATGTATGCCCCTAAAAATAGTTTTGTTGCAAGTTTAGTGTGTTATGATAATGAAATTATGATAACAAACTTGAGGAAATTGTGTCATTTTATACTGTTATTACTAAAAAGTGGACTCTTTTGTAGAACAAAAAATATTAGCAAATGGGACTATTTATTAGGTGGAACAGAGGGAGTATATAGAGTAACACTCCGATCTGATAATAGTGTAACATAAATACTCACTTCCCCAGCGTTTTCAGCATCTTGTCGTTTCTTGGACATTTCTGAATCAAATTGTGGTAGCTGCAGCAGAAATTCCTCAGCTGATGCAATCCCCTAAAGATATAATCAAGAAAAAGAATAAAAGCTTAACGCATGCAGTAAAGGTCAATTTGTAACATCTCAATACTTTCCTGGAGCGAGCGAATCTTAGATAGCAACATAACCTTCTGACTAAATTTTACATCATGTATCAAAAATTAACACAGTGCTTTCCATAGAATGCTGATGATTAGAAGCAAAGAAAATTCTCACCCTCAATGGTTCTGGAACAAGGCTCTGTACAGGGATGTCAGAAAGTTCCAGCTTTAATCCAGATTCTCTAGCAAGAATGATTACCTGCAATGTTAAAATTATGTATGAGCCCACAGATTTTTCTCTTCATTAGCATAAAAGTGCAGAACATGTAATTTGCAGCCACAGAAAGATGGATGGCAATTGTTGAGCGTAAGGTATTGAAAGCAAAGTACCATCCTTAATAACATATAGTTGCAATTAGAATGAAACAAGTGAAGATGCATGAGACAAAATAAACAACTGATACCTTTCTAGCCACATCTGTTCCAGATAAATCATCCCTTGGATCTGGTTCAGTGTACCCTGCCTCTTTTGCCTCGGTCACCACTTCGCTAAAAGATCTTGTGCTTTTAAAGTTGTTGAAAATGCAACTAAGAGTTCCACTGCATCACCAAATTACAGTGGTGGGACAAGTTAAAGCATGAATATGAAATTGCATAACTGTACAAGTGTCATTTATGGAGTTCTATCAAGTACTAAAATATATTTATTTATTTTTCGGTTTAGTAAACTCTGGCGAAACGAATTGTAGAACTAACCTGAAAATGCCTTCAACGCGCAATATTTTGTCCCCAGTTTCAAGGAGACCTTGTAAAGTGGTTATGATGGGGAGACCAGCTCCAACAGTAGCTTCGTAGAAATAGTGTGTATAGGATCGACGTTGGAGAGCTCTCAACTTCAAATACTGAATTTGGACCAAAGAATTTTTTTTCAAGAAGACTTGAAACAAAGGTTCGTCATGTAACCAGAATTTAATTATTCCTTAGTTAAAAAAAGAGAGCTAAACTATTGGTGAACAACACACCACAAGTATAATGCAGAACTAGTTAACCAAAACAACAATATTGCAATAAAACCCTACAAATTTCAGTAACTCGAACTCCTAATTATAAAGGACCATTTTCACTGTAAGGCATGCAAATAAAATTTACCTGATCAAGTGGTCCTGAATTTGCCTTCTTATTTGGGGTAATTACATGAATTCCTCTACGCAACCAGTCATAGTAATGGCTTGCCACTTTAGAATCTGCTGTACAATCTACTATAACAGTATTGGGGATGAAATGATTCCCATGCACATGTTGAACAAATTTCTCCAGATCAGCCTTTTCTCCTTTCTCCTTTTGGACTTCTCTCCATCTACTTAAATCAATTCCTCTACAACCAAAGAGAATGTTCAAGGATCAGTCATTGAGATAGTTCTTTAATACCTATTCACAAGACAATACATAAGTACCAATACAAAAGATGGCTCATAAACTAAAAATATGCTATCTTGCTC
Organism: Panax stipuleanatus; assembly: GCA_020205555.1. Classification (NCBI taxonomy): domain Eukaryota; kingdom Viridiplantae; phylum Streptophyta; class Magnoliopsida; order Apiales; family Araliaceae; genus Panax; species Panax stipuleanatus. The sequence continues at coordinate 13,713,770 of CM035125.1, read as the reverse complement.
CCAGTGGTTGATTTTGACTACTTAAGGGGACGAAATATTAGAAGGAACTTCGAGGGGAAGGAGTTGTTGGTAATCAAGCTCAACTCTTGCACAATCTTTTTTTTAGGGAAGGAGGGGGGATGTTGGAAACTTGTTGCCTTTAAGAATAGGTGTCGTTTTTAATACATTTTCCATTTATATTCAAGGCACTTCAATTAAAACCTATGAAAAGAGATATGGAGTTTAGCATTTTAGAGAAGATTATAAAGAAAAGATGTCCAAGCAAAAATGCTTTCTAAGATAGGCGACATGTAGTTTATATTTCTCTTTCTGTTTGCAACTCCTCCAAAAGGAAGCTTTCTGAGATAGGCGACATGTAGTTTACATTTCTCTTTCTGTTAGCAGCTCCTCCCAAAGAAACCCTAACAAATTTTTAATTTTTGTCGATTTGAGTAATTAACCAATATTGGTATAACACGAGATATTATAAATTCATATACAAGATAAAATTCTCAGTATTTTAAACAAATTGAGAATGCTTTATCACGCTGTCCCTGTTAAATGCAATCCTCAAGATGACTTCCCATCTTCACAAAGTTGGTATAAATTCCTTTCAATATTTTATTGATATTTTGTTTTGTTGGGGAAAAGGTTCAGCGTAAAGCCAACTGAAAAGAACAAATCTTATTATGTTAGACAAATTATTATATAGCATCAGAATAATAATATTATGTTGAAGCGTGCAACTTACGTTTCACTCAAAAGCATTGTCCTTGATCCAGTGATACCCATGACACGCAAATCGATCTTAGAATTTTCCTTCAGGACTGTTGCCTGCCATAGAGAATTGACACAACATGTCCAGCATCAGAAGAGATGTGATAGTTTACCTTTATATACTTGAAATGTGAAATCTTATTCAACTGGTGCTAGCTTGCCTTGAAACTAGTACAAGAGTATCCATTTAGTCTACGACAGTAGCCCTAGTGCTTCAAATTTCAGAACAAGTATGTACCTGATCCCTGAGCTGGTCAAGTAATGCGGCACCAATCAACCCAGGTCCAATTATACCCACAGCTATTGTTGTTCTTGACAGATAAAATCTTGAGTGGACTGCTTTTAGGGCCCTCACACAATCTTCTCGTTTGAGAACTACAGTAATATTGTACTCTGAGCAACCTTGGGCTATAGCACGGACATTTATGTTAGCCTGCATAAGTAATTGCTTGTCAAATGTGTCCTAGAAGTTAATAGAGATGACATAAACAAAAATCTTTAGTACCGAGATCAGTGGTTAGGGGGATGAAGGGAGGTAAGAATTATCTGAAACTAAAGCTTATTTCATTACACATCCTGTGTCACTATATCAATACTTCCACCTACCCAGTTATGAAGTGCGTCCATGCACTTGAGAAGATAAAGTTTTTGAAACTAAACAGAAATTTGATGGAGATGATAATCTGGGAACTATACCACTAGTCTAAAAGAAATATATAAGATACACTAACCTTTGCAAGTGCATTAAAAAGTGTAGCACTAACTCCAGGAGTACTCGCCATTTTCTGGCCAACTGTTGCCAAAATGCTACAGTTTGGAATGATAGCAACCTGATAGAAAAATTAATTTGTCTAAGCTGGAAAATGAAGAAATTTACGAGTATTAAATTATTAATGAGGAGAAATCATATGTATATCCCTCCACACAACAAAGCAATTCAAAGTTGGTGCTTCAAGATCATGAGATAATGAAAGGAAGGGCTGAGCTAACAATTACTTTAGCCCATTGGCAAACTAGAGTGATTTGAACATGTTATTCTATGTACTTCCCAATCATCTTGAAATTAAAGATATTATTATTTTATTCTTTTGAAGAGAGAGAGAGAGAATAGGAGAGAAGAGAGCAACAGAGGGAAAGAGGGAGATCAAGACTCAATAATCAATCCCTCCCCCCCCCCCTGTTTGACTTCTCTATATTCTTCTAATAAAATTTCTTTAAATCAGAAAAACAAAATCGTCAAAGTTAGTAATTCATTACAAGGCCATCGTATTATCGTATATGTAACCATAACAAAAGACTAACGATATGGGGACCAGGATACTAAATTGTAACTTAAGAAAATTCTTAGAATTGGTAAATCTTCTAAACAAAAATAAATTCCTAGGGTATTAATTGGTCCTAGAAAGCATCTGAGCTAATCTTAGATGTGTGACCTATTGTGCATCACATCAAGCCATAAGAATTACCATCATGAAGTGATAAGCAACTGATAATCAGGATATAGCAATGAAACAATATCAAGTCAAGTACACCTGAGAAAGACGACCAGCATCCAAAGCTTGACGAAATCTAGACTCTAAAGCCTTAGCAACAGCTTTAACTTCCATCTCGGGCACAGCAAAGCAAACAGAATGCTCACTACTAGCCTGCAATAGACCAGATCAATACAAAATGTACAATTTTAGGATGAACAAATAGTAGATATAAAAGGATGCAGTACCTGAGATATCATGATAACATTAGCTCCCACATCCTTCACAGCACCAAAAATTGCACTAGCTGTACCGGGAACACCAGCCATACCAGTTCTGGAACAACATTTGCAAGGCGAATGAAAAAGGAAAAAATAAACTCTATACACTTGACAACTTCAGATATAAGATAGCAGATATGCAATATAAGCTCACCCCTCAACATTGACAAGGGCCAAATTATCAATAGTAGCAAACCCTTTGACATGAGATTCCAATCTCAGCCCATCTTCAGTTTCACCAACAGACTCTCCGCATATCTTTGTTCCCGGTGCAGATAGGTTGAATATATTCCTTATAACAATTGGAATGTCATATCTCATCACTGGAATGATCGTACGAGGATGTAAAACATTTGCCCCAAAATATGACTGTACAGGCATGCAAATTTTTTTTTAAAATGTGTAATAGCAAACAACCACAACTTTGACAGGTAAAAGAATATTCTTGCAACTCACCATCTCCCAGGCTTCTTGATAAGATAATGTCTTTAGTACCACAGCCTCACTAACTGTAGAAAAAATCTTTAGCATGGCAATCGAACTTCATATTTAAAATTGTTATTAAAATTTTCAGAAAGTAACTCCACCATTAAAACAGTTATGTTAGATTAACTCATTAACATATAGAAAAAATTGCCATGTACATGAAGTAATCAGGGATCCATTATGTTTCAACGGTACCATGAAAGGGGAGAGCTAAGTGATAAGAAAATAAAACAGGGCTCAGCACAAACCTTTCCTAGGGTCTGCACTATATATACCATTAACATCAGTCCAAATTGTGACTTGACCAGCCCTGAACAAAGAGCCCATTATAGCAGCAGAAAAGTCGCTTCCATCTCTTTTCAAAGTCGTAGGAATATTTTGAGTTGTGCTGGCTATAAAACCAGTTGCAACGATTGTCTTAGATGGATTGTGGGAGAACCATTTCTCAAGTCTTTTCTCTGATTCCACATAATCAGGATCAACTTGATTAGAACCAGCAGGATTTACAACAAGGACATCTCGTGTGTCCATCCAATTACAGTCCACCCCATTCTGCAGCTGACAGGGAAAATCATAAAGAACAGGACAATTAGTCACATTAGCAAAATTGAGGGAGTCAAAAGAGGTAAAAATTTCTTTTACATAAGGCAAACAAACACAGCACCACCTTTCTGATTACAGATGACAAAATCTGAGCTGACCATAACTCTCCATGTCCCACAACAAAATCTGAAAAAGAATCTGTAGCATGCCCAGCTGCAATACATTAAGCTTTTAGGTCAATATTGAACAACAAACTGCTCAGTCTTTACAGAGAACTAAACAGAGCAATAAACTAAAGAACTAACAGTTAGAACTTAAATGCACTTCAACTACCCCATATCAATTGCAACTATGAATGCAAAATAAAGTCAAAGTCATGCATGCTAGATTGCTATTAAACAAAAGAAGAGGGAGACAGGGGGAGCGAGAAGAAAGTAAGGAAAAGAGGAACAGTGAAATCAGAGAGAAGTCTTAGAGTGGATTCATTTTTTTTAAGTTCCAACTTTTGCAATTAAAATGCTAAAGAATTGAGCTGCTTGGGTTGTGTCTTAACTTGGCAGCTGGGATTTGGATTCCCATGTTCTCTCATTTTGTCGCGGTATTATATCAGATTTTTTTCCTACAATTTGGGCTAAAATTGTGATGCAAATTTTAAATTCTTCAAAACTTTATGATGCATAGACTTGCATAGTTGCAAAAAGGTTCAGAGGAGAAAACTAAGATAGTTCCCAAGGAATATATTGCGAAACCATAATTATGAACATCCAAATACTACTACCAACAACCAAAACTGTGATTTAGTATAACATTACAGACAAAATTCAAACCCATAGCTTCTCTAAATATTGAAAATGATTCAAACGAAGCTCCTAAGTGCGGTTTGAAAGCCACTAAAAGGGTTGTATCCTGTTGAAGAGGAAGTGAAAGAAGCAAGACCATGCTGAGTCCTATTCTCAAACAAATTTTGCTCTTTCCTAATTACTGGGGGAAAAATATTTGCTCTTTTCTACCTTGCTTTCTAGGGAGTGATAGGCGAGATACAAAGGTCTGTCAACGTGTCAGTCTTCGTCATCCAAAATTGGATATGATATATTCTACAGATTGGAATATAATGAATTATTGATTTGGTGTTAACGACTAATAGACATTATTAACTTGCAATATCTTGGTTGCATTATCACAGATAGGAGTGAGCAAAAAACGGATAAAACCGAATTACCGAACACAACCGAATTATTTTAACCGAATTATTTCGGTTTTTCGGGTTTTTTTTTCTAATTTCGGTTATAACCGAATTTTTGATCGGTATTCGATTTCGGATTCGGTTTTAAAAACAGGTTATTCGGGATACCCGAAAAACTGAATTTAGTAATTAAACAGGTTATTTGGAATTTTTGATCGGTATTCCTCACTTTCTTCTTCTTCATCATAATCAGCTTCATAATAAATCTTACAACTTCTTGAACATGTCTCACAAGGCTTAAACCTTACATCCCTAACACAATCCATCCATTGCCGCCGCCGCCACCATCATCCACCCTCTCACAACCTTCTAGCACCTTCTCAAGCTGCTCATCTTCATTCATTCGTCGCATTTCCTCGGCCCCACCAATGTATTTCTTCCCCACAAACACCCTTGGCAAACCACCACCACTAAACCCGTCTCCCATTAGCTCTTTCAACTCCTCCTTGAATCCCGAATGCATCGATACATCCCTCTCACTAAATTTTTGATCGGTGTTCAATCCCTTCCTCACACTTATGGTTATGGATCTGGAACATGTAAATTTGGAAACATGACGTGTTTCCTTGGATCAAGTTGGTGATTTTTGAAACTGGGTTTTGATTATTTCTAGCAATATTGGTGCATAGATGGTTGCCCGGTTCAAAAATTTGAAGAAAGGTAACGGTTAATTATGAAAGCCTTTTATTTCGGTTATTAGCTAATTCGGTTAACAGTTTGGATACTAGAAATGCGTTAATTTCGGTTTTTGGTTATAACCGAAAAGTTTATTCGGTTCGATTATAATCGAATGCTCACTCCTAATCACAGATACATGAATACATCATTTGAAAAAATGCTGTATATTATTTACTCTACTGTCTACATAAATAAAGAAGCAATATGATTTTAAATATTAGCTTGATCCATTTACTTTGATGGATGAAAATACTCATTATCCATGTGTGCTGAGCTTTTAGAGCATGGGAAGATAGAAACAAATTTGAGATCAATTTTCAAGATCCAACAATAAATTTGAGGATCAAGGTTGCGGAAATGTTCAAGCAGAAGTAAATCCTATTACTCAATCTAGACCTGACAAAAAGTAGATTTGTTTTGGTTATAGGTAGGAGTGAGCATTCGGTAATAACCGAACCGAATAAGTTATTCGGTTATAAGCAAAAACCGAAATTAACGCATTTCTAGTATCCGAACTGTTAACCGAATTAGCTAATAACCGAATTACCGAATTTATAATTCAGTTATTTGGTAAATAACCGAAATAGAAGGCTTCCCTACTTAACAGTTACCTTTTTTCAAATTTCTGAACCAGACAACCATCTATGCACCAAAATTGCAAGAAATAATCAAAACCCACTTTCAAAAATCACCAACTTGATCCAAGGAAACACGTCATGTTTCCAGATACATTAATTTACATGTCCTGTTTCCAGATCCATAACCATAAATGTGAGGAAGGGATTGAACACCGATCAAAAATTAAGTGAGAGGGATGTATTCAAACTCCTATTAGCTAAAATATTACTTTGTTCTGAAAAATAAAATCAATATTTATTTTTTTAAATCAACTTGAGATATATTCAAACTCAAAATAATATAATAATGAATATTATAAATTAAGTACTACTAGTTATAAAATTTATTATTTCGTAATGTTCAATGAATCTTTATTATTAATTTTAAGCTGGAAAGTGTTACAATTTGTCTTTTAAAATCTAGCAATAATCTTATAATTTAGAACGGAAAAATAATTAAAAATGCCTGACATGGTTGATAGAAACAAAAATTGTTCAAGGATAATTTTGAAAAAACATAAGAGGATAAAGTAATCAGGAACAAATTTTGCTTTTTTATTTAAATAAAAAAGGAAAATGAAAGCAAATTGGAAGCAGATAAGCTGCTGAAATCCAATGGAAGTGTTAGGAAGAGCAAGCAGGTGAATGCCTTCCGTGACAATTTACAAAGTAGCTGATACATAATAGTGGGTTAGAAAATGGATAACCAGTTTGGGCCTATATTTCCCCCCTAATATGGGTCCAAACTTTATCCAACCTAAGTAATAAAAAATAGTTAACCAACCCAAATGGTTCTGGTTAATTTGAATTGACCCAACAGGTTATGACCTATATTTCCATGTCTAACTCAATCTCACTGTCCAGAAATTTAGAAGTTCACAAACTTATCCCAAAGAATATAATAAATAAATAAATAATTGAAGTTCACAAAAACAGAATACTTGTACTTGATGTAATAAAAACTCCCCTACTGCCCCACCCCAACCCCAAATACCCAATTGCAATCGCGCACACAAAAACAAAAACACATACATCACATAGAAGGACAAAGAGCGAGAGAGAGAGAGGACCTATGTATATTGCACGAAGCATTGCTTTGAGGTTATTGATGTCATGTTGCAGCCTGAGTAAAAATTTAGCAAGATCATCTCCATCAAGCAGATCAAATGCTGTTAACTTGTGCTTTTCCAGAACAGCATCCAGTGCAGATTCATAAGAATCATCCCGTGACTGTGCCTTGTAAATAAGATCATACATCATATCTGTCACCTTTGACATTGCAGAAACAACAACCAGCTTTCTTTCGGAATCATCCTTTATGATTATATCTGCAACATTTTTTATTCTCTCAGAGCTTCCCACACAGGTGCCTCCAAATTTATGAATAGACCAGGTATCACCCTTGGGAAGCTGAAACTTCTCTACAGATTCATCAAGCGAAGGAACTGCCAACGAATAGGAGGCAGGGTATAAATAAGACACCAAATGTACAACGATCAAAAGCAACAGTAAGCTGTAAGCCTGAGTTCAAAGTTCAAGTAAACTGACAGAGAACCTGCGGTTGTAGCTGAGACAATAATGTGAACGTTCGACGAATCCCTTCTTCCCCAATGCAAAGTAAAATCAGTTCTGAAATATAAGTGAAAGCTAACTTCTTCAGAAGTTGACAAACAGGTTTGAGCAATAAATGTCGAAGGCACAAAAATAAAATATTTTTTAGATTAACAAAAAGATTCTACACATGAGGAAGAGAATTATAAATAAGGAATCAATGGAAGTCCTCCAATAACATGCTAGATCTCTGATGAGGCACTACTCTAAAACTGCCTGCAGCCATATAGACCAAACAGTGGCAAGGAAAATAACTAAACCCCAAAATATATGAACAGGAACAGGACTTTGAAAACCCAAAAGGAAAATGTTCTAGATTGAAACTTTGCAGCGTATTACATGCAGAACTTGATATAAAACAATCTATCCGAACATGCAGACCGTACACACTATAACAATTGAAAGATTTCAAAATTTGCATTATTTGGCGAGGATGTTAACACCAATTTTCAAATAAGTAAGCATATAGTCAGTAAAGAAAGCCAAGGGTGCAACTTAACTTGGGTACACATGCTAATAGAAAGACAAAAGAGTAAAGAAAACTAAAATATCCTTCAGTAAAAGTTTTGTAGGCATTCTACAAGAAGAATCGCCTAAACAGGATACTAGAATCTCACAAAGAGAAAATATAAATGATATATGCTTTGATCAACCACCAACAAATCTACTCCAAACAGCCTCATTGCCTCTCCGAATAAAACACAACACCAGTACAAGAAAGGTCTCCACGCTGCCTTCTATCACTTGCCACTCTAAATGTATTCTGGAAACCTAGGTCACAGTCTAAAAGGTAAATTTTAAAACAGACTTGGTAGAAAATGAAGGGGCTAAGGATGTGGACGTACAAGAACATCAGGCTTTGTTCAGAAAAGTGAAAATTATTCAAGACAATCTATTCTCACTTAGTAGATTGTAAATTTGTAACAGTATCAATAGAAAATAAGGACAAGCTACAAAGAGACCTGGAGGAAATCAAACAAACATGGCCAAATGCCAATGCAATGCCTTCAACAGAGTTAAATAGAGTTTTTTCTTAAGTTGCACCATCACTTCATCAAATGGGTCATACAAATCTTGACCTTTTCCTTCTAAATATTAAAAATAATAGCTAGTTTAAAGTCACTGTCATCCTTCAACTTCATATCCATTCTATGCATACAAGTACCCTCTTGAATTTTTATAATAGTAAACCAAATGGGAAAAAATAATGTTGGCTAAACTCCAGATCCTATCCAACTAATTCCCACTACCAATTTTCCTACCCCTTAAGATTTTTGGATACCCATCAGTTCTAACACAAATAACAGCATCCCATTTCCATGAAAATGTTCAATTCAACAAATTTGGTATGAAATGAGAAAAGGGAAGCAAAATTGTTCTTACTTGAATAAAGGATGAGGTCGATGGAGGAGAGAGAGAGTAGGAGAGGGAATGATCTTCTTCTGCTTGATATTGGCATCACGAGACAATGGATTGGAAGTGTGGCTGTAGGAGGAGGCGGGAGATATTGAAGAAGCGAACGCCATTGGCGATGGCGGCGGCTGCTGCTGCTGCTTATTCTGATTGAGAGAGAGAAAATGAATTCGTTATCACTCTGCTCTCTCTATATTTGGCGGCTTTTGAAGGGGAGTAGGGGAACTTAACCAGGGATACCATCGACATTCTTAAGAGTTTCAATTCTTTTATGCTAATTTAAGATAATACATTAGTGCAATGCTACTGCACCTGGCAAACGAGCGGGTCGGAACGGACCGGGCCGTGCCGGGCTGAGAGCAAGTTGGGTTATTTTTGGACAGCGTCAAAATAGTTCGATTTTTTATAGGCCGAAAAATTACAACCCGTGACCCAACCCAGGCCGGCCCGGCACATGATTTTTTACTGTTTTTTGTTTTTTGTTTTTTGCAAAAGTTATATTACACGATCTTTTTATGTCATAATTTTTAGACCAATATATTTTTTTTTTGCAAATGACTGATTCAAAGAGCTCTTTCCCTCGGGATCTCTAGACATGCAGTGATACTGCTCTTTGAATTTTCCAATGCACTTTACTTCAAATTAAGGGGCATGCATGCATGGGACAAAGATTAATTTTTACCTTCTAAATGGCCAGATTAATTATTCAAGTTCTCTTAGTTTCATGGGTTAAGAATGTTTGTTAATTGCTACAATTAAAATAAATCGAACACTTTTTTTGAAACAAAAAAAAAGATAAATAGACTCTATTTTTAGGAGCGGAGGGAGTACCATTTAACCTTTGTATGATTATTTGTAATTGTGTACAAACCCAGCTGTCAAACAAAAATCCCAAAATTTTCATACAATGCAAGTGTGGAGCTAATAAACTATGTTAAAGCATATAATATTAAAGTAAGGAAACCATGGAGAGTAAATGAGGAATTTGAAGAGTGAAAAACTTACCAGCTTGGCCATTTCTTCAAGAACAGAGGTGACCTGCTCAGTGCTCACCACCTTTAAGGAGAGCTTCATAGTGTTGCTTCTTTTGCTTCAGTTGGCTTTGTTGCTCCAAGCAATATTGTTTTTTAAATAAAAAAAAACACGGGCGGGCTGCACCAAAAACGAGCCGGGCCAAAACAGTCCACCTTTTCGTGGACTGAAAATTAAAACTCATGGCCCATGTTTTTATGGCCGGGCCGAGCCGACCCGCAGGCCCGGATTTTTTTGCCAGGTCTAAATGCTACTGTCACATAATTTAGATCACGTCACATGCATACATATATATTTGTGAGTTTTGCATTTTATGTAGAGCCCACAGTATACTTGTGCGTATGTATGTGAGTATTATGTGATTTAAAATTATGTGATAGTAGCATTATTTAATATATTATCATCACTATTATTATATTATTGTTAGATTAAACATTCAATAAAATTTAAAAATAAATATTGAATAAAAATACACTATTAAATTTGTATTGAAATTCTTTTTTGCGGGAGGGGTAGATTATTTATTTTCTATTTTAGGATTTGAGTGTAAAGCAATTTTGGTGAGGACGGTTTAGAATGAGCGATTCAAGAGCACAACAACAAAAAAACGTTTTTGAGAATTTAAGATGCTTTTTGTCAAAAAGTGGATTTGAAGTTTTATCGCTTATATATTTTTTTAAAGAAAATAAACGTGTTGAATTTTATATTTAGCAATCACTTTATAATATGATCGTTAAAAAAATAAAACAATGAAGATTAAAGATAATATATCTTATAATAAATCCTCAGACTATTTTACACTATTAGACCTCGCAAAATCGCCCCAAGCCCGCGGGCTGGGATGACCCTCCCCCATGGGCCGGGCTTTGGGCTTCACATTTTTAACCCATCAAAATCTAGGCCGTTTTGGACGGCCTATGATCCGGCTCGTTTGAGCCAAGCCTAGAAATGTGTTAAAATATTGGTATAAAATCGTCTAGGCCCGCGGGCCGGCTTTGAGTTTTACTTTTTTAGCCATCAAAATAGGCCGTTTTAACCCGACCCGACGATAACCCGATCCATGTAGACCAATCCGACCCGTTTGCCATATCTATACACTATTAACCTTATTCACAAGCCTCAAGAGTTAACCATTGTTATTAGGTTAAGGTTCCTCTAATAAATAAAAATAATCATGTCAAGGAGATTTATTAGAGTTTCTTAGAGCTTTTTTATAATGACATTAAAATTAGACAAGAAACAGGTGAAATTCAAATGCACTCATGTTTAATTTTTATGTCCATGTAGAATTTTTGATTTTCTTTTATTTTTTAGTTGTTTCCCATCCAATGATTCAAATTTGTGTTTGTGATAATTTTTTGTACTATTATACTATATGTTGCCATAACTGACAAAATTCTTTGATTCACCGTGCTTAAGTCTCTATCAAACCAACCAATGAAAGTTCGTTATTTTTAATCAATCAATCGACTGTAATTTATTTTTAGCTCTTCTACGCAGACAGAAAATTTGAACCCGAGTGTATTTAGGAAAAAGACAATAATATTTCCCCAGATACTCATAATTAGTATTAGAGTAATTTTTACAGACAAACTATTCTACAAATATTTTACAAATTGCTGATGTGGCATACTCTACTCCAGCATATTGATCAACAAATTGCTTCAATGTAGTCTTCGGCCCCATAAAAAAAGCTGAAATGAAGAATGCTACATCAACAGTTTTTAAAATATTTATAGAATAGTTCGTATCTGTAGCATTATTTTTAGTATGGCAACATCGACCCTTATGTGGTATGCTAATTATTCTTATGTGATATGAGTCCAAATCGAAATTCATTACTATGTGTGTGTTTGGTGGATAAAGGATGTGTAATTGTGTCTTATTCAACCTCACATATTGCATTGTTATCATCAGATTTGCCTTTACAAAAGGGTGCACCCAATGCAGGGTAGTACTTTAGAACTCTGAATAAATAAAGAAAAGAAGTATAAATGATTCAATTTATGTGCATTAGGATATTCCCTTTTCATTTTTTTGAGTATGTTTTACCATTTTTTTTTCGATCACAAAATGTAGTCCAAAAAAATCATAAAAGAATAATGTGCCCCAAATTGTGATAATATATAAAGAAGATATTCCCTCCGTCTCAATAATATATGACATTTTAAATGATTTTATCTTTGTCAAGTTATTTGACGTTTTATATAATCTAAAAAAATTATCTACAATTTTTAAAAAATTACCTTTCATGAGAAAATATTACAGGTGAAAGAGAGTGTATGAGATAAGTATATGATAAATGATATTATATACAATTAATACTATATTTAATGCTATACAATAATTTTTAAATTTTTGTGCAACTCTAAAACGTTATATATTATGGGACGGAGAGAGTAGTTAATTCGGTATTATTTGCTACGTGCATATTGTCGGAAATAAGATAATTCGGACCAAAAATTTTGTTGGAAATAACAGTTTTTGTTGTTCTGAAAATGCATGGTAGATTCTTATATTTGTAATGTATTGAGTTTATTTTTTATGTGATTATTGTAACACTAAAGATAAACATTTTATTCATGACCTCATGCATATGGCATCTTGGTGGCAAATTAATAAACAGGATAATTCTGTTGCGGTGATGAAGGGGTCCATTTATGCTTGTGCTGGTGGCGGTGGCGGTGGCGCCGATCAATGAAGCGTCTTCCTGACAGGAGAGATTCGTACTCATTTATGGGTGACTGTGGTGACACGTCAGCATAAAGAGCTGGGAAAGGAGGCGGCGACGTGTAAACGGCATAATCAGCTGGTGGTGGTGGGGGTGAATTGTATACATGAGGTGGTGGCGGCGGCGGCGATTTGTACTCGTAGTACAAGGAATTTCCGGTGACTAGAGAGGTGGCTGAGATGAGAAGGATAGACAAAGTTTGAAGGGTGACATAGTTGATTAGGTGACTCATAATATTTTGAGGGTATAGACTTCTTTGAGTTTGAAAATGAATCTGGTTCATGGTCTATATATATATATATATATATACAAGTATATGGAGCAACTATTTCAATTAAGATTTGTAGCAAGTATTGAATAAGAAGTTATGATTCATAACTAATCTCTAGTATGTTACAATAGTGTATTAATTCATTGTCATAGTGATCAACAATATACTTGAATGTGGATGCATGAGTTACAAAATGTTATTACAAAACTTAAGTTAATGAGAATAGTCTATTAGTATTAGTATGTATTTTTGAGTTTTTAAAAGCTGCTTAGTAATAATGATGTTGTCAAAATGAAAGTTCTTTAAAGTGTTAGCAAAATAAAAACGAGACTCTCTTCCAAACATTGTATTCACCCAACAAAAATATAAAAATAAATAAATAAAAAGGACAAGCTTTATCCAAAAAAGTGTCATTTCGGAGTTTAAAATATAATAGTTCGACTGCAGCAAAATATATGAGAACTTCGACTACAACAAAATATGTGAGAATACATTCATTAAAAGTCTAGTATACCTAGAGCCAAAATCTTCAATCAAATGTTTAAAATCCTATATATATAAAATTCGGGGCCCTTTCTGATCGGGCGCCAGGGCTGTCAACCCTCCCGTCCGTGCTCAGAAACGGCTCTGAGTGTTAGGTGTAGCGAAAACCCTATAAATGTCTATTTACTCTAACAAATGGCAACAACTTTTAAAATCATTGGCACCAACACTGCAAAACAAAAGTACACATATATGAAGCCTATAAAATCATTCTCCATGCAACTAATTTTCAAATAATAACCATTTCCAATTTCCAAATTACCAATATGCACATTGTTTCCATTTTCTCATACATTAATTTCTCCTCTTATCAACCTGGATATTGTCCGATAATATTGTGCAACAATATCAGTTTGGAGGTCGAAGGGCTGCAGCAGCAGTGCCAACAGCCCGCGGAAGATTTGAAAGAGTTTTATTAGGCCATGACATAATGTGAAGTTTGATTCTGTCCAAATCTTCCATGGCCGAATTGAGAGTCTCTTTAATATCAGCATTGTCACAACAATGTATTTGGCCTGCAGAACTAGCTTTTGAAGGCATAAGACTCTTCCCTTCTAGCCGAGAAATCACTACCAAGTGTCCTGTTTTGTTTGCTTGCTCGGATAATTGCCTGAGGCCTGCGCGATCAGCAGCTGTTCCCCTAGTCACCGCGTAAACGCAGATAAACCCCTGCAATTCATGTCTTATATTACAAGTTCTTGCTGATCCGGCCTAAGAATATTGCAGTGAAAAAGTTAAATATTCGGCCTAATTTGGACCGCTAGAGTAGAACCATTATAATAAATAAATGCAGTTCTCAAAGATGTTTTCTTTGTGGAATTTAGGCATCAGAAGGGACAATAAAGTTTCGGAAAAAGACTTGCATATCAAATTGAAAGCTAGTTTTACAATATAAACGCAGTGCTTGTTCGTTTACCAGCTTATGGAGCGTTTGGGTCATTCTGACTCTATCAGTTGTAAGGATTTTGATTGATCCTTAATGAAAATATGTTACCTCTTCGGTTCGTTTAATGTCCATTCCGAATCTGAGGTCTCCTGGTTCTGGTTTCAACTCGATTAACTCCTCTGCTATTCCTGGTAGAAACCATAGTCTTAATCCTTGCATAATTTGAACTGTACTAGCATAGTTTTGCTGCCTACCCCAAATTGTCTCCTTTCCTACTGCATTAGGCTTCTCCTTCAAAAAAGGGGGGAAAAAGAAGATTCGGAAACTCATAAAAATTATGTCAAAGGGTTCAAAATGAACTAGAAAATTATCAAACACAATCACAACCAAACGAGAGAGAGAACTTATTGAGGAAAACAAGAAAAGGGAGGAAGATACCGAGGTTATGATTTGTTCTGTTTGGATATTAACAAAGACAAGAGGGACTCCTGAAGAAACTGCTGCAGAAAACCAAGCCATGGTTCTAACTGTGGTGGCTTCCACGCAATGCTCAGTCGCCAGACACATGAAAAGGATGGAACTAACAACAGTGGCTTTTTTATCCGGCAGATGGGTTCCAACTTTTAATTTCCAATCATATTTCACCCCTTTTTGATTGAATCCAATAGGGTCTACATTCACCACCCTTCTGCTCATTTCTGCATATTTTGTTCATATTAAAACTCCATTATTTACCTTGTCCAAATAAGTATATGACAAGCCACTACTCTTCGTTTGTTTCGAGGAAAACCTTTTGCACATTTTCAGATGTTTGGCATCGCATTACAAGACAATGCACATTTTTAAAGTTAGTCTTGAATAACTTACTTTTCTGTTTTCTCAAATCTATAGGTCATTTTCCGGATTCTTAAAAACATTTTCTTCGAAACAACGGAGCCAAAATATATAAAATAACACCCCGTTCCACGTCAAAACATGTGGGACACTTTAATATGTATATAAGAGCATATCCAGCAGGCCGGAGTTGTACAAATCCTAGACTAAATATAGTCTAAGACGCAAATCTCACTCCAGCAGATGGGCTAAATATAGTCTATGGAATTTTTCGGTGAGCCAAAGAGACTATATCAACGAACAAGATTTGGTGGACAATAATTTTGACTATAATTTTTAATATATTTAAATGGGAGAGATGACTGAAGAAGAAACAGATGAATGGGATGTCTGAATAAAGAGAATAAGAAGAAGAAGAAGAAAGGGCAGGGATACTGTGATGAAGGTCGCCTAAAGAAGATGAAGGGGCAGTGACTATAATTTTGACTATTATATTTGATTTTTGTTTTTGTATTGATAATATCTCTCTAATTTATTTTTAAAATAGAAAATCATGATCTTCCGATGTATTATTCTTCAGTTGTAAGTATTTTGTTAACAATAGTTTTTTTTTCTTGAATTCATTGATTATTTTAATCTTTTTATATTATAGTCTACAGGATAGTCCATCTGCTGGAAGGATTGAAGACTAAAGAAGGACATTTGTTCATGTCTGGACTAAATATAGTCCACATGATAGTCCACCTACTTAAGATGTTTTAAGGTTACAATCTACTATCAATGTTAGAGTGAAAGACTATGGGTGTGTTTGATTACCTCTTATTGTCTCTTAATAGACTGCCTCTTATTCGGTAAGCGGCATGTGACTGTTTTTTTTTGTTACCTCTTAATGCCTCTAACCGGTTAAGATACAAAATCAAGTCTAAATTATTAAGAGACATGTTTGAATGAGCTAGACTATTTTTTAGACAAAAATACCCTCCTCAATATTATTAATTTCTTTTTCTATCCACCAAATTTGCAATTAGATCTGCCACTACCACCGCCACACCGCCACCACCACCAAATCTACCACCACCACTACCAGATCTACCAACACCAACATCAGATCTACCACCACCACTATCAGATCTACCACCAACAACACCTGGGGGAGGATGGCGGGGGCAGGGGGAGGAGAAGGGAGGCGCGGGAGGAGGAGAAAGGGGGGGGGGGGGGGGGGGGCGGGGGGCGGGGGGGGGTGGGGCGGGGGAGGGGGGGAGGTTGAGGAAGAAGAAGGCTTGTGTTGTCATTTTTTTTATAGGGTTAAAATAATAAAAATATGTTATTCAGAAATTTTGAAAAAAGTAATTATCAAATAATATTTTTTCATTCAGATACAATTTTATTTAGATGCTCTATATTATTCAGATGTTTAAACTGTTCATATCTTAACAATCAATTTTATCAAACACAATCCAAGATGACCTAAGAAGATACTATTGAAATCGTCTATTAGTCTTGGGCCTTGACACATTAATGATTTGGACTCGGAATTTGACCCGAGTTGGTAATTACATATATAGAGAAAGATAGAAGAGAGGAGAAAGAAAAGCCTACCTTGCAGTTCAGTGCATTGATCAAAGGTCAAATCTGCTAAAACCGCAACATGTTTGTCATTCGAAGCTGCCCTAATCGTAAACCTTTTCTGAAGCTTAGAGCTCCTTTCTGGCACAACACAAACGCGGAGCTTAAGAACGTTTCCCCCCCTCCTAACCTTCAACCACAGGCCCTCATTGTGTCGACTAATTTTCCCGAGTTGCGAGCTAAGTTCTGACCTTCCTTTTGCCTTGATGAACAAAAGATCATCATTAGCCTCCTCTGCTATGCCTTCTATGATGTCTCCAGGCAAAGGCATAGTTTCATCCCATTCTTCTGCCACTTCTTGCTTTACTTGTTTTACACAAACCAATGTTTGAAAACTCCCCATTTCTCTCCTTTTGAAGCTGATGCAATAGTATTTCCCCATAGAATCTCATCAACTTTATATTCAAGAATATTAATGATCACTCGGTGCAAGTTTCAGCAATGTGACATGAATTCGGACTCCTCAAGGGAATGGAATTTATAGTTTTATACGCTCAGATCATTGGATGATTCATAGCTATGCCATATGGACTTGATTCTTTCGTTTGGTGTTAGCGTTTTTGGATAATCTAGACTAGATAGCCGGCTAAAAGTTCTTGTTCCTGAGTTTACTAAGCTATAATAATAGGTATAAATTAATACCAATTGATGGCTGCAACTGTGCAAAACGCATAATCAAATGAAATACCAAAAAAACTAGTGTGTTTTGGAGACGACTGCTAAAAATTTTATTTGACAAAAGAGTATTCCGTCGAAAGGTTTAGACAAATAGAAAAATACATGCATGAAACCCAAACAATTGTCGCAGTCATTCAAATGACGCTCTGAGACAAGCCGTAAACTCGGGCATCCTATAATAATTTGTCAAGGCCAGAAATGGTTCATGGGGCCACGGGGGACGCGGGCGTAAGCTCGTATGAAAAGAGTGATCCGGGTTCGTGGAGATTAGTCCGACTGCGGTCGGGAAACTAACTACCGGTTATCAAAAAAAATAAAAAAATACATGCATGATATATAAATTCATTATTTATATCGCTAATGGAATCTATAAAAATCTACTGTTAAATGTATAAACCGTCTCATTGTGTAACTCTTGTGAGTAAACTGCCCCCACCCCTAATAAAAGAAAGAATGAAGAAAAATAATTTCTCTTAGCTTGATCAATCTAAAATAAGCAAGAATTCAGTTAAGTGTATAACCTTTAGAATTAAAAGTTATTTACAGTCAAATATCATCAGTTGCTAAATTGGGAAAAGAAATTTGTTAGCTGTTGATTAAGCCTCTCTATATCTGCTTGAGCATGTGCCCTTTCTTCTGCATTAGCTGCTGTCAAACTTTTGCTTCTCTCCTCTATTTGCTTCTCAATGCATTTTATCTGTACATATCAAGTAAGGCCAAAGTTGAAATGGGAAACTCTAAAAAACACCTAAATGTTTTTTTTCGGAAAATATTTATTTTGTGACAAAAACATGTCGAAGACACATGTATTTGGGGAGTGGTTGGCATGAAGTTAACTTTGGTCAATTGACCAATATGGTGTCGACACGCAGGTCGGGAGGTGATATCTCTCTCCGTGTCAGCACTGTATTGATTAATTGAAGCCGGATCTATGTATTTGTATTAAATTAAAGACTGCCATTATGTCTACTCACAACAAAAGTAGACATGTTTTTGCTGCCATATATAAGACTCTAAAGAGAAAGGGAAGAAAGACCTTTCTATAAGGCCACCTTGACAGTCCTTCTCTTCGGCATATCTTCTTGATCACAGTGGAACATACTTGAAGTTCCTCAGCAGCATTGTCTACCGGAAGATGAAAATACGCGATCAAGTCTTTCAATGTCAAGTTTCTTGTTCTTTCCCTCTGCAAAAATCAAAAAATTTCAAATAATATATCAACCATATATAATCAATAGTATATATATCTATAGTCTATTTCAAGGGCTTACCCTTCTATTTTACATACCTTGCTCACCACTTTTAGCGACGGACCGGATGACGGTTCGGTCCGTTGTTATAGAATAGATAAACGGTTTATATGTTATGGCGACGGTTCGATGCGTCGCTAAAAGCTAAGACGACGCGACGGACCGAACCGTCGCCCGGTCCGTTTCGGTCCGTCGCTAAATGTGGTGAGCAAAGTATGTAGGATCAAAGGGTATATATATATATATAGCCTCTATTAAGAGATTCTATGGTCTAGATAAAAGGACATTTTGGGAAAGGAATGATCTTTTAGATTCAGAATGTAATAGGAAAAAACAAAAATAATTCAGCAGAAGATTTAACAGAATGAGGTATCACCCCATCAAATGGCAACTTTAACCCCTCTCTCCTCTGTCATATAGAAAAGACAATATACCAATTCTGTTAGATCTTCTGCTCCCTTATAACATTACTTGTTAAAACAAGAAACAAGAGTGCAACAACCTGTGCTGCAAGGGACCTTTTAGTTGGTTTCACTGCATTATTCTGAGCCTGGGGATGTCCCACAACCTCTGGTTGATTTTCACCTATTGAAATACAAACCATTAGAAGATCAAGTTTTTCATAACATGTATCAACAACCTTCTTGTTACAAATATAATTGTTAGGAGTATCACAAAAATGAGAATGGGGCCACCGGAACGCGGGACGCGGGCGCAAACTAGTATGTAAAGCCTGACCCAGGGTGGGGAGATTAGTTTGACTGCGGACCGAATACTCCATATTATAAAAAGAGATTTTTTTAATAAAAAAAATACTATGAGGGAGATTTTCTAACCTAAATCTACTGCAGATTCTTGAAATAAACCATCAAAATCGAAATCCCAATCCCAATCCATTCCAACGCATAGAGCTTCATAAAAGGTCAAAAGTGGATCTTGCAGCATAGTGTAACCAGCCTGTTTACGCTCTTCGCAGTACTGAACTAGAAACTGCTTCACATTGCATATACTTTCCTTGCAAAAACTAAGAAACAGATTATTAAGTCAGAATCTAAAAAGACAAGTTTGAAAATACTTCATTACTACAACTCAGTTTGCAGTTTATGCATTATGTTAGCAAAACTACGACGGTCTATCAATTTTAGACGTGCCCTTTCAAGAAAAGTAACTTGACATCAAAATTAGTTGGCACAAAAAAGTTGTTCACAGCCTGAAGGAAAACAAAGGGAAATGAATCAAACTTACTCAAGCATCTGGTACTCTTTGTTTTGAGCATTCTTATCAACACTACCCTTCTCAAGAATAGCGTGACAAATCATACCAAGTCTTCCATGAATCTCAAGCTTTGTAGTTTCCACACCTACCATAATTAGGGAAACAATCAGAATTTTTTTTAATAATTTACAAGTACAAAATTAGAAGGAATTGAAACCAAACAAACCAACTACACAGAACACATTAACAAACCAACTTGGTAAAAATGGATTTTGTTTCCCGGCAGTCCAAAATGGGCTGTCCATTTGTGCAGTTTATAAAAACAAGTTGCATTTATACAAGACTAAGAGAGTTGCAATTGTATAATATTTGTATAACAATGCAACTCTGTTATATATAGGAATTGATATTTTCACAAGGTAAATTGATATTTCCACAAGTCTGTTCTCACATGAATAGTAAGCAGGACCCACATGTGAGTGAGGCCTTGTGAAAATATCAATTCTCTGTATAAATATAACTTGTTTCTATAGATTGCCCAAATAGATTGGTCATTTTGAACTGTTTGGAATCATAATAAATGCATGTGAGTGAGGTCATTTTTTGTTATTCTAAAACTTCTAAAAGTATAATAAAAATTGAAAATCTATTAATCTCACAAAACTACACACACACACACACACACACATATATATATATATATATACTATATGTGTATACCATTAGTATGGATTATTTCTCTAAGTACTTGGCAGCAAGTGCAAGTATACGGTCCTGGGGGGACTGGCCAGATTGAGAGTTGAATAGGATTTCCAATACTGGGCTTCTCTAGATTAGAATTTTCTCCCTCCCGTCCATTAGTTTCATCACCGATACTAGAAGGGTCTGCTTGTAAATCATCAAGTATGTGATCATTGTTAAAATTTTCCCAAATAAATGGATCAACAAAGGGATCATTGGGATCCGAAATCGGATCAGGAAAAGAAGAAGAATCCTCATAATTTTGTAAATTAAGGCCGGGAGATTCGTCACGCATTAGGATATTTTCTATAGTTTCAAGCACATCAAAGGGCTCATGATAAGGGATAATGGCATTTGAGTCTGCCATTTCGAGACTTAGTTTGATTGGGGTGGATTTTGGTGGCGGCGCCTGGCGGTGGACCAGGCGAAGCGCCGCTGCGGTGGCTGTTGTGGCGGTCTCAAGCACCGGTTTGTTGGCGGTGCTTGAGAGGGAGAGGGAAATGGGAAGGAGTGACGGTTTTTGGAATGGAATCGAAATATATGAAGAAAGAAAAGGCGGGACAATGGTAGTTAGGGACAGTTATGTGAAAAAAATTACTAACGATAATACAATTATGTGAATTATAAATTTTTATCTAAATAGTACTATTAATAAAAATTGAAAAATCAAATTTGATCCTATATTTAGAAACAAAAGGAATATTAATTTTGTGGAAACAACGTTATAAAAGAAAATTTAAATTGATTTAAATTAGAAGGGGTAATGCTACATTTTTAAATATGAGTGGTCTTTGTCATTTTAAAATTTATAGAGATATCATTTGTCATTTTATCAAAATATAGGGGTGTAAATAAAAATTATTAGACAAAACTCAATTGAATTTTCCCCTCAATACTCAATAGTAATCCATTTCAAAACATAAAGAAAAGACAATATTAGTCAAATTGTGCGCAAAAAAAATAAAAATATGAGTTAAAGGAGAAAATGCACGAGTGAATAATAAAAATAAAGATAATAATTTTTTTTCACTTTGGAAATTGTCTACTCAATTTATTTGGGAAAATATAGACTGAATTATGGCACTTGTGAGTATAGAAAATTAAATGTTAAATAAATCTATCAAACCATTTTTTATATATAGAATATTCATAAATCAGAATATACAAAGTAATGTAAAAGTTTGATGAGAAATTCCCAAACGATGACGTCAGCTTTCTCTTCGGGGGCGAAATGAACTTGCTGGAAAAATTTTAAAAAATAAAAAGCCCGAGAATTTAGAGTTGAATTGAGAGCAGCAGCTGGAACAATTGCATTATTATTATCTTCTTCAGGAGGGAATCTCCGATCAGCTGTTTTCTCTCTCCATCATATGCCCTGCTTCTCCTTCATCTTCCACCGTCGATTTTCAGTTCATCATCAGAGCAATAAAATCAGAACCTCAGAATCAATGGGCTTCTACATTCAACCCTGAGCAAGCTAGGGTTTCCCCTTCCGTCCAATCACCAAAGTAAGTATATTTCTCTCTCTCTAAATATATATGTGTATATATATGTTATATTTATACTACCTCCATTTCAAAATTAGACACGCACTCAAAAATTTAAAATTGATATGAATAAGTTTAAGTTTTGAAAATACAACTAGTGGTGATTTTTAGTTAGTTTATAATAATTATAATTGGTTGTACTAAAATTTTAAAATTTTGTATTATTTGAAGTTTAGGATGTCACAATGTGACAAAACTGTTGTGGCTAAATAGTTTTTATATGCTGGCCAGAGTTCACATAAATCAATGTCACGTAGTGTTTGTCTAACTGATAAGATACTATTCAATTAATAATGTCTTTCAAAATCGGCCAACTACTTAGCCGAAACTAGTCAGACGATTACAGAGAAGAAGGAACTGCTTCTCTAATGATTCTTTTTGCTTTTGACTAAGGACTTCAATGTTAGACACTTGATTTTTTTGGTTGCCTGATTCTAGTTGTCTACTTATTGATTTATAGCCAGAGTTAAACTACACTATAACTAGCAAGCTTTTAAACTATTATTAGTTAAGTTTTTTGGTTTTATGAATATAATTATAAACAAATTCCAACTTCTCCTAATTGTTGATTAACACGTCACAGTTAACAAATACATACGATAGATAATCACTAATGTTAGACAGTTTAGTAAAAACCTTAATATAATTACTAGGATATGTTGTGAACTTTACAACCCGGATCAAATACACTGTTGGCAAAGTGCTAGCAAATCAACAACACCATATGAAGGTCTGGATGAAAGCGAACAACTGAGATTGAATATGCAACTAATTTCGAATGGACGTAACAAGCTACAAATATAAGATTGAATGCACAACTAATTCCGAATGTACGTAACAAGTTATTAAACAACCGGTATTGAACGTACAACTAAGTCCAAGTGGACGTAACAAGTTGCAAATCCAATAAAACTACCTATTATAACAATTAACTAAGCCATATGTTGGCGTAATAAGCTAATTGTTGTAGCCTAAGCTAAAATATTGAAAAAAACTGGAAGAACGTGAGTGCTCTGGACCGGATGTGTTGTGTTTTTGTGTGTTCGTTAGCAAAATAGACTTCTCCTATTTATAGAGCTGCTGGAAGGCTGTTGTACTGACTTAACTGTCCACTTAGTCACGTTCTCCTTGAAATTCGGCCCAATAACTCATTTTATGCTAGTGCACGTAACCTACATACTCTGCTGAACTTAAGGAACGTGGGTCTTTACTTGCTTGTTGCATTTATTTGACTTAACTGTCCCGTTCCTTAAATTTCGGCCAACTTTACTGGTATGCTAGTTAATTGAACGTGGCATGCTGACTTGAAGGAAATTGCTTGTATCACTATTGTCCCATGTGTTTGACTGTTTCAAACACGTCTTTAACCATTTCCTTAATTTTCGGCCTTGTGACCTATATTTGGATAATTATGAAGGAAGAAAAAGTAGGGTCCTTGCTATATATATATATATATATGCATGATCACACAAGAAATTCAGTCAAGTGTAACATCTAGTTGCTAGAATGGAGGGCACCAACCCTACATTTGTTGATATTAATTCTCATAAAAAATAAAGGCAGGAGGAGCTGCACCAAGAGATGGAGTTTTAAAGAGTAGGAGGATCATTGATTATTTTCATGGCTAGGCCACCATTCTCTTCTCTCAAGAGATCTCCATCAAGTCTCTCTCATAACATAATAATTAATTTGCTCATATATCACTCCCACATGACAAAGAGTAACAAAGCCATATGATCCCCCCTCTCCCTCCCTCTCTCTCCCTCTCGTCTCTTTTGCCGACTATCATAGCATATGGCTTTAATTGTCAAATGTCGACCAAAAAAACAAACACAAACTTGCAAGTGATGGGATTTTGTGAGTAGGGTTGGAAGGATCATCACATCTCTTTCACTTATATTAATTCGACTCCATCTATCCTTCAATAAATGTCCACGGTCGACCTTTATAACTAAATTGACCCCTTAATGTCATGCGTTCATCTTAGGTCACCATTAAATAATATATTTTTCTTCCATGTTTATCCCTAAATATAATAGGCCATAGCGTTGTGCTGGATTGGACTACTGCATCCTACTATCATATATTTTTTAAATATATATATATTATAAAATTTAAGATATAAGGGAACAAAATATGCTCAAAAAAAACAAAAGTGCTCCTAAATGTCTAAAATTTTACCAAGTACTCCTCCCTCCATCCCATAATATATGACATTTTAGATGATTTTATTTTTCTCAAATTATTTGACGTTTTATATAATTTAAGAGAATTAGCCATAATCTTTCTAAAATTTACTCTTCATAAAAAAATGTTATAGATGAGAGAAAGAGTATTAGATAAATATACGGTAAAGTGTATTATAGACAATTAATATTATATTTAATGCTATATAATTATTTTCTTAATTCTTGTGCACAACTCTAAAATGTTAATCCATTTGTTCCTTAATATAAGTCGTTTTAGAATTGTGCACAAGTATTAAGAAAATAATTGTAAAATATTAAATATAATATCAATTGTTTATATTACCCTTATATTGAAAAAAGAGTGTTATTTATTGGACAGATAATAATGAGAGAACCAAAGTTATATTTAATACTTGGAGTAATATTAAAAATTAAGCAATTAATGCTTACTTGAAATTCTCAAACGACTTATATTAAGGAACAAAAAATATTTCTCTAAAACAACTTATATTAAGGAGCGGAGGGAGTATATATATTTTGGGACAGAGAGAGTAGTAGTACTCCATCCGTACTTTAATATAAGTCGTTTTAAAATTGTGAACAAGTATTAAGGAAATAATTATATAACATTAAATATACACCTCCGTCCCACAATAAGTGATTTTTTAGGCTTAATATTTTTTCCCAAAATAAGTGATGTGTTAGAATTTCAATACAATTTTTACAATATTTTCTCATATGTGCTCTTATGCAACCAATGGTATTTATTGCGTATTTATTGGAAAGTTGAAATGTTGAAGAAAGAGAAAGAGAGACCAAAAGACAATAAAAAAAGTCTTAAACAAAATAAAGAAAGTATATTAAGGGTATTTTTGTCATTTTAACTTGTGTATTGGTATATGTGATTTAAGTTAAAAAGCACTTATTATGGGACGGATGTAGTAATATCAAACTATCAATTCCCTATATTGCCCTTGTACTGAAAAACGAGAATGTTATTTATTGAACAAAAAATAGTAAGAGAACCAAAGTTATATTTAATACTTGAAATAATATTAAAAATTAAGCAATTGATACTTAACTTAACATTCTCAAATGACATATATTAAAAGACAAAAACACTCTTCTAAAAGCATTTATATTAAGATCATCTCCAAGAGTAGTAACAAAAAAAACTCTTCAAATTGAAGTTTGTTGGCCTACGTGACAATTTAAAAATATTATTTGTCACTTTCATATTTTGTGTCTCATCAGTCTCTTCAATTCAATTACTGCAATATTTGACTTAAAACAATAATAAATGATAACATTTGAAATAATTAATAACATTCAATTTTTAAAAAGATAAAAGGAATGATATTAAATTTTAAAATGAGTTGTACTTCAAGCTCATCAAACAAAATAAATGTTGTTAGCATTTTTTATATGATTTTGATTCTCCCAAAATAAAATAAATATTTTGGAAAGGAATTATATTAAGAGCATCTCTAAGAGTAGTAGCAAAAAAACTCTTCAAATTGAAGTTTGTTGACCTACGTGATAATTTGAAGAGTATTATTTGTCACTTTCATATTTTGTGTCTCATCAGTCTCTTCAATTCAATTACTGCATATTTGACTTAAAACAATAATAAATGATAACTTTGAAATAATTAATAATTAACATTCAATTTTTAAAAAGATAAAAAGGAATGATATTAAATTTTAAAATGAGTTATACATCAAACTCATCAAAACAATAATATATGATTTTGATTCTCCCAAAACAAAATAAATATTTTGAAGAGTGAGAAGGAGGTTGCAAATTTGAAGAATAGGAAGGAAGGTTGCAGATTTGATGACAATTGTTGAAGAGGCTGTTGGAGAGGATTTTTCTGATGTGACTTATCTATTTGAATTTTATAAAGTGATTATTATTTATGTTGGAGATGCTCTAAGAGACGGAGACGGAGAGAGAGAGAGAGTACAATAGAGTACTTGCACCGAGAGCAGATCTTCTGTTCTTATTTTTTTATTTCTTTGTGTCTTTTCACTTAAATATTAACACATGTCTTCTTATTTAATATTAAATAATTTTAAAATTTTAAACAAATATTAATATTTAAATAAAAGAACACAAAGAAACAAAAAAAATAAGTACAGAAGATCTGCTCTCACTTGCACCAGCCTCCACAAACCCGCATGTACCTCGAGCACAACAAAATGTTCCTCACCAAAGGTTTTTCACTGACAGCAAGGGCTCAAATTCCATTTGTCAAAAAATGATTCGCGCTACTGTTGATACGCATCCACAAGCATGACATAAGCGAGTGTATAAATAGCCACAGACAAAGTGGGCTCCTATCCACGTGTCAGTGCTGTCAGGGATTGTGCTTCACGTGTTCTCAGTGGGTCCCATCTAGTGGGTGGACAGGCTCCACACGGCTGCGCGTGACGAAAGAAGAGCAGTCAATTATTGGTGCCACGTGGGAGGAGATCTTTGCTTAGGTGTACTAGTGCGTATGCACACGTGGTTAATGAAGTCCGTACACTGCAGTGTTGGCGATGGTCATGCAGTGCAGTGGTCCATTTTATGTACCCAAATTGGGGGAGCAAAATGTGAAAAGAAAATAAAGGAAGGTTGGTCCATTTAATTTTATGCTAAAATGTGTCTAGCCCATTGTTTTTTTCTTTTCAAAATGATATTGACAAGAGAAATTGAATTAAAATAATAATAATCAACTATCTAATATTTTCAAGTATATATATAGCTGTTCAATATGTAAAAAAAAGTATAATTAAATATGCATAAAGTACAACTAACAAACCATAATTGATAATCATTTTTGGGTCGAGAACTCTTGAGCACTTGCAAATTCTATTAACAACATTCAACATGATTATAAAATTTAGAATAAGAAATTTTAATTTCTAATCATGTCAAGTCTTTTAAATTTGTTTTTCTTTAACCTCTCTCCTCTTTGTGTATAGCTTAGTTTATTTTTAACGCGGTTTATTTAATTCAGTACACATGCAGCATTTATTGCTCAAGACGCTCTAAACGTTATCATTGCAAAAGCTAAAACACCGATAGATAACCGAGTATAAAACTATCAAAATCTTTAACTCATTCGCATTTTTCCTTTTGTTATGCCCAAAAAAAAATTATAAAATCCATGAAAAAATGTTCAATGCCAAATTATATGCTTTCATCTCTCTTTGACTAGATGATCCGATCACAACTAACTACAAGAGAAACAAACACAAGTGGATATGTTTGATTTTTTTGTATTGAATATGGTGCATAAATAGACATTTTTGTTTGAAAAATAAATGTTTAATGCCAAATAACAAATATTTTTAGCATAAAAAACATTCCGAAGATCTTGACCACAATCCTAATAGAAGGCCCTACAAACTTACACTAATTTCTTTGAAAATATCTTAATTAGTATCAAATAAACATTTTGTGTCTAGCTTTTTAATGAAAGGTCATCTTAACATGTGCTCTTAGGGCACATGCTAAACACACACTTCAAAAGAATATTCCCTTGAACTGTGTGCATATTCTCTTGATTTCTGCATTTGCACCAAGTTCAAGAGAATATGCACACAATTCAAAAGAATATTCTCTTGAACTATGTACTTTAACATGTGTCCTTAAGGCACATATTAAAAAATTCCTTTAATAAAAGGTACGCAACATACCACATATTCGCTAGCTAGCTTTAAGCCATTAGTGTTATATCTTAATTGTTAACCCCCCACACCCCCACCCCCCACACCCCCACTCCCACCCCCATTATCTAAGGGAATAAGAGACCAAATCACTAGACTTTTTGCATAATCTTGCAGCTTTTTTATGTGCAAGTAAAGGCTGCCGAAACAACCAAGCTGATGGAGAATAGTGTCCCAAAAAAATGTACACCAATAAACCAAAAGAGGAAAACATGTGATCATCTTGTTAAAATTAATATTGGCCATGGAGGTCACATTACTATCAGCAAGCCATGCCACATATATACATATATATATATATATATATATATATATATATAGAGAGAGAGAGAGAGAGAGAGAGAGAGAGAGAGAACATAAAGTCCAATACATCCCTTTGTCTCTGATGAGTTAATGATGTTGTTGGTTTTCAAATCTCAGAAAACTTTGTATTCATCCATGTGCTGATGACTCGCAGGTTGGTGAGTTTTTCCAAAGTCGAATCATAAAAAAATTACTCATAAGATTTTGGGTGCATGAGATTTTGGGATGCCATTTTTGTCAATGACAAGAATGTTAAATTTCAGTTGAATACAACAAAAAAAAGAGTTGGTGAGTTCTAACTCAAATTCTTCCTTAAACACGACTTATTTGGTAGCTAGGTCGTATGACTCGACCCATATATATTGAGTCTGAAATAAAGTCTAGTTAAGTCGTATGACTCAACCCATATATATTGAGTCTGAAATAAAGTTCAATTCACGATTCAAGAAAACTAAATGTGTTATTTTAACACAGTACAAACTTACTAAAATGTGGTAAAAAATTATTAGTATTTTTAGTAGTAGTACTCCATCCTAAATATTGCGATATAAGGCTAGAATAATATTACAATATCTCCTCCACCTTTATCCTTGACATTCTCGTCAAGTTTACATTCACAATTTAACTCGTAGTCAAATAAATACCTAGTTAAATCCTAAGGGATTTTGTGGGGTTTAATTTCAGACCAAGACCCTACAAAGGGTCTTTGCTCTCAACTGATACCATGGGGTTACGATTTGTGCCAAATCAAGTTCACACTAACGCTTAATTTGCGCTGTAAGAATATCAGTGAAGTCATCTTGTTCCACTACAAGTTTAATTACTCCAAAATCATGACAATATATTGATACCCTTTAGTACTAGTGAAGTTGAGAAATACAATACAATCCTTCCTACATATTACTCCTTCCGTCCCTTAATATAAGTCGTTTTAGAAAAGTGATTTTGTTCTTTAATATAAGTCGTTTGAGAATTTCAAGTAAGCATTAATTGCTTAGTTTTCAATATTACCCCAAGTAATAAATATAATTTTGGTTCTCTCACTATTTTTTTACCCAATTGTAGTAGTAAATAACACTACAGACAATTGATATTATATTTAATGCTATACAATTTTTTTTTAATATTTGTGCACAACTCTAAAATAACTTATATTAAAGGACAGAGGGAGTAATGTGAAATTAGAATATTACAAGTACATCAAAACCAACAAAAATATTATGATCCGGCTCAAAATAAAATACGACAAAAACCTTTCAAAAGTTAAATATAACAATTGTGACGCTCCCAGAATAGGTCCATTCAACCCAACCCATTCTGAGTCGTCAAATACATGGTACAGAATTTAAATACAAACTTTATATCATACGGTCGTGCAAAATACGACCACACAACTGTGAGTCTCAATACAAATATGTAGAAAATATTAAGATTCAAACTAAGTCCTCATTACAATTATTATCACACTATTTATCAGAAATAGTGAGGACTACTACTGCTCTAACTCGGACCATCACTCTGTCCCCCGACTAGTTCCCGCAACATTCTCATTTCCTGAAGAGGACAACAGATGAAAAGGGTGAGCTCAACTAGCCCAGTAAAAAATATTATGGCTAAGATAATGAAAAATAAATTATCGTTAGCCTTCAACAGTTCAGATAAAATATTATTGATAACATGTTTTAGATCAATATTCGCAGCGGGAATAATCGTTCATCATCAATATTTTATCCCTGTAACATCAATCAATATCCATCTCATCAAATATTCATCTTTGCACTACAGGTCAAAGATATTCATTTGTATCATCAGTGGTCATGTTCATCTCAACACCTGTCATCTTTGCACTACAGGTCAAAGATATTCATCAGGTAATCATTCATCTTTGCTCTACAGGCCAAAGATATTCAGTTACATCACCTTTTAGGACTGAGGATGATGAAAAACATTTTAAAAAACGAATCCAGTGAGATAAAAGACAAAGATTAGGGATTCGTCATTTAGTTTATCCAAATTCAAGAATAATCCATAATAATACTTTGTGGAGCAAAATTCAAGAATAAAGCCCAAAACTTGGATACAATCAAAGATAGTAACCTTAACAGACAATTTGGACAAATAGAAGAAAAATAAATTTTCCCGTGAATAGTGCCGTATACGTGAATAGTAACCCCGACGGAAAAAATAAGAATTTCAACATAAAATCCATGACAATATTTCTGTATAATGATATTGAAAAGAATAACATTATTTACGAAAGAAATAACATCCCTTACCTCAAAAGAACAGTATCTCTGACTGGAATATCGGATATAATACCGACGGAAGCTTGTACTGAATAGTAATACTCAAAGTATTGAAATACTCACAAAAATACGCTCGATATTATAGAGAGAGAAAACTTCTGATTCTGGTGTGATTTTCAATTCTATCCTAAGCACCCTATTTATAGGAAAAGCTTAGAATGCCAAAGGAGACTAAAATAATAAAATATTATTATTTTTTAAAATTTCCACCGCCTGGCTGCTAAAACATTTTCTACCAAAAGTGGGGCCCGCCCATAAAAAAAATATATTTTCCGAAACTTCAATAATTCATAACAAATAGCCCCTTCGTCAAAAAAATACAAATTCTATGTCCTTCCATAGGAAATTTAATTCTCTACAACTTTGCAGAAGGAAGTTTTTCCAAATTCCAAACATAAATTATCCGAAATCCAAAAACAGATAATTTCTCACACCAAAATATTGATAAAAACTCACCAGCGCCAATTCCTTCTTTAATATCCACAAAATAAATATTTCCTTATTATATAAATCAATAATTAATTATTCACAAATAATATTATAGAACTACAATATTAACAACCAGGTCGTTCCCAGGACAGAGGGGGCCTTCCGATAAGGACTTCTCCTTACTGGCGCGCAATTAAATAACCCCTCCTAGACAGAACTTCCTTAGACATTGTCAATAATGCTATCTAATAATATTATTCAAATAATATGAATTATTGAGTTGATAACGTGAAATACTGTGCAACGACAATTATTGAATCAATACTACAAAATATCAACTGTAGCCATTATTGAATCAATCATAAAAAAATAGCAACGTGGCAATTATTGAGTCAATAAAATATCAATGCAGCAATTATTGAGTCAATAATATAAAATATCAACGTAGCAATTATTGAGTCAATAATATAAAATATTGAA
Source organism: Panax stipuleanatus (assembly GCA_020205555.1). Taxonomy (NCBI): domain Eukaryota; kingdom Viridiplantae; phylum Streptophyta; class Magnoliopsida; order Apiales; family Araliaceae; genus Panax; species Panax stipuleanatus. The sequence goes on along the minus strand of CM035125.1, from coordinate 13,681,893 downwards.
CAGTAATTACTGTAACAATAATTGAGTAATGGCTTCTCACGTAAGACTCAATAATTCGAAATACTGTGCAATACCGTGTGCTACTATGTAACACCGTGTATCACTGTATTTTAACCACCGGGTATTTCAACAGTACTAACGGTAACAACCACGCCGTTATCTTGTAAAAAGTTATTTCTGTCGCTTTCTATATCCGACAGTTATTCCGTTGTGGGGGCCCACAAATAGCTGCGCCGTCGTACGAATATTCCCCGACAACAAGAATATTCTACGGCCAAACGAATATTCCCTGACAACAAGAATATTTTATAACCACTTGCTCATTTTAAAAATATTTGCACATTTCACCCATAACTTTCATATTTATCAAATCAACACCTTACTGTTTCGAAATAATATAAAAAAAATTAAATCTTTATTCATAAAAGTTGGGGTCTTACAACAATGTAGTTGTTGCAATTGTACTCCCTCCGTTCCTAAAAGATTGTCGTTTAAGATTTTGACACATGGATTAAGAAAGTCATTTAATACTAATAAAATTTATTTGAAATTCCATCACTACCCCTTTATGAGAAATTAAAAAATATTAATACAAGAGAGAGAATTTATTGGGACAATGAGAGAAGATAGGGGTAATATAGGAAAGTAAATAATTTATTCTTCTAAGAAGTTGTAAACGACAAATATTTTAGAACAAATTTTTTCTTCTAAAATGACAATCTTTTTGGAACGAAGATGGTAATTGTTTGGTCTAACCCAATTTATTTAATGGTTCGGATCTGATGATGGTCCCTATACATTTATTTTGACAGCTTGTTCAAATAGTGGAAGAGTCTTTATTAAAGTAAAATTGTGTTTCTTTATTTGGTAGAATAAGGAGATCTAATTTGGGAAGAAATCGATCAGGCATTAATTGCAGTTGTAAGACCCCAACTTTTATGAATAAAGATTTAGTTTTCTTTATATATTATTTCGAAACAGTAAGGTGTTGTTTTGATAAATATGAAAGTTATGGGTGAAATGTGCAAACATTTTTAAAATGAGCAAATGGTTATAAAATATTCTTGTTGTCGGGGAATATTCGTTTGGTCGTGGTATATTCTTGTTGTCGGGGAATATTCGTACGACGGCGCAGCTATTTGTGGGCCCCCACAACGGAATAACTGTCGGATATAGAAAGCGACAGAAATAACCTTTTACAAGATAACGGCGTAGTTGTTACCGTTAGTACTGTTGATGTAAGACCCCAACTTTTATGAATAAAGATTTAATTTTCTTTATATTATTTCGAAACAGTAAGGTGTTGATTTGATAAATATGAAAGTTATGGGTGAAATGTGCAAATATTTTTAAAATGAGCAAGTGGTTATAAAATATTCTTGTTGTCGGGGAATATTCATTTGGTCGTGGAATATTCTTGTTGTCGGGGAATATTCGTACGACGGCGCAGCTATTTGTGGCCCCCCACAACGGAATAACTGTCGGATATAGAAAGCGACAGAAATAACTTTTTACAAGATAACGGCGTGGTTGTTACCGTTAGTACTGTTGAAATACCCGGTGGTTAAAATACAGTGATACACGGTGTTGAATAGTAGCACACGGTATTGCACAGTATTTCGAATTATTGAGTCTTACGTGAGAAGCCATTACTCAATTATTGTTACAGTAATTACTGTTCAATATTTTATATTATTGACTCAATAATTGCTACGTTGATATTTTATATTATTGACTCAATAATTGCTGCATTGATATTTTATTGACTCAATAATTGTCACGTTGCTATTTTTTTATGATTGATTCAATAATGGCTACAGTTGATATTTTGTAGTATTGATTCAATAATTGTCGTTGCACAGTATTTCACGTTATCAACTCAATAATTCATATTATTTGAATAATATTATTAGATAGCATTATTGATAATGTCTAAGGAAGTTCTGTCTAGGAGGGGTTATTCAATTGCGCGCCAGTAAGGAGAAGTCCTTATCGGAAGGTCCCCTCTGTTCTGGGAACGACCTGGTTGTTAATATTGTAGTTCTATAATATTATTTGTGAATAATTAATTATTGATTTATATGATAAGGAAATATTTATTTTGTGGATATTAAAGAAGGAATTGGCGCTGGTGAGTTTTTATCAATATTTTGGTGTGAGAAATTATCTGTTTTTGGATTTCGGATAATTTATGTTTGGAATTTGGAAAAACTTCCTTCTGCAAAGTTGTAGAGAATTAAATTTCCTATGGAAGGACATAGAATTTGTATTTTTCTGACGAAGGGGCTATTTGTTATGAATTATTGAAGTTTCGGAAAATATATTTTTTTTATGGGCGGGCCCCACTTTTGGTAGAAAATATTTTAGCCGCCAGGCGGCGGAAATTTTGAAAAATAATAATATTTTATTATTTTAGTCTCCTTTGGCATCCTAAGCTTTTCCTATAAATAGGGTGCTTAGGTTAGAATTGAAAATCACACCAGAATCAGAAGTTTTCTCTCTCTATAATATCGAGCGTATTTTTGTGAGTATTTCAATACTTTGAGTATTACTATTCAGTACAAGCTTCCGTCGGTATTATATCCGATATTCCAGTCAGAGATACTGTTCTTTTGAGGTAAGGGATGTTATTTCTTTCGTAAATAATGTTATTCTTTTCAATATCATTATACAGAAATATTGTCATGGATTTTATGTTGAAATTCTTATTTTTTTCGTCGGGGTTACTATTCACGTATACGGCACTATTCACGGGAAAATTTATTTTTCTTCTATTTGTCCAAATTGTCTGTTAAGGTTACTATCTTTGATTGTATCCAAGTTTTGGGCTTTATTCTTGAATTTTGCTCCACAAAGTATTATTATGGATTATTCTTGAATTTGAATAAACTAAATGACGAATCCCTAATCTTTGTCTTTTATCTCACTGGATTCGTTCTTTAAAATATTTTTCATCATTCTCAGTCCTAAAAGGTGATGTAACTGAATATCTTTGGCCTGTAGAGCAAAGATGAATGATTACCTGATGAATATCTTTGGCCTGTAGTGCAAAGATGACAGGTGTTGAGATGAACATGACCACTGATGATACAAATGAATATCTTTGGCCTGTAGTGCAAAGATGAATATTTGATGAGATGGATATTGATTGATGTTACAGGGATAAAATATTGATGATGAACGGTTATTCCCGCTGCGAATATTGATCTAAAACATGTTATCAATAATATTTTATCTGAACTGTTGAAGGCTAACGATAATTTATTTTTCATTATCTTAGCCATAATATTCTTTACTGGGCTAGTTGAGCTCACCCTTTTCATCTGTTGTCCTCTTCAGAAAATGAGAATGTTGCGGGAACTAGTCGGGGGACAGAGTGATGGTCCGAGTTAGAGCAGTAGTAGTCCTCACTATTTCTGATAAATAGTGTGATAATAATTGTAATGAGGACTTAGTTTGAATCTTAATATTTTCTACATATTTGTATTAAGACTCACAGTTGTGTGGTCGTATTTTGCACGACCGTATGATATAAAGTTTGTATTTAAATTCTGTACCATGTATTTGGCGACTCAGAATGGGTTTGGTTGAATGGACCTATTCTGGGGGCGTCACAGTTGAAATACCCGGTGGTTAAAATACAGTTATACACGGTGTTGCATAGTAGCACACGGTATTGCACAGTATTTCAAATTATTGAGTCTTACGTGAGAAACCATTACTCAATTATTGTTACAGTAATTACTGTTCAATATTTTATATTATTGACTCAATAATTGCTACGTTGATATTTTATATTATTGACTCAATAATTGTTACATTGATATTTTATTGACTCAATAATTGCTACGTTGTCATTTTATATGATTGATTCAATAATGACTACAGTTGATATTTTGTAGTATTGATTCAATAATTGTCGATGCACAGTATTTCACGTTATCAACTCAATAATTCATATTATTTGAATAATATTATTAGATAGCATTATTGACAATGTCTAAGGAAGTTCTGTCTAGGAGGGGTTATTTAATTGCGCGCCAGTAAGGAGAAGTCCTTATCGGAATGCCCCCTCTGTCCTGGGAACGACCTGGTTGTTAATATTGTAGTTCTATAATATTATTTGTGAATAATTAATTATTGATTTATATGATAAGGAAATATTTATTTTGTGGATATTAAAGAAGGAATTGGCGCTGGTGAGTTTTTATCAATATTTTGGTGTGAGAAATCATCTGTTTTTGGATTTCGGATAATTTATGTTTGGAATTTGGAAAAACTTCCTTCTGCAAAGTTGTAGAGAATTAAATTTCCTATGGAAGGACATAGAATTTGTATTTTTCTGACAAAAGGGCTATTTGTTATGAATTATTGAAGTTTCGGAAAATATATATATTATAAAATGGTGGGCCCCACTTTTGTTGTTGAAAAATCTAAAATTTTTAGCCTCCAGGCGACGGAAATTTTGAAAAAATAATATTATTTTATTATTTTAGTCTCCTTTGGCATCCTAAGCTTTTCCTATAAATAGGGTGCTTAGGTTAGAATTGAAAATCACACCAGAATCAGAAGTTTTCTCTCTCTATAATATCGAGCGTATTTTTGTGAGTATTTCAATACTTTGAGTATTACTATTCAGTACAAGTTTCCTTCGGTATTATATCCGATATTCCAGTCAGAGGTACTATCTTTTTTGAGGTAAGGGATGTTATTTTCTTTCGTAAATGATATTATTCTTTTCAATATCATTATCCAGAAATATTGTCATGGATTTTATGTTGAAATTCTTACTTTTTCCGTCGGAGTTACTATTCACGTATACGGCACTATTCACGAAAAAATTAAATTTTCTTCTATTTGTCCAAATTGCTTGTTAAGGTTACTATCTTTGATTGTATCCAAGTTTTGAGCTCTATTCTTGAATTTTGCTCCATAATTGATTATTACGAGGTATTTTTGAATTGGATATATTAAAATACGAATCCTTAGTCTTTGTCTTTTATCTCACTGGATTCGTTTTTTTTAAATATTTTTCATCATTCTCAGTCCTAAAAGGTGATGTAACTGAATATCTTTGGCTTGTAGAGCAAAGATGAATGATTACTTGATGAATATCTTTGGCCTGTAGAGCAAAGATGAATGATTACTTGATGAATATCTTTGGCCTGTAGAGCAAAGATGAATGATTACCTGATGAATATCTTTGGCCTGTAGAGCAAAGATGAATGATTACCTGATGAATATCTTTGGCCTGTAGTGCAAAGATGACAGGTGTTGAGATGAATATGACCACTGATGATACAAATGAATATCTTTGGCCTGTAGTACAAAGATTAATATTTGATTCGAGATGTATATTGATTGATGTTACAGGGATAAAATATTGATGATGGACTTTTAAATCATAGAAGATAGTAGACTTCATTCTCTGCTTAACTCTTCTAATGATTTGTTATTTCCGCTGCGAATATTGATCTAAGATTGGTTGTCCATTATATTTATCTGATTTATTGAAGCTAACGATAATTTGTTTCCCATTATCTTAGTCATAATATTCTTTACTAAGCTAGTTGAGCTCACCCTTTTCATCTGTTGTCCTTTTCAGGAAATGAGAATGTTACGGGAACTAGTCGGAGGACAGAGTGATGGTCCGAGTTAGAGCAGTAGTAGTCCTCGCTATTTCTGATAAATAGTGTGATAATAATTGTAATGAGGACTTAGTTTGAATCTTAATATTTTCTACATATTTGTACTGACACTCACAGTTGTGTGGTCGTATTTTGCACGACCGTATGATATAAAGTTTGTATTTGAATTCTGTACCATGTATTTGGCGACTCAGAATGGATTGGGTTGAATGGACCTATTCTGGGGGCGTCACAGCAGTTATAAGATGATTCTAAAAAGGAGACACCTACTCTTAATTGAATTCGGGTGGACATGACATCTATAAGTAAGAGTTTAGCGATATGACTCAAATAAACAATTTGTACTCCTGTTATTATTTTATAATAGATTTCTTACATCTTTTCGTGATTTTTTCTCAATTGAGTTTTCACGTAAATTCTTGTGTCCATATTTTATATCTCTAACAATAATGTGTGTATGTTTATCTGTGTGTATTTCGTGAGTTTGATTTTACAACAATACAATCAACTATTCCAGCAACTGTTAGCGCTGTTTTGACATGTTGTTTTGATGATTTCGTCAGGCGTATAACCAGTTTTACTCGATCTAATTTTATTTACTATGTGTTCAAACTTTAGTATGTGCAATTGCAGTATAATCTAATACTACCTCCGTCCCTCAATAAGTAATTTTTTAGGCTTAATATTTTTTTTTAAAATAAGTGATGTGTTAGAATTCTAATACAATTTTTATAATATTTTTCCATATGTGTCCTTATGCAATCAATGGTATTTATTGCGTATTTATTGGGAAGTTGAAAGGTTGAAGAAAGAGAAAGAGATACCAAAAGGCAATAAAAAAAGTCTCAACAAAACAAAGAAAATATATTAAGGGTATTTTTATCATTTTAACTTGTGTATTGGTATGTGTGATTTAAATTAAAAACACTTATTATGGGACGGAAGTAGTACTACTTGTTCCGACATCAATTTTAGAATTAGAGATACATTCTGACTTTTAAAAGTCTCTATTCATAAAATTTTGAAATTTAAAATCGGTAGGATTAAATTTAAATTTAAGGGTTTTTTTCCTTCTCTTTTCTGATTTAAAAAAGAAATTATAATGGGTAAATTGAAGACAAACGAATTAGAGCAAGTCCTAATTCCATTTTTGACCAAGATCAAAGTTGACCCATAATTACTAAGATTTGCAAACTGATTGATGGCCAAAATTCAACTTTTTTTTATTTCACTTTCACGCAGAGTTATTACCATGGTTTCCGTTATCCATGATTAAATTCCCCTTAATTAATAAACTTTCTTTCTACTTTTAACATGCATGGAGTAAATTATTTTTTACCATTTTCAAATGATGAATATCTAGGCTCCATGAAATTCTCTAGTTTAATTTTCAAATTGACAGAGAGGCTCCATGCATTAATTCTCATAGTTTTTCTATATATACTTAAAAGATCAAATTTTGAGGCTCTTCCACCAATTTACCATAATTAAATCTACTAAATGTATTTTATGCTTTTAATTCGATTTTAATTTACTTCACATATATAGAATACAAAAGTTACTACAAGGCTCCTTCTTCAGTTGGCCACTTTTTCAGGCTCCTTAATTCCATCAAATTTTACCACCATCAAGGCAAATTCACATTCACTGCTTTCTCCTTGATTTTAAAATTTAAACCATGAAAGTGTACATTCAAAATAATATTCATAAAATAGAACTCTTTTTCTATTACTCTCCCCCCTTTCCGTTTCAGAATTAAAGATACATACCTATCTAAAATATCGCATTTCAACGTATTTTTTGAGTTTCTCAAAAAAAATAAAAAAATAAAAAAATAAAAAAATATGAATACATTGTCTCAAGAAGCCTAGAAGGATATGAGTGTATTTTCGTGAATTTGATTTCACAACAATACAATCGACCGTTGGTGCTATTTTGGCCTGTCCTTTTAGGTGATTTCGTCAGGCGTACAAAATCAGGCGTTAACAGAATACATTGTCTCAAGAAGCCTAGAAGGAAAGAAATTGTAAAAAAAAATAAATTACAAATATCAATGGGTCCTAAACAATTAGGTACATATATATGCACCATGTTTATAACTTATATATTTGCATACTAAGCCATTGTGCCGCTGATAATAATCAACAAAAAAAACATTATAACACCGCAATTTAATCCTATCAAATCATATATACGTTATATTCCTTCTGTACTTAATATACCAAAAAAATAATTATTAAAAGAAGAGTAGTTTTCCACTTGTCAAAAGACAAGATCGTACCAAAATAAGAAGGAAAAAAAAAGCACAAGCAAAATTATTTTAAGCATTTTTTGTCATTTATATTTTGTTTGAAATTTCTTGTCCTAATTAGCTAATTCATGCATGGTGGTTGTATATCCATAAATTGTAGTCATTCTGCCAGCTCAAATTGAACTTCTAGCCCCAACTACATTGAACCTTTACCTTCCCTATCTTCCCATTATTTTATTCCTCCCCAAATTAATATTACTAATCCCCAATCATATTACTCCCTTCTTCCAATAATATATGATGATTTAGAGTTGTGTATCAAAATTAAAGAAATGATTATATAGCATTAAATATAATATAGCAATTATTTATAATAGTACTCCTTCGGCTCCATATTAATTGTCTTTTTAGAAGAAAAATGTGTTCTAATTTATTTGTCGTTTACATCTTTCTAGGAGAATAAATTATTTATTTTTCTATATCACCCCTAACTTTTTTCATTGTCCCAAGAATTTTTCTCTCTTGTATTAATAATTTTCAATTTTCTATAAAAGGGTAGTGATGGAATTTCATACAAATTTTAATTCTTAAATGATACTAGTATTAAATGAGTTTCTTAATTGATGTGCATGAAACTAAAAAGACAGTTAATATGAAACCTAGAGAGTACCATTTATCATACTTATCTCATAGTCTCTCTCTTATTTATAACATTTTTCCATGATTTTACTCTAAAAAAAATTTATTGGTCTCATTTGCTCCTATTCTTTTTCTCTTTCTGCCTCACCATAAAACATCTTATCAGATTCTTTAAAAATCCTTTCCACTTTCTCCCTCAAACAATTTACTGTACTTGAAAACTTCAGTTTCATATTTTTCATTTTAACCAATTTAAAAATGGGCGTCGTGCACTCTAAATTTTTTTTGTTTAATTTTTATTTTTTTAAGTTTCCCACCATTTTTGTTTATAAAAAACTATGTAGGCCACACGAATTTTTAAAAGGAAAAAATTACAACTAACTCTAACATGACAACAAGTAGAATTATAGATTTGAATATTCTTCCAAGTGATGAGGAAAATCCAATGGAAGAATCGAGAGAAAATCACGAATTTAGAAAAATGTGAAAAGAAAAAATGGATGGAAAATGAGTATTGTGAATATATATCTCAAACAATTAGGAGTAATTTGGGGTAATTTTGAAAAGATTATAGTTAATTCTCTTAGATTATATAAAATGTCAAATAATTTAAAAAAAAATAAAATTATTTAAAACGTCATATATTATAGGTCGGAGGGTAAATTAATAACCGGCACATTAACAAAGATTTAGAACATAAAGGTGACAAAAGTCCTTTGGTACAATATTTTTTGGGATTGTTTTAACCATACTTAACATTTTAGTTGTGATAACATAATTATTATTCTCACAATATCAACCATCAATTAAAAGGTGCAATAAATATAAAATTGACTAAATTCATAAAGCTCTTCTATGAAGATATGAAAATTGGACATGAGTACTTTACAATTTCATCTATTTGTATTTTGATCCCTTATTTTAGACTCTCAATAAGATTGATCCCTTATTTTAGACTCTCAATAAGAGGTAAAAATATAAATAAGTGAAATTATAAAACACTAATGTCCAATTATCAAATCGGCATAGTTTTGGCCATAAACAATATGTTCATTAATCAAATGATATTCTTTTTCATAAACAATCACCATATTCTAACCCAACAAACCTTTACAATTAATAATTCAAGAGAATAGAGTTCCTCTGTTCACATTCACATTTCCCTACATTCAAACCCAACCAACCAGCTTTCCTTCCCAAAAGAATGTTAAGCACATAAATAAAATAAAAAACAAATTAGTAAAATTAGTACTCCTACTGATCCCCAGTGATTGCCTCCCACTAAATTACACTTTCAGAAGAACAACAATCTTTATCAGATATATAAACATGTGGGACCCTCACCCTTCCCTTCTCACTGTATGCAGCAATACACACAAGAAATCCCTACCTCCCTACATCAAATTTGAATGTATATGTAGGGTTAAATTTCACACACTTGCACTCTATACAGATCATAAATAAAATATCTATGTATGACAAAATTATTTTAATTTTAATTTTAATAATATGTTATAATTTTAAGACTTGTTTGTATACATACTCCCTCCCTCCCTTAATATAAAGTAGTTTTAGAGATGTGTTTTTATTCTTTAATATAAGTCGTTTGAGAATTTTAAGTAAACATTAATTATTTAATTTTTAATATTACCCCAAGTATTAAATATAACTTTAGTTCTCTCACTATTTTTTGTCTAATAAATAACACACTCTTTTTCTAATATAAAGATAATATAGACAATTGATATTATATATAATGTTATATAATTATTTTTTTAATACTTGTGCACAACTCTAAAACGACTTATATCAAGTAACGGAGAGAATGAGTTACCACACTTGATAGATGTCACGTAATTTTCAAAAAGAATGAAGGGTATTATGGTCTATTTTCATGCCACGTCATCAAATGCCAAACTGTCATTGGCTTCAATTTTGAAGACCATGCACGCGCATGTCACGCCTTTATAAGTGTCTCTCTGTGTTTCCATTCTCTTCATTCACCTTCAAGCTTCTTATGAGGCGTGGCAGATTGCTCTCATTACACACTTTCTCTCTCTAAACATTTTCTTCTTTCTTCATCCTGTTCATCATTCTAGTTCTTTATCTCTCTACCCTTTTCTTAAAACTCTTTGTTATACAATCTTTTAGTATATATAACAATATATATATACACTATAAAGACATATACATACATATAGAAGAAAAATGTATAATTGGGAAAAATCACTGAGGGAGGACAAATTGAGGAAAAATCCAAGAAACCAATCATTTTCTTCGAGTCTTCTCGATGAAATTTACCGAGAAATTGACGGCGGCGGCGATGAAAGGCACAAGGAATTGAAGCAGAACAAAGAAAATAATGTGAAGAAACAGAGCAGCGGCGGCAATGGTGGAGGCAGAGCAGTAAAGGGTAGCAATAGTTTGATTGAGAAATGGATGGAAAAGAAGGTTGATGAAAAAGTCTCGACTCGAAGAGGATCATCGTTGCCTGAGTTTGATTCAAAGTTGATGCAGGATAATGATCCTCTATTTTTTAGTTCGGGTTCAAGTTCTTCAGATTCTAGTTTCGGAGGATTTTCGTCCTCCGAAACTGAATCCCTTGGTGCGGCGAAAAAGACAAGGAAGAGTTCTTGTTTCACCGCATCAAGGCCAAAATCGATTAGAACCAGTGTCCTAACCGGAAAATTGGAACACTCTGCTGCCTATTCCGAGCAGAGTGAGTTTTATTTGTTTGATGATTACCATAGTCATCAAACAAAAAAAACAGACGAGGGATTGATCAAGTCAAAAGCCCGTGCCCTAAACATTTATGCCAATTTAAAGAAGGTGAAGCAGCCTATTTCACCTGGTGGCCGGCTTACAAGCTTTATCAACTCCCTTTTCACCCATGGGAATCCGAAGAAAAACAAGAATTTGAATCTCAATGGGAGTTGTAATTATGATGGTAGTGTGGATTGGAAAACAAAGTCCACCCAAGCATCTACATGTTCATCGGCTTCTTCATTTTCAAGGTCATGTTTGAGCAAAAATTCACCAAATTCGAGAGAAAAACGAAGCAATGGAATCAAAAGATCAGTCAGATTTTTCCCGGTGAGTGTCATAGTTGATGAAGATTCTCGTCCTTGTGGCCAGAAATGCATTTATGATGAAGAGTTGGAGAAATTTGGAAGGAAAACAAATGGAGATCAGCCAAAGCATCCTGTCATGGATCAAAAGAATTACAGGGGGAGTGAGTTTTTGAGGAACTATCAAAATCAAAAGAAGAATGATTTTGTAGCGAGAAATGTTCACCAAGAGAATGATGATTATGAAGATGATGATGATGATGATGCTGCAAGTGATTCGAGTTCGGATTTATTCGAGCTTGATCATTTGGAATTGCTTAAAAATGATAGGTTTTGTGAAGACCTTCCGGTGTATGAAACTACTGATTTTGGTTTGAATCGTGCCATAGCTAGTGGCTTGATTCGTTAGTAGTTTGTTAAACATTTTAGGAAAATTTTCAAGTTTTTATTAGACTTACTTTTTGTTCTTCTTTGGTGGTATAATAGTTCATCTAATGGCATGTTCTTTTCATTGATTTGATTAGAGAGTTCAAGTTTACTGTATACACGAGCCGTGTTTAATATATTATTATTAAGATAAAATTACTCTTTTTCTAATACTGTATGTAAATATACTGTCAGTGTATCAAATTTAAACTCTGATCGGATGATGCTTTTTATTTTATCCGTTTTTGAAGTTCTAATCGTGGGATTTTGGGGAAAAAGTGAAGGGAGAATGGGACAAATGCTGAAAAAGAAGAGAATAACAACATGGGAGGGTTGGGTTGATCCCAAGTTGGTGATGAGAGAGTGACAGTTTTAGATAAAAATAAAATAAAAACAGAGAGATGGAAAAGAAAAAGAAAGAGGAAATATAATGAAAGATTCGAGATCCAAATGAGAAGCAAAATGGTTAAAGGGAAAGGCAGATTTTCCCCCATGGGAATTGGGAAAGTTAAAGCTTTTGCTTTCTTTTCTTCTTTATTTTTTGAGAATTGGAATTCCATCAGTTTTAGGTGTTGCTTCAACATGATGTTAGCATCCAAATTCCTTGTGGAAAAAAGTGAGAGTTTTCTTTGTCATGGGGATTTGGGCACCAAACATCTCTCTCATATGCTCGTATTCAGTGGGGAAGTCCAGAAAATTTTTTAATAGAGTCAAATTATTAAATTACACTCACAAAAAATTTATTACATTATATATATATATATATATACATACGGTCCGGATCTTAACCTTATCATTTATCCAATATACCTTACTTACCCTCCTTTAGCGACGAACCAGACGACGGTTCGGTTCGTCGCTATATATATAACCATCTTTTATATGTTGGCCGACGCCATATGTTGTCCGTCGCTAAAAGCTAAGACGACGGTTGTATATGTAACGACGGACCGAACCATCTCCCGGTTCCTAACTAAAGAGGGGTAAGCAAAGTATGTTGGATAAATAGTAAGCTTAAGATCCGGACTGATATATATATATATATATATATATATATATACGGTCCGGATCTTAGGCTCACCCAACTAAAAACTCATCCAAGCTCACCCTCCTTTAGCGACGGACCGGACGACGGTTTGGTCCGTCGCTATATATACAATCATCGTCTTAACTTTTAGCGACGGACAACATATAAACGACATTTGTATATATAGCGACGGACCAAACCGTCGTCCGGTCCGTCGCGAAAGAGAGGTGAGTTGGGTGAGCTTTTAATTGGGTGAACTTAAGATTCTTATCATATATATATATATATATATATATATATATATATATATATATATAAATCAGTGGGATCAATTGACCACACTATTCAACACATAGCTTCGCGGCTGCTCATATCCACCAGTAAAAGTAAGTAAAATTTATAGTTGGTTTCGTAACAAAAAAAAAAGTAATAGTCATTTTATTTATATACTCTTGTTGTAGCCCTCTATGATAGCTACATCTATTGAAGTACCACAAAATTCAAAGATAAAACCTTTCCTAATGATCAAAGTCTCACTAATTTTGCTAGTGCTTTTGATACACAAACTACAGCCATTGGAATGATTACATTGTGTCATTTTCTTAATATGAAATGTTTTCGGACTGTATTATTTGAGCTACACAAGCACAAATCTTTAACAAATAACAAGCGTTGAAAAATTAGTACAAAAAATACAATTTTATTAGGGCTAATGATGATTGTTATTAAATTAGTACGCGACGGGCATGCAAAGAGTAGAAATTTAAAAAAATAAATAAAAATCAATTTGTCCCACTTAAAGAGTCAAAATGTAACATCAACTAATGATTAGTAACAAAAAGAATAACAAGCAACTGCATTTGTTTATTATGTACGGGTGGTGGATTTATATCTAACTTTAATTAAAAAATATAATATATATTTTTTTAACAGTTTGGTGTGTTTAAACGATGCTTGTAAAGGTTGTTTTTATGATAAAGATATGTAGTTTAATTTGGCTAATTCCTCCCAGCATAATTCCCTTCCTTCCTATAGAGAAGAGGAGAGATATACTCTGGTTGGTGAAGGTGGGGAAGTTGCCAGCAACGATGTGAAGAATATTTGTTTGTATACGTAGGGTGGAGAAAGACATGGGTAGCAACCACCTTGTCTTGCCTTGCCTAGGTGTTGACCCAATCCTATTCAATAAATTCCCTACCATTGATTATCATGTTTGTTTATAGGGTATTCTTGTTAAGTATACAGTTTAAGGAAATATTTTTTTGAATTGTATGAATATTCTCTCAAATTTGGTGCAAATACAGAAATCAAGGGAATATAAGAATATTCTCTTGAACTGTGTGCTTAGCATGTGTCCTAAGGGCACATGTTAAGAAATTCCTTATTTATATTAACTGTTACTCTCTCCGTTCCTAGATAAGTGACGTTTTAGAAGAAAAAATTTATTCCAATTTATTTGTCGTTTACAACTTTCTACGAGAATAAATTATTTACTTTCTTATATCACCCCTACCTTCTCTCATTGTCCCAAAAAATTCTCTCACTTGTATTAATAGTTTTCAACTTCTTATAAAGGGGTGATAGTGATGAAATTTCACACAAATTTTAATTATTAAATAATAGTATTAAATGACTTTCTTAATCCATGTGCAAAAATCTTAAACGACACTTATTTAGAAACGGAGGGAGTAATATTAAAATATTATATTATATTTAATGAATTATAGTCCACCGATCATTCTTCCACACTCCTATTTAAATATATTTAAAATTATAGTTCACCAAATCTTATTTCTTGATATAGTCTCTTTGGCTCACCGAAAAATCTCATAGACTATATTTAGTCTTACAGCTGGAGTGAAATATGAGTAGGGGTGTAAACGAGTCGAATCTCAGCGAACACCCTAATGCTCAGATTTGGCTTGACTCGAAAAAATTAAGCTCGAATTCGACTCGCATTCGATTAAGAATTTATAATTTTGCGCCAAATTCGACTCGGATCATTACTCAGACTTACTCGGCTCGTAAGTACTCGGCTCATTTACAAAACGAGTTGCTCATGTGCCTTCAAATCAAGTTTCGAATATGAACCATTTCACTTAATACTGAACCACTATATACTAAATTGATTATTGAACTAATATTTATATATATATATATATATATATATATAAGTTTTTTACTTTTATTTATGTAAAGAAATTACAAAAAAATGTGATACAAATTGACAATCAATTCATTGATTTATTCAAGTTTAAGTTTACACAATTTAATACTACACTATATAAATTATAAAGATTGATACAAATATCACATATTTAGCTTGTTAGTATGGATCATACCAGTATTCAAATATGATCCATCGAGCAGGTATCGAGTATGGTTCGAGAAAAAAATGAAATACTCGAACATTAATCTGAGCGAACACTGGTATACTCGAATTCGATTCGTGTATCATTAAACAGAAAATGAGTATGGATCAGATTCGACTCGAATCAACTTCGAATTCGAATTTTGAATCATATTTTCGAACAAATTTAGAGTCCAGTACCGAGCTACTCTGCTCGGCTTACACCCCTAAATATGAGTCCTAGATTATATTTAGTCTATGATTTGTGCTTTTTTCAATCTGCTGGAGATATTTTTATAAGCAACTGATATTATATTTAATACTATATAATTATTTTTTTAAATTTTTATATATAACTCTAAAAAAATATATATTAAAAGACGGAAGGAGTATATAACCTAGCCAGGAGAAAGGGACATCAGATGAGACTCGAGCCATGCATAAGAACATAGTTTACAGAGAGACAATGACATTCGGATACAATGTAACTATTGGAACTTGAACTATGCACAAAATTATGAAATACTGAGATTCGCCAATTATTTAATTTGATTACACCTGTTGCCGTTTAGTCGAATGATTTCAGAGGACTAAATAAAGTTCACATTATTAGAATTATTATGGTCACTCAACTTCAAGGGTAGTTGACATTGTTTTGTTTAAAACTTTTTATCTGTTTAAAATTACGCTGTCGTCTAAGGTTAATGCACATAGATTAAAAAATATAATTAATATCTAGCAAAAATACTATACTACCCTTATTAATTGTCTCAACCAATTATTTTCTTCCCAACGTTTCTTATTCAATTCAACCAATTACTAATTGGATTATAGCATTGAATTGAATAAGAATCATTGGGAAGGGAAGAAAACTTTAAATAGGAGAAAACATTAAATAAGGGTAAAGTAGGAAAAAAATAGCTAATGTGTATTGATAAATTCAAAACGACAATCTTTTTGGAACAAAAATTACTTCCTAAAACGACAATCTTTTAAGAACGGAGGGAGTACATGTTATGTTAAATCGAAACTACGAACCCTACATGACTCATTGTCTTGGGCAATGACGAACACCATTTTAGGAAAAGAGGTATTTGGGCCTTTCCAAGTTTTTACCAATTTTTGGACTTATTTGATTTTCTCATAATTTTGCTATTTTTTTTCGTAATTAGGGTTCTCAACTTATTGTTTAGTATTTAAAAGATGTTTTCATGTATTTTTAGGGTAAACTTTCATTATTTAGATTTTTTCAAAATGTTGTGGTTACTTTGGGTCTATTTATTCAATTTTGTGAATTTGTGATATTTGCAGAGTTACATAATTTTAATTTTTATGATGGTTTCTATTCTCCTTTTAATCTTTTGTCAATAATAAACCCAACTTTTTGAAGAAAATGACATTGTTATCTATTGTAAGCCAAGAACATTTACAGAATCATATTTATGGTCTTATGGGGGTAAAAAAAAACAAGAAAATGATTGGAATATTTTGAAAATTGAGAATGGTGAGGTAAAAAGTGTAATACTATCAATCACTCAGCAGCAGTTAAAAAAACTGGATGCTGAAAAAGTTACCAAAATGGTCAGGTCAGAGCATCTCCAACAATTTCTTCAACTATTTTAGGATATTTAAATAAGCGAGTCACATAATTTTTTTTATCTTCAACAGCTTCTTTAATCTTAGTCATCAAATCTGCAACCTCATTCTCTCCTTTCAGAACATTTATTTTGTTTTGAGAAAATCAAAATCATATGAAAAAAGTTACTCCCTCCGTCCCATAATACGTAATGTTTTAGGTGATTTCATTTGTCCCAAATTATTTGATATTTTAAAAAATTAGGAGCGTTAATTATAATATTTCTAAAATTATCCCCTCATTACTCCTATTTCAATACCCATTTGCTTTTAACTCTCTCTCTCCCCTTATTAACACAAAGGGTATTATAGACAAATGATATTATATTTAATGTTATACAATCATTTTCTTAATGGTTGTGCCCAACTCTAAAACATCACTTATTATAGGACGGGGGAAGTAAAAAATATTTATTTTGCTTGGTGAGTTTGATGTACAGCTCATTTTAAAAAATAAATGTTATTAATTATTTCAAATGTTATCAATTATTATTGTTTTAAATCAAATACTATATTAATTGAATTGAAAAAATTAATAATGCATAAAATATTAAAATAATAAATAATGCTCTTCAAATTATTCGTAGATCAACAAATTTTAATTTATAGAATTTTTTTTGCTACTAGCAGGGGGGGGCCACTTTTGCTTTGTGATGAAAGACAAATCAAGAGGAGTATGAGACATGGGAACGGGACATTGGTGATCCCGAGGTCAGTCAGTTTCCATGACATCCTTTAGCAGCTTTACCTTTCTTCTTCAAAGTATAAAAAAAGAAAAGAAAAGTTAAAGCCAAGATAATGTTGATCATGATCATGATACATCTCTTTGATTTGATTTGATATGATCTGATCGGATCTGATCTTCATTACGACTGGAAATTTTACAAAAAATATATTTTCAATTTTTAATTTTTTTTGCCCTTTTTACGGCAAAAAAACTAATGCAATCGTGTATTATTCTGTGATACAGAATTGAATTAAAAATTTGTTTAGCTACTACATTTATAGTAAAATATTATTTTGTGCGTTTCAAACTCCAAACGCATAATATAATTTGTAAACTGATATTTTTACGTATTAAAATGATATTTTGACATGAATTTCTCTCAGTATGCAGATGAGATTCATCTACTATTCATGTGAAACTTGCAGTAGATATCTGAGCTTATAATAGATATATCATTATGGAATTGCAGGAATAACGATGTAAATGGAATAATTTATTCTCATAGAAGGAAAAAAATTGTATTTGGTTGTTTCATTAGAAAGAAATTATTCATTCATATTCCAATTAAATTTGAGAATTTTATTCCAATTAGGAATAAAATGAATTATTCCATTCACTATACTATTTCTTTCTGTATTCCATTCCTTTACCAATTTTATTCTCTCGATCCAAACGCAATATACTCCCTCCTCCATAGCCTCCCTTACTAATGTGTCTCTAGTATATATATTCATCATTATTGTTAGAATGATATTATGGGCTCAGACTGGGAGGATATGTTATACACCTCAAACAAGTTTAAATTTGGACCACATTTGACCCATTTTCGGCCCAACAAATATTATATTATATAGAGAAACGAAATACAATCATTAGTTGATAATGGATATGCTAATTTAAATATGACATTTTTCTTAGTCTCATATATTCTCAAGAATCTAAATCAAGAATGAACTAAAGGGGAGTGGTGGCATTGCCGACGACCGTAGCTTGTTCTTCACAGCAATACGCGCATATTGGTCTTGTCCGAGCAATGGAGCAAAGGCAACATTTTCCGCTCGGGCAGTGGTCGCAACCTGCACCAACATTAAACTATTTAAATTCAAAAATATAAGAATATAACAATAAAGGTAATAATTATTGAAAAAAATGTTTTAATAGTACAATCTTTAAAATCATTAGATTTAAAGGTTGAATTAATATTTGGTGAGTGTATCATACAAAAAACATTATAATCGGGAGTGGTTAGCATGATGTTAACTTATACAGTGTCGACACGCAGTCAAGAGGTGATTTCTCTCTCTGCGTGTCAGCATTGTATTGGTCAATTGACCAACTAACCATGAAGTTAATTTAATGGTAACCGGATCTATTATAATCGCACCCTCCAATTATAATGATTTTTTTTTGGAAACTGATATTTTCACATGAAAAGCTGTCGTTATAAATCCTATAGCGACGGTTTTTACCGTCGCTGTACATCTATAACGACACTTTTCATGTGAAAATATCAAAAAATCATGTGGCAAAAAATAACGATAGACTTTTGGCGAAAGTCTGAAAGCTTACCCCATATGCCAGCCGCATCGGGGCCAGCCACATTGTTGAGGGCAGGGATCCGATTAATTGCCGCATCACTCTGAAGATAAGAAATGGAGAATAAAATGAAGAACATGCTGCAAACGAGAAGCCTTGAAGATCCCATTCTTTAGTATGATAAACTCAGTATATGGAATTTATCAAGCTTGACAAATTTTGTGTACGCTGTTACTCTTTACACTAGTCTTTATATAGGAGAACTAGAAGCATAGGTGCTCTAAATCTATTAATTGTGTATTTACTAGGATTGCTCTAAATCTATTTTTGGTAATTTAAGAGGTACGAATTAATGGTGTATTTACTAGGCTGCGTATGAAATTTCAAATGGTTAGATATTTGATTATTTAGAAAATAAATTTTTTTCCTTATTTGGTACTCTCCCTTTAACAAAAAGAATCATATTTTAACCTTTTTAAGGCAATTAACAAAAATTTAAAGATTTGATTCATGAAAATTTTTAGAAAAATAATAAAATTTTAATTATTAGTACTTTCTTGATAATTTATCATAATTCCTATTGTTTTAAATAAAATTAATAATTTATACAAGTTTTAAATTTTAAGACTTCACAAATTTTGTTTTAAAAAATTAAAATGAGCTTCTTCTCTTCTTTTTTTCCCTACAAAGAGCTAGTAAAATGATACGTTTTTATCACCATTTTTGCATGTGGGTAGGGCTATAATTCAGACAGATAAGTTTATCAAAAGCTCAAGTCGAGTTCAAAATAAACGAGTCAATCTCATGATCGACTCGTTTGCTCCCAAACAAAGCTCGTGTTCCACTCCTAAAACTCGACTTCTGTTAAGCAAGCTTATATACGACTTGTTTAATTCATTTCTTTATTTTATTATTTTAATTCATACGAAGCACTATGTATCATTTCTTTTGACTATGGAGGTGTTTGATAAAAATTGAATAAATCTGAATCTGAATGAGCTGAATCTGAATGAAAAAAGTTGTTTGATAATTAACATGTCTGATACATTTAAATGACATAATTTTATTATTTTACCCCTCTGAAAAAATTCAAAGTTGTTATAAATTTATTTAATATTACTTAATATAATAGTTAATATTTTTTTTTAATTTTTTACTTTATTAAGTTGCTCATTCAGCCATTCAGTCAAAAAAATCTGACTTAGCCATTCAGCTCAATCATCTGACCGATTAAATCATTCAGACGATTTTTTTCCAAAACAAACGCATTCAAGGGCTGGCCGATTTAGCCATTCAGTCATTCAGATGTATTCAGTCCTAAACAAACAGTCCCTATTTTATGGTAAGTTTTAACCATTTTTTATCAAAGAGTTAGAGCATCTCTAACAGTAGTAGCAAAAAAAAAAATTTAGAATTTGTTGACTTACGTGATAATTTGAAGAGTATTATTTGCTACTTTAATATTTTGTGCATCATCAATCTCTTCAATTCAATTAATACAGTATTTGACTTAAAACAATAATAATTGATATCATTTGAAATAATTAATAACATTCATTTTTTAAAATGAGCTGTACATCAAACCCATCAAGCAAAATAAATATTTTTAGCCTTTTTCATATTATTTTGATTCTCCCAAAATAAAATAAATATTTTGAAGATGCAAGGTCAACTTACCAATTCTGAAGAGAGAGAATGATATTACAGATTTAATGACTAAGATTGGAGAGACTGTTGAAGATAATTTTTCTGATATGACTCACCTATTTGAGTATCTCAAAGTAATTAAAAATACGATTGGAGATGCTCTTAGTGTACTTGCATGTTCACACCCTTCCAATTGTTTCAAAAAAGGTTACTTTCACGCTCCTCGAAATAAGGAATAAAATATATTTTTTATATATATTTAAAAATATAAAATAAATAAAAGAGAATAATAATAATTTTAAATTTATATTTAATGAACCCACAATAATACATAAAATAATTACTAATTTTATTTTTTACACTAATAGACCCTACTAAATAAAATATTTATCATTCATTTTATCTATCTTAGCTCATCTTTTTGGGGATAAAAAATTTGAACCTTTAATCATCATAAAAAAATATTTTTCTTTTTATTTAGTGTGGCAAAATTTAAAAAATAAATAAATACGTCATATTTTGTGTATTGTTATTGACTCACTCTAATTTTTTTTCTTTCAAACAAGTGCAATTCTAAATTTATCAATTAGTAGAAATTTGAAGATAGAGTTATAAAATTAACTTATAAGCCATAATATATGACAGAGAACAAACCATACTAGTATATATTAAGTAAAGAGGAGATCTTATTCAAATTAATTTGGCTAATCGTTTCAAGAGTAATTTAATTATCAACTTATAATTCTTAAATACAAATTTCATAATTGTAATAATAAATGTTCAAATTTAATGAATATATATAACTATAATTTGACATATATACACGCATGCATGAATCTCTCAATAAAGTAAAATAAAAGTCACAAAAAATATTAATGTCATATATATATATATATAATAATCTAAAAGAAGAACTTACAATTGGTTCATTTTGATAAACCAAAAATATATACGAAAGACACATGTCCAAATTTAATAAATATAATTATAATTTGATATATATACATACATGCATGAATATCACAATAAAGTAAAAAAAAAAGCCATAAAAAGTATTAATGTCACCCATATATATATATATATATATATAAAACTAAAAGAGAAACTTACAATTAAATTATTTTGATAAATAAAAAATATATAAGAAAGATAGAATGTGCCTCGCACAGGTTCCAAGCTTGTATATAAGATTATAAACGAGCCAAACAGTTCGGGCTCGACTCGAAAAAATACGAGCGAGACTCGGATTCGTTAATAATATGATTCAAATCTAAGCATAAAAAATAGTTCGAATAAAAATATGAATAGAATTTGAGAAAGGTTATATTCGACTCTTTTAAGATTCAAACTATTCGAATTCTTAATTGTGATTCGATACATACTCGATTGATACAGATTCGATTAGATACTCGATACATTCTCTTATAATATATAAAAAATAAAATAAAATTAAGTTAATTAATTATTATCATTGTGTTTTAATTTTAATTTTGGTTTTATATTTGTAAAG
This sequence comes from Panax stipuleanatus, assembly GCA_020205555.1. Taxonomy (NCBI): domain Eukaryota; kingdom Viridiplantae; phylum Streptophyta; class Magnoliopsida; order Apiales; family Araliaceae; genus Panax; species Panax stipuleanatus. Next base: position 13,659,429 of record CM035125.1, on the reverse strand, counting down.
TGGAATAGTAAATACTCTAAGTAAATTAAATAAACAATTCAATTTATAATTATATTTATTATAAAGTTAGTTATTACGTGAAAACTTGAATTTGAATTTAAAGCTCGCAAGTAGTTTGAATATAATTCAATTCGAGTCGGATCGAATTCGAGTAATAAATATTCGAGTCGAGTCGAATCGGAGTAGAATTTTTTAAATACAATTCGAATTCGAGTTAAATTTGAGTATGAATTTACGTTTCGATTCGAATTCGAGTATCTCTCTATTCGCTTCGGTTCGACTCGTTTACACTCTTACTTGTATAATTAAAAGCACAAACTTGGTTTTACCAATCAACTATATAATCAAATTAGCATAAATATTATCCAAATTTGTAACAAATAAATATTATCCAAATTTATAAAGTATTCAAAAGGAACCCCATGCATGTTAGGAAAATAGAAGTTATTTTTATGTTTTTATATCTCTAATTGGAAAATAAACTTCTAAAAGAATTTTAATTTTTGATTCTATCAATTTTACAAGTTTTTATATCACAATTTTTTTTTATCTAAAGTAATATATCTTAACAAATTTTATGTAGAATAATTCTTTTATTACAATTTTATTAAAATATTAAAATATCAAAAAAATCTCTTAACATACTGTGCGATTTAATTGTATTAATATTAGTTGTTAATTTCATTGTTAAATTAATTTTCTAACTAAATTAAATTCATTAAAATTTTATCAGATCATAGTACTTCAAATTATATTATTAATATCTGTGAAGTTTTTGAAAATATAATAACTATAAAACTAGTTGAAATATTACATAGATTCATTACTAGCTAATTGTGATAACTAAATTAAAACTTAATAAAACTTGAGTTTATAGTTCTATTCAAATTGGAAGTTCAAGAAATTTTTTTCAATATAATTAAAATATGGAATTTATTACAAACTTAAATAAAATTAATTTTTTTTTTCGTAATCAGAACTAAATAAATTTGCACTTTATTCAAATATTTAGCTTAATAATTGATCGAATGAACTTATAATATATAACTAAAAAATTTATTATTTAAATAAATAATTAATAATTTAATAACTACAACTATCTTTTCTGAATCCTAATCAAATATTCGTAAATGATCCATAATAATTATTTGCTACTAATTTTGAAAAAATAGATGTATAACCATCAATTAATTACTTTAATCAACAGCCAAAATTTATAAATTTGAACCCCGTCCCCCCCCCCCCCCCCCCCCCAACCCAAATCCACTACTACTAATAGTAGCGGGTGACAAATCAAAAACTTTCAAATATATGTAAAAATAAATTAAAATTTTAGATGCAAAACAAATGTTTAGGGCTTATAAAAATAGTTAATTAAATCAAAAATCTAGTAAATTATAATATACAAAAGTCTATTGAAACCATCTCCTACTTGGGTTCAAGATTTAAGGCTTAAGGTTTAGTTTCAAGTGTATAGAAAAATATATAAAAAAGTCTATGTATATTGTAGAAAAATAAAATTTCGAATTACATCTGCTACTATTAGTTTAACTGAAATCTTGGAGTTATTGCAATTTTGTCATCCACTATTAACAGTAACTAATGACGGGAACCAATTTTAAGGCGCGGCCATTGATTAATGTAATGGATGAGTATAGATTTATTTGTCTAAAATTGATTCATAATAAATAGTTGTTATGATGAATTATTCTCCTTAAATATTTATTCTACGTGCATTTAATAATAAAATAAATCATTATTCATGTCGTTTGTACATCAAACGGGATTGATGAGCTTATTTTTATAAAAGATAAACTCGTGTATAGTTTTATATTTTAGTCTTTTGTAAATCATTTAAAATGTAAAAAATTCAAACACAATAATTGATTACCAAAACTTCGCAGGAAATCTTAAAACTCATAGTTCATGGCAGCAATACTGACGGGATGTTTGATGATTTGAATTGACTGAGGAGTAAGAAAGTGCTGAAGCTAATAGACAGCTAAACATTATGCATGAATTGAAATTTGCACAACTATATAACAACTCCATGTAGTAACAATTTAGAATGAGTTCAATTTTGGCATTGAAATTCTAATATACTGATCACATACTTCCAATAGCATGGAGAATTCATATTAATAATGCATCAATAATCAATAAAGTTTATTCGATTATCAGCATTTGCGGCATTAACGTTTGTATCGTTTGAATTTTTAAATGCACTATATTAATTTTGATATGTTGCGTTTTAAGCCCCAAACGCTGTGTTTGTGAGTTAAATAAGTTGTTACTAGACGAACAAGATTTTCAAGTGCGTTTGAATTTTTAAACACTGAGTAACCAAACATACTGTGACGCCCCCAAAATAGGTCCATTCAACCCAATCCATTCTGAGTCGCCAAATACATGGTACAGAATTCAAATACAAACTTTATATCATACGGTCGTGCAAAATACGACCACACAACTGTGAGTCTCAATACAAATATGTAGAAAATATTAAGATTCAAACTAAGTCCTCATTACAATTATTATCACACTATTTATCAGAAATAGTGAGGACTACTACTGCTCTAACTCGGACCATCACTCTGTCCCCCGACTAGTCCCCGCAACATTCTCATTTCCTGAAGAGGACAACAGATGAAAAGGGTGAGCTCAACTAGCTCAGTAAAGAATATTATGACTAAGATAATGGGAAACAAATTATCGTTAGTCTTCAACAAATAAGATAAAATATAATGGACAACCAACTTTAGATCAATATTCGCAGCGGAAATAACAAATCATTAGAAGAGTTAAGCAGAGAATCAAGTCTACTATCTTCTATGATTTAAAAGTCCATCATCAATATTTTATCCCTGTAACATCAATCAATATACATCTCGAATCAAATATTCATCTTTGCACTACAGGCCAAAGATATTCATTTGTATCATCAGTGGTCATATTCATCTCAACACCTGTCATCTTTGCACTACAGGCCAAAGATATTCATCAGGTAATCATTCATCTTTGCTCTACAGGCCAAAGATATTCAGTTACATCACCTTTTAGGACTGAGGATGATGAAAAATATTTTAAAAAAACGAATCCAGTGAGATAAAAGACAAAGACTAAGTATTCGTATTTTAGTATATCCAATTCAAAAATACCTCGTAATAATCAATTATGGAGCAAAATTTAAGAATAGAGCTCAAAACTTGGATACAATCAAAGATAGTCACCTTAACAAGCAATTTGGACAAATAGAAGAAAATTTAATTTTTCCGTGAATAGTGTCGTATACGTGAATAGTAACCCCGACGGAAAAAGTAAGAATTTCAACATAAAATCCATGACAATATTTCTGTATAATGATATTGAAAAGAATAATATCATTTACGAAAGAAAATAACATCCCTTACCTCAAAAGAACAGTATCTCTGACTGGAATATCGGATATAATACCGACGAAAGCTTGTACTGAATAGTAATACTCAAAGTATTGAAATACTCACAAAAATACGCTCGATATTATAGAGAGAGAAAACTTCTGATTCTGGTGTGATTTTCAATTCTAACCTAAGCACCCTATTTATAGGAAAAGCTTAGGATGCCAAAGGAGACTAAAATAATAAAATAATATTATTATTTTTTTAAAACATCCAGCCGCCGGCTGCTACCAAAAAGCCATCAGCCATTTTTTCCAACCAAAAGTGGGTCCCACCCTTTATAATATATATATTTTCCGAAACTTCAATAATTCATAACAAATAGCCCCTTCGTCAGAAAAATACAAATTCTATGTCCTTTCATAGGAAATTTAATTCTCTACAACTTTGCAGAAGGAAGTTTTTCCAAATTCCAAACATAAATTATCCGAAATTCAAAAACAGATGATTTCTCACACCAAAATATTGATAAAAACTCACCAGCGCCAATTCCTTCTTTAATATCCACAAAATAAATATTTCCTTATCATATAAATCAATAATTAATTATTCACAAATAATATTATAGAACTACAATGTTAACAACCAGGTCGTTCCCAGGACAGAGGGGGCCTTCCGATAAGGACTTCTCCTTACTGGCGCGCAATTAAATAACCCCTCCTAGACAGAACTTCCTTAGACATTGTCAATAATGCTATCTAATAATATTATTCAAATAATATGAATTATTGAGTTGATAACGTGAAATACTGTGCAACAACAATTATTAAATCAATACTACAAAATATCAACTGTAGTCATTATTGAATCAATCATATAAAATGGCAACGTAGCAATTATTGAGTCAATAAAATATCAATGCAGCAATTATTGAGTCAATAATATAAAATATCAACATAGCAATTATTGAGTCAATAATATAAAATATTGAACAGTAATTACTGTAACAATAATTGAGTAATGGCTTCTCACGTAAGACTCAATAATTCAAAATACTGTGCAATACCGTGTGCTACTATGCAACACCGTGTATCACTGTATTTTAACCACCGGGTATTTCAACAGTACTAACGGTAACAACCACGCCGTTATTTTGTAAAAAAGTTATTTATGTCGCTTTCTATATCCGACAGTTATTCCGTTGTGGGGGCCCACAAATAGCTGCGCCGTCGTACGAATATTCCCCGACAACAAGAATATTCCACGACCAAACGAATATTCCCCGACAACAAGAATATTTTATAACCACTTGCTCATTTTAAAAATGTTTGCGCATTTCACCCATAACTTTCATATTTATCAAAACAACACCTTACTATTTCGAAATAATATATAAAGAAAACTAAATCTTTATTCATAAAAGTTGGGGTCTTACAACCTCCCCTCCTTATGAAATTTCGTCCTCGAAATTGACGTACGTACCTGGTATGTCGAAAAGGTGAGGATACCTCGCTTTCATTTCCGATTCCAACTCCCAGGTCATTTCCTCAATTGCATGGTTTCTCCATAAAACTTTAACTTGAGGTATAATTTTCGAGCGTAGGACATGCTCCTTCCTATCCAAGATCTTGACAGGTACCTCCTCGTACGTTAAATCTTCGGCTATCTCGTCTGATTCTAACTCAATAATGCGGTTTGGATCCTTCACATATTTACGTAACACGGATATGTGAAACACGTTATGAACACGAGACATGCTTGGAGGTAAAGCAAGTCTATAGGCCACATTTCCTACTCGGTCAAGAATCTCAAATGGACCAATGAATCGTGGGTTGAGCTTTCCTCTCTTCCCAAACCTTGTAACTCCTTTCCATGGAGCAACACGTAATAACACATGGTCTCCAACATTAAATTCCACGTCCTTTCGATGAAGATCTGCATAACTCTTTTGTCGATCCTGTGCCGTCTGTATACGTTGTCGGATTATTTGGATCTTTTCTGTAGTCATACGTACTAACTCTGGTCCCAACAATGTTGCTTCACCCACCTCATCCCAACATACTGGAGAACGACACTTTCTCCCATACAACGCTTCGAATGGAGCTACGCCTATACTTGCCTGATAACTGTTGTTGTAGGAGAATTTCACCAATGGTAAGTACTTATCCCAACTCCCTTTGAAGTCTAGAACACAAAGTCTCAATAGATCTTCAAGAGTTTGAATAGTCCTCTCTGATTGTCCGTCTATTTGAGGATGATAAGCCGAACTGAAGCGTAAGTCCGTGCCCATAGCTTTCTGCAAACTGATCCAAAATCGTGAAGTAAATCTAGGATCACGATCCGAAACTATGGATACTGGCATGCCATGCAATCTCACAATCTCATTCACGTACATATGAGCAAGACGTTCAAGGGAATAAGTCTCTCGTATCGGCAAGAAATGAGCAGACTTGGTTAATCTATCAACAATAACCCAAATCGCATCTAAGCCTTGAGAAACCTTGGGAAGACTCGTAACGAAATCCATCGTAATGTGTTCCCACTTCCATTTCGGAATCTCCAGTGGTTGCAATGGACCCTTCGGCACTTGATGCTCCGCCTTTACACGTTGACAAGTTAAACATCTTGAGATGAACTCCGCGATCTCTCTCTTCATATTACTCCACCAAAATGTATGTCGAAGATCACGATACATTTTAGTACTCCCAGGATGGATTGCAAACGGTGTGTTGTGTGCCTCCATCATGATTCTATACTTCAAGTCAAAATCGTTAGGAACACAAAGTCTGGAGTTGACTCGAAGTATTCCCTCTTCATCGATTCTTGCTTCTGGAATTGCACCTTCTTGCACCTTCTTCTTCATCTTCATCAGTTCCGCATCCGTAGCTTGAGCAGCTTTAACTTTATCAAGCAAAGCTGGTTCTACGCGTATACTTGACATCATCGCACTCGTTCCCACATATGATCTTCTACTCAACGCGTCAGCTACCACGTTCGCTTTTCCAGGATGGTATTGGATGGTATGATCGTAATCTTTCAACAACTCAAGCCAACGTCGTTGCCGCATGTTGAGTTCCTTCTGAGTGAAGAAATATTTAAGGCTCTTATGATCCGTATAAATCTCCACTTTTCTCCGTACAAGTAATGTCTCCAGATCTTCAACGCGAATACGACTGCTGCCAACTCTAGATCATGAGTAGGATAATTCCTCTCATATTCTTTGAGTTGTCGCGAGGCATAGGCTATGACTTTCCCATGTTGCATGAGAACACATCCTAACCCTTTGCCCGAAGCATCGCTGTAAATAATAAATCCATCCGAACCAGATGGTATTGTCAGAACAGGTGCCGAAATAAGTCTCCTCTTGAGCTCTTGGAAGCTCTTCTCGCATTCCTCGCTCCAAATGAATTTTGTATCTTTCCGAGTCAACTGAGTTAATGGAGTAGCGATTCGAGAAAATCCCTCTACGAACCTCCGATAATAACCAGCTAAGCCCAGAAAGCTTCGTACTTCGGTCACCGACTTAGGTTGCTCCCAGCTTTGTATTGCTTCAATCTTCGTCGGGTCCACAGATACTCCACGTTTCGATACCACGTGCCCAAGGAATGCTACTTCCTCAAGCCAAAACTCGCATTTCTTCAGCTTAGCATATAGCTTGTTCTCACGAAGCTTTTGAAGTACCAACTTCAAATGGTGTTCATGATCTTCACGGCTTTTAGAATAGATGAGAATGTCATCAATAAAGACAACAACGAATTGATCTAAATACTCCTTAAATACACGGTTCATCATATCCATAAAAGCAGCAGGAGCATTAGTCAATCCAAAAGACATGACTAAAAACTCATAATGCCCGTACCGAGTTCTGAAAGCAGTCTTTGGAATATCCTCAGTTTTAATCTTCAGCTGATGATATCCAGAACGAAGATCGATCTTTGAAAAGAATTGCGCTCCTTGCAACTGGTCGAACAGGTCATCAATACGAGGTAGCGGATACCTATTCTTGATGGTGACATGGTTCAACTCCCGATAGTCAATGCAAAGTCGCATACTCCCGTCTTTCTTCTTTACGAATAAAACAGGAGCACCCCAAGGAGACGTACTAGGACGAATAAAACCGATGTCTAACAACTCTTGTAATTGGACCTTTAACTCCTGAAGTTCAATAGGAGCCATTCGATACGGGGTTTTAGAAATGGGCTTTGTACCGGGCTCAAGGTCAATAAAGAATTCAACTTCACGTTCTGGGGGTAGACCGGGAAGTTCTTCGGAAATACATCAGGAAACTCATTAACAACGGAAATATCATTCAAATCTGATGTATTCTGATTTAGATCAGTGACATGAGCTAAGAAAGCTTGACATCCGTTTTTCAATAAACGAATAGCTTTATGACTTGAAATGATATTGACTGATTTTAGTGGTTTGGTGATTTGGATTCGCACAACAGGTTGATTAGGAATATGAAAACTAACAACCTTACGAAAACAATCAATTTTGGCATGGTAAGTGGTTAACCAGTCAATTCCTAAAATAACGTCAAATGCAAGTATTTTCAAATATATAAGATCAACAGGTAAGGTAAGGGTACCAATATGAATCAAGCAAGATTTATAAACTGTAGATGTAACAAAGGTTTCTCCTAACGGAGTTTCAACAGATAAGTCAAAGTCTAATTTATCAGAAGTCAAGTTCAAACGTTGAGCACAAGCAGGTGAAATAAAGGAATGGGTAGCACCGGTATCTAACAAGGTATAAACTTCGCAAGAGTTTATGATCAGCTTACCCGTAATCACCTCGTGTGGGTTCCTCGCATTTTGGGCTGTCACGACAAACGCTCTTCCAGGAATCACCGACTTTGACTTGTCTGCAACCGCCTTTGGAATCACCACCCCCGCTGAGCTTGGTTTCGCTATAGGACAATCTCGAGCTATATGTCCTTCCTTTCCACAGTTGTAACATGCTTTGAATAGTTGTGGACAGTTTGGGCTGATGTGTCCCTCTTTCCCGCACTTATAGCATATGACTGGTGGTCGTTCTCCTCCCCTAGAAACAGTTGATGCTGGTGCTGATGTTGACGTCTTCACGTTCTCATTGTTATACCTTCTCTTCTTAAAATCTCCCCCTGATTCGCTTCTTCTACTATCATGGCCACGATAACCACCGGAGTGGTTACCGCTTCTGTCATACTTTCCTTCTCGCTGGTTGTCATTGCTCCGATGACTACTGCCACCAGTACGACCTTGGTTGTGGTCCCTCGGTTGAACATAATCATTATCTCGTTCCAATAACTGGGCCCTGTTTACTACATCCGAATATAAAGAAAACTTATGAGAAATGAGGTATTGACGTATTTCGGGTTTCAAACCTCTTAGAAACATCCGCGTCATACGTTCCTCATTCTCCACCAAATGAGGTGCAAACCTGGACAGCTCCGCGAACTTAGCCTCGTACTGGGATACCGTCATGTTGTTTTGCTCGAGTCTGATAAACTCTACTTCCTTCATATGACGAATACTTTCAGGAAAGTACTTGTCATTAAACAGTTTCTGGAACGCTTCCCAAGACATCTGGAGTGCAGCAGGCTGGGTACGCTTCACGGATTCCCACCAGTAATCTGCCTCTCCACGGAACATAAACGTGGCGAATGGAACCTTCTGTTCCTCTGTACATCCCAAGACATCAAATATCTTGGTAATTTGTTTAATCCACGTCTCCGCCTTGATCGGATCTGGCTTTCCCAGAAACTCTGGTGGTCCCAATTCTTTGAACTGCTTGGCAGTGACAGCTCGCGTGTTGTTATTATCTCCACCTGTATGTTGCACACGAGTCTCCCTCGTCTGATTTTGCATGAACTGCAAAAAACTTCTAAACATCTCATCGTTTATCGTCTGACCAGCGTTATTTTCAGGATGAACATTGCCTTCTTGTTGCACGTTCTCCTGGTTAACGATTAAAGGTGTCTCCACGGTCTCATTCACTTCGTTGTTAACATTCTCAGCTGCCATTCTCAAATACTGCCATAAAACAAAGGTTAATTAAACAAGTTAACATATCATATATTAACCCTATGCTCCGACTGACCAATTAAATACCACATAAGCTTAGGTAGGACACACTAGCGAAGGATTTACTCGTCTCTCCCCTCCTAGTTCTATTCCCCGATCTCCGCCAGAGATCATATCCCTAAGCTCTGATACCAACTGTGACGCCCCCAGAATAGGTCCATTCAACCCAACCCATTCTGAGTCGCCAAATACATGGTACAGAATTCAAATACAAACTTTATATCATACGGTCGTGCAAAATACGACCACACAACTGTGAGTCTCAATACAAATATGTAGAAAATATTAAGATTCAAACTAAGTCCTCATTACAATTATTATCACACTATTTATCAGAAATAGTGAGGACTACTACTGCTCTAACTCGGACCATCACTCTGTCCCCCGACTAGTCCCCGCAACATTCTCATTTCCTGAAGAGGACAACAGATGAAAAGGGTGAGCTCAACTAGCTCAGTAAAGAATATTATGACTAAGATAATGGGAAACAAATTATCGTTAGTCTTCAACAAATAAGATAAAATATAATGGACAACCAACTTTAGATCAATATTCGCAGCGGAAATAACAAATCATTAGAAGAGTTAAGCAGAGAATCAAGTCTACTATCTTCTATGATTTAAAAGTCCATCATCAATATTTTATCCCTGTAACATCAATCAATATACATCTCGAATCAAATATTCATCTTTGCACTACAGGCCAAAGATATTCATTTGTATCATCAGTGGTCATATTCATCTCAACACCTGTCATCTTTGCACTACAGGCCAAAGATATTCATCAGGTAATCATTCATCTTTGCTCTACAGGCCAAAGATATTCAGTTACATCACCTTTTAGGACTGAGGATGATGAAAAACATTTTAAAAAAACGAATCCAGTGAGATAAAAGACAAAGACTAAGGATTCGTATTTTAGTATATCCAATTCAAAAATACCTCGTAATAATCAATTATGGAGCAAAATTTAAGAATAGAGCTCAAAACTTGGATACAATCAAAGATAGTCACCTTAACAAGCAATTTGGACAAATAGAAGAAAATTTAATTTTTCCGTGAATAGTGCCGTATACGTGAATAGTAACTCCGACGGAAAAAGTAAGAATTTCAACATAAAATCCATGACAATATTTCTGTATAATGATATTGAAAAGAATAATATCATTTACGAAAGAAAATAACATCCCTTACCTCAAAAGAACAGTATCTCTGACTGGAATATCGGATATAATACCGACGAAAGCTTGTACTGAATAGTAATACTCAAAGTATTGAAATACTCACAAAAATACGCTCGATATTATAGAGAGAGAAAACTTCTGATTCTGGTGTGATTTTCAATTCTAACCTAAGCACCCTATTTATAGGAAAAGCTTAGGATGCCAAAGGAGACTAAAATAATAAAATAATAATATTATTTTTTTAAAACCTCCAGCCGCCGGCTGCTACCAAAAAGCCATCAGCCATTTTTTCCAACCAAAAGTGGGTCCCACCCTTTATAATATATATATTTTCCGAAACTTCAATAATTCATAACAAATAGCCCCTTCGTCAGAAAAATACAAATTCTATGTCCTTTCATAGGAAATTTAATTCTCTACAACTTTGCAGAAGGAAGTTTTTCCAAATTCCAAACATAAATTATCCGAAATTCAAAAACAGATGATTTCTCACACCAAAATATTGATAAAAACTCACCAGCGCCAATTCCTTCTTTAATATCCACAAAATAAATATTTCCTTATCATATAAATCAATAATTAATTATTCACAAATAATATTATAGAACTACAATATTAACAACCAGGTCGTTCCCAGGACAGAGGGGGCCTTCCGATAAGGACTTCTCCTTACTGGCGCGCAATTAAATAACCCCTCCTAGACAGAACTTCCTTAGACATTGTCAATAATGCTATCTAATAATATTATTCAAATAATATGAATTATTGAGTTGATAACGTGAAATACTGTGCAACAACAATTATTGAATCAATACTACAAAATATCAACTGTAGTCATTATTGAATCAATCATATAAAATGGCAACGTAGTAATTATTGAGTCAATAAAATATCAATGCAGCAATTATTGAGTCAATAATATAAAATATCAACATAGCAATTATTGAGTCAATAATATAAAATATTGAACAGTAATTACTGTAACAATAATTGAGTAATGGCTTCTCACGTAAGACTCAATAATTCGAAATACTGTGCAATACCGTGTGCTACTATGCAACACCGTGTATCACTGTATTTTAACCACCGGGTATTTCAACAGTACTAACGGTAACAACCACGCCGTTATTTTGTAAAAAAAGTTATTTATGTCGCTTTCTATATCCGACAGTTATTCCGTTGTGGGGGCCCACAAATAGCTGCGCCGTCGTACGAATATTCCCCGACAACAAGAATATTCCACGACGAAACGAATATTCCCCGACAACAAGAATATTTTATAACCACTTGCTCATTTTAAAAATGTTTGCACATTTCACCCATAACTTTCATATTTATCAAAACAACACCTTACTATTTCGAAATAATATATAAATAAAACTAAATCTTTATTCATAAAAGTTGGGGTCTTACACATACACTATATAACAAGGTATTAAAAAATCTTATCACAATAATTTATAATTTTACCGAGTTATTTTAGTTAATTACAAGTTAATTTCGAGTCTATCATTCAAGTTTTCTATTTTTTGATAAAATATATAAATTCTTCGTATCAATAATTATATATATATATATATATATATATATGTGGCATAATTTGAAAATCTTTTGTGAGAAGTAATATCCTATTAAATGTTAGTATATATTATTTTGAAGTTTATGTATACATTTATAAGTATTTCCATATAATATATACATATAAAAAATAGAGATTTTATAAAAATCACGTGGAGTTACCAATAATAGCATGGCAAAATTATATGATGTGGGGCCTAGTTAAATAAAGTTTCGAAACGGGCGAGGAGAAATTAAATAAGATCGAGATTTTTTTTGGTGGGTGGGGCCGGGCGTCTTTGGTTCAGGTAGAAAAAAGCAGGATGGCCAATTGGCCATGCATATTTGGACTTTCCCACGTTACAAAAATTAACCGGTCTTTTGTTTACAGAGCACTCATTCCTTAAAAAAAAAACTTAATTAATCTTTTAAAGTCAATTAAAACTTTAAAATTACAATTTTGAAACCAGTAAATTTTAGAAATAATAGTAAATTTTATTTTCAAAAAATAAGATCAATATTAAAATTTTGAAACTAATTTAATATATTTTCAAATTCAAAATTGATATAAATTATTTTAGGTTTAAACAATACAATTATAAAAGAAGGCATTGGAGGTGAGGAACAACTCACGCTTTTGTGCGAGACGTCCCTTATAATAATAATAATATTACCACATAAAATAACATGAAAGGAAGCGTATTCAATCACACAAAACGATGTCGTTTTTGTATTATAGCTTACGCAATTATTTATTGTCCATGATCTCTCTTTTGTCAATATAAAAACTGTAATTTATCAAAATATACCACTAATTACAAGGTTTGATTGTTTCTGAATATTAAATGAATTGCATTAATTTTGATTTTTTTAAAAAAATAATATTAAATTAGTTTTAAAACTACTTAATTATATATTACAAAATGGAAGGAGTATACTTTATGATAATCATGAGTATATTAATTAAAATCAATAAATTCATATTAATTGGCCTAAAATGGAAAGAGTATACTTTTTGAATTGTATTTGGTTGTTTCATTAGAATGAAATTAATTATTCATATTCCTATTAAATTTATGAATTTTATTCTAGTTAGAAACAGAATGAATTATTCCATTCACTATACTATTCATTTCTGTATTTCATTTTTTTTACCAATTTCATTCTCCCGTTCCAAACGCAACATACTCTCTCCTCCATGGCCTCCCTTACTATAGTGTATCTAGTATATGTATTCACCATTACTGTTAAAATGATATTATGGGCTCGGACTGGGTGGATTACAATGTTATACACCTCAAACAAGTTTAAATTTGGGCCACTTTTGACCCATTTTCGGCCCAACAAATATTATATTATATAGAGAAACGAAATACAATCATTAGTTGATAATGGATATGCTAATTTAAATATAACTTTTTTCTTAGTCTCATTCTCAAGAATCTAAATCAAGAATGATCTAAAGGGGGGTGGTGGCATTGCCCACGACCGTAGCTTGTTCTTCACAGCAATTCGCGCATATTGGTCTTGTCCGAACAATGGAGCAAAGGCAACATTTTCCGCTCGGACAGTTGTCGCAACCTGCGCCAACATTAAACTACTTAAATTCAAAAATATAAGAATATAACAATAAAGGTAATAATTATTAATATATATATATAATGTTTTAAAAGTACAATCTTTAAAATCATTAGATTTAAAGGTTGAATTAATGTTTGGTGCGTGTATCATACAAAAAATATTATAATCGGGAGTGGTTAGCATGAAGTTAACTTATACAGTGTCGACACGCAGGTGGGATGTGATTCTCCCTCTGTTTGTCAGCACTGTATTGGTCAATTGACTAACTTATCATGAAATTAACTTCATGGTAACCGGATCCATTATAATCGCACCCTCCAATCATAACAAAAAATGAGAAGTACTCGACGACTGATTATTTTTTTTGGAAACTGATATTTTCACATGAAAACCGTCATTATAAATCCTATAGCGACGGTTTTTACTGTCGCTATACATCTATAATGACACTTTTCATTTAGAAATATCAAAAAGTCATGTAACAAAAAATAACGATAGACTTTTGGCGAAAGTCTGAAAGCTTACCCCATACGCCAGCTGCATCGGGGCCAGCCACATTGTTGAGGGCAGGGATCCGATTAATTGCCCCCTCAGTCTGAAGATAAGAAATGGAGAATAAAATGAAGAACATGCTGCAAACGAGAAGCCTTGAAGATCCCATTCTTTAGTATGATAAACTCAGTATATGGAATTTATCAAGCTTGGCAAATTTTGTGTGCTTTGTTACTCCTTACACTAGTCTTTATATAGGAGAACTAGAAGCATGGGTACTCTAAATCTAATTTTTGTAACTTACTTAGGAGGTATTAATTGTGTATTTACTAGGAGTGCTCTAAATCTATTTTTGGTAATTTAAGAGGTACGAATTAATGGTGTATTTACTAGGCTGCATATGAAATTTCAAATGGTTAGATATTTGATTATTTAGAAGAAAATTTTTTTTTCCCTTATTTGGTACTCTCCCTTTAACAAAAAGAATCATATTTTAACCTTTTTAAGGCAATTAACAAAAATTTAAAATTTAAAGATCTGGTTCATGAAAATTTTTAGAAAAATAATAACATTTTAATTATTAGTACTTTCTTGATAATTTATCATAATTCCTATAGTTTTAAATAAAATAAATCATTTATACAAGTTTTAAATTTTAAGACTTCACAAATTTTATTTTAAAAAATTAAAATGAGATTTTAAGACTTCACAAATTTTATTTTAAAAAATTAAAATGAGCTTCTTCCCTTCTTTTTTTCCCTACAAAGAGCTAGTAAAATGATAAGTTTTTATCACCATTTGTGTATGTGGGTAGGGCTATAATTCAGACAGATAAGTTTATCAAAAGCTCAAGTCGAGTTCAAAAAAAACGAGCCAATCTCATGATCGACTCGTTTGCTCCCGAACAAAGCTCTTGTTCGACTCGTAAAACTCGACTTCTGTTAAGCAACTTGTTTAATTCATTTCGTTACTTTAATTCATAGGCAGCGCTATGTATCATTTCTTTTGACTAACTTATAGTAAGTTTTAATTATTATTTTTATCAAGAGGTTACAGTATCTCTAACCGTTGTAGCAAAAAAAAATTCTTTAAATTAAAGTTTGTTGACCTACGTAGCAATTTGAAGAATATTATTTGCTACTTTAATATTTTGTGTCTCATCAATTTCTTTAATTCAATTAATGCAGTATTTGACTTAAAACAATACTAGTAATAATTAATATCATTTGAAATAATTAATAACATTCATTTTTTAAAATGAGTTGTACATCAAACCCATCAAGCAAAATAAATATTTTTATCCTTTTTTATATGATTTTGATTGTCCAAAACAAAATTAATGTTTTGAAAATGCAAGGTCAACTTACCAGTTCTGAAGAGAGAGAATGAGGTTGCAGATTTGATGACTAAAGTTGAAGAGACTGTTGGAGATAATTTTTCTGATGTGATCACTCACCTATTTGAATATCTCAAAGTGATTGAAGAGGCTGTTGGAAATAATCTTAGGGGGTGTTTGATAAAAATTGAATTAATCTGAATCTAAATCTGAATCTGAATGAGCTGATTCTGAATGAAAAAAGTTGTTTAATAATTAACATGTTTGAAACATCTGAATGACATAATTTTATTATTTTACCCCTCTGAAAAAATTCAAAGTTGTTGTAACTTTATTTAATATTACTTAATATAATAGTTAATATTTTTTTAATTTTTTAATTTTTTTACTTTATTTCATTCAGCCATTCAGTCAAAAAAATCTAACTTAGCTATTCAGCTCAATCATCTGACCGATTCAGCCATTCAGCCGATTTTTTTTCAAAACAAACGCACTTAATGGCTGGCCGATTCAGTCATTCAGCCATTCAAATATATTCAGTCCTAAACAAATAGCCCCTTAGTACTTGCATGTTCACACCCTTTCAATTGTTTCAAAAAAGTTACTTTCACGCTCCTCGAAATAATGAATAAAATATATATTTTATATATATTAAAAAATATAAAATAAATTAAAGAGAATAATAATAGTTTTTAAATTATATTTAATGAACCCACAATAATACATAAAATAATTACTAATTTTTTTTTATACTAATAGACCTCACTAAATAAAATATTTATATTTCATTTTATCTACCTTAGCTCATCTTTTTGGGGATAAAAATGTGAACCTTTAATCATCACAAAAAAAAATATTTTTCTTTTTATTTAGTGTGGCAAAATTTAAAAAATAAATAAATAGGTCATATTTTGTGTATTGTTAATGGCTCACACTAATTTTTTTTCTTTCAAACAAGTGCAATTCTAAATTTATCAATTAGTATAAATTTGAAGATAGAGTTATAAAATTAACTTATAAGCTATAATATATTACAAAGAACACACAATACAAGTATATAATAAGTAAAGAGCAGATCTTATTTAAATTAATTTGGTTGATCGTTTCAAGTGTAATTTAAATATCAACTTCTAATTCTTAAATACAAATTTCATAATTATAATAATAAATATTCAAGTTCAATGAATATATATAACTATAATTTGATATAGATACACGCATGTATGAATCTCACAATAAAGTAAAATAAAAGTCACAAAAAATATTAATGTCATGTATATATATATAATAATCTAAAAGAGGAACTTACAATTGAATTATTTTGATAAACCAAAAATATATAAGCAAGACACATGTTCAAATTTAATAAATATAATTATAATTTGATATATATACATACATGCATGAATATCACAATAAAGTAAAAAAAAAAAGCCATAATAATATTAATGTCACACACACACACACACACACACACAGACACACACACACACATATATATATATATATATATATATATATATATATGGGGTTCAATCCATGGCAACCGGTTGCCATAGTTACTATTCAGCAACCAATCTCTCCACCATTGATCAAGTTAATGAATGACTGAGATTTAAAAAAAAAATTAGGAAGAGCCGCTACTTCTAGAAGCGACTGGCTAAAAGACAAAAAAAAAAAAAAAAAAAGTTGGCCGCTACTCATAATAGCGGCTACTCCTCCCTCCTTTACTTTAAGCCTTTGTCCCATTTTATTTGTCCAATAAAATTACTAAATAAAATATTATTATTAATAATATTAACTAACTAATATTAATATTAAAAATAATATTAAATAGCTAATATTTTTTTGTCCCACTTTTAAAATAAATATTATTACAAAATTACAAAATTAATAAAATAATATTACAAAATTAGTAAACAACTTGTCTCATTATTACAAAATTATAAAAATAAATTTTTGTAAAATTACAAAATTATTAATTGATTAATAATTTTGTAAAATTACAAAATTATTAATCAAAATTATTAATTGATTAATAATTAATAATTTTGTAATTTTACAAAAATTTATTTTTGTAATTTTGTAATAATGAGACAAGTTGTTTACTAATTTTGTAATATTATTTTATTAATTTTGTAATTTTGTAATAATATTTATTTTAAAAGTGGGACAAAAAAATATTAGCTATTTAATATTATTTTTAATATTAATATTAGTTAGTTAATATTATTAATAATAATATATTATTTAGTAATATTATTGGACAAACAAAATGGGACAAAGGCATAAAATAAATGAGGGAGGAGTAGCCGCTACTATAAGTAGCGGCAAACTTCTTCTTTTTTTTTTTGTCTTTTAGCCAGCCGCTCCTAGGAGTAACGGCTCTTCCCAATTTTAATTTTTTTTAAATCTTAGCCATTCATTAACTTGATCAACGGTGGAGAGATTGGTTGCTGAATAGTAACCATGGCAACCGGTTGTCATGGATTAAACCCCTATATGTATATATACATATATGGGGGCGGATCAATGACACTAAGTTTTTTACATAATTTTTTGATTCTTGAATTTGAACACTCTTAATGGCTAAAATTAAAGCTGATTTATAATTTATACACTCTATTCTTTATATAACAATCTATATGAATGCATATATTATCATAATATTGGTGATAACTAACCAAAACTTTAATACAATTTTATACAAATATTGTGGAAGCAAGTATGTATATCTAAGCAGTTTTGGTTAGTTATCACCAATATTATGATAATATATGAATTCATATAGGTTGTTATACAAAGAATAGAATGTATAAATTAAAAATCAACTTTAATCTTAATCATTAAGAGTGTTTAAATCCAAGAATCAAAAAAATATGTAAAAATTATGTAAAAAATATAGTGTCATTGATCCGTCCCCTATATATATATATATATATATAAAACTAAAAGAGAAACTTACAATTAAATTATTTTGATAAATAAAAAATATATAAACAAGATAACATGTGTGACGCCCCAAGAATAGGTCCAGTCAACCCAACCCATTCTGAGTCGCCAAATACATGGTACAGAATTTAAATACAAACTTATATATCACACGGTCGTACAAAATACGACCACACAACTGTGAGTGTCAATACAAATATGTAAAAAATATTAACATTCAAACTAAGTCCTCATTACAATTATTATCACACTATTTATTAAAATAGTGAGGACTACTACTGCTCTAACTCGGGCCATCACTCTGTTCCCCGACTAGTTTCCGTGACATTCTCATTTTCTGAAAAGGACAATAGATGAAAAGGGTGAGCTCAACTAGCCAAGTAAAGAATATTATGACTAAGATAATGAAAAATAAATTATCGTTAGTTTTCAATAATTTAGATAAAATATTATTGATAACAATTTTTAGATCAATATTCGCAGCGAAAATAACAATTAATTAGAAGAGTTAAGTAGAGAATGAAGTCTACTATCTTCTATAATTTATAAGTCCATCATCAATATTTTATCCCTGTAACATCAATCAATATACATCTCAAATCAAATATTCATCTTTGCACTACGACCAAAGATATTCATTTGTATCACCAGTGGTCATGTTCATCTCAACACCTGTCTATCTTTGTACTACGGCCAAAGATATTCATCAGGTAATCATTCATCTTTGCTCTACAGGGCAAAGATATTCAGTTATATGACCTTTTAGGACTGAGAATAATGAAAACTATTTTAAAGAACGAATCCAGTGAGATAAAGGACAAAGACTAAGGATTCGTATTTTAGTTTATCCAATTCAAAAATACTTTGTAATAATCAATTGTGGAGCAAAATTCAAGAATAAAGCTCAAAACTTAGATCCAATCAAAGATAAGAACCTTAATAAATAATTTGGACAAACAGAAGAAAATTTAATTTTTTTCGTGAATAGTGCTGTGACGCCCCCAGAATAGGTCCAGTCAATCCAACCCATTCTGAGTCGCCAAATACATGGTACAGAATTCAAATACAATCTTATATATCACACGATCGTGCAAAATACGACCACACAACTGTGAGTGTCAATACAAATATATAAAAAATATTAACATTCAAACTAAGTCCTCATTACAATTATTATCACACTATTTATTAGAAATAGTGAGGACTACTACTGCTCTAACTCGGACCGTCACTCTGTCCCCCGACTAGTTCCCGCGACATTCTCATTTCCTGAAGATGACAATAGATAAAAATGGTGAGCTCAACTAGCCCACTAAAGAATATTATGACTAAGATAATGGAAAATAAATTATCGTTAGTCTTCAATAATTCAGATAAAATATTATTGACAACAAATTTTAGATCAATATTCGCAGCAGAAATAACAATTCATTAGAAGAGTTAAGTAAAGAGTGAAGTCTACTATCTTCTATGATTTATAAGTCCATCATCAATATGTTATCCCTGTAACATCAATCAATATACATCTCAAATCAAATATTCATCTTTGCACTACGGTCAAAGATATTCATTTGTATCACCAGTGGTCATGTTCATCTCAACACCTGTCCATTTTTACACTACGGCCAAAGATATTCATCAGGTAATCATTCATCTTTGCTCTACAGGCCAAAGATATTCAGTTATATCGCCTTTTAGGACTGAGAATGATGAAAAATATTTTAAAAAACGAATCCAGTGAGATAAATGACAAAGACTAAGTATTCGTATTTTAGTTTATCCAATTCAAAAATACTTCGTAATAATCAATTGTGGAGCAAAACTCAAGAATAAAGCTCAAAACTTAGATCCAATCAAAGATAGGAACCTTAACAAGCAATTTGGACAAACAGAAAAAAATTTAATTTTTTCGTGAATAGTGCCGTATACGTGAATAGTAACTTCGACGAAAAAAGTAAAAATTTTATAATAAAATTCATGTCAATATTTTGGTATAATGATATTGAAAAGAATAACATCATTTATAAAAAAAAATAACATCCCTTACCTCAAAAGAAATAGTACTTCTGGCTGGAATATCAGATATAATACTGAAGAAAACTTGCACTGAATAGTAACACTCAAAGTATCTAAATACTCACAAAATTACGCTCGATCACAGTACTTCAAATTATATTATTAAAATCTGTGAACTTTTTGAAAATATAATAACTATAAAACTAGTTGAAATATTATATAGATTCATTACTAGCTAATTGTGATAACTAAATTAAAACTTAATAAAACTTGAGTTTATAGTTCTATTCGAATTAGAAGTTGAAGCAAATTTTTTCAATATAATTAAAATATAGAATTTATTACAAACTTAAATAAAATTAAAATAATTATTTTTTTCATAATTAGAACTGAATAAATTTGCACTTTATTCAAATATTTAGCTTAATAATTCATCGAATGAACTTATAATATATAATTAAATAATATATTATTTAAATAAATATTTAATAATTTAATAACTACAGCTATTGTAAGAACTCGATTTTTATGAAATAAAAGTATTCAATTTTTCTTATAATTATTATTCTATTTAGTTAATGGTTAAATTGATAAAAGGTTAAAGTTAAGAGTGATATGTGTTTACAAAGTAAGCAAGTTATCATAAAATATTCATTGTGTCGGAGAATATTTGTTTGGTCGGAGAATATTCTTTTTGTCGGAGAATATTCGTACGAACGACGTAATCAATAGTGGACCCTACAACGAAATAACTGTCGGATATAGAAAGCGAAAGAAGTAACTTTTTTATAAAAAAAAAATAACAGCAAAACTTTTACCGTTAAACTATTGAAATACCCGGTGGTTAAAATACAATAATACGCGTTGTTGCACAGTAGCACACGGTATTGCATAGTAATTTCTAATTATTGATTCTTACGTAAGAAGTCACTCATTCAATAATTGTTACAGTAATTACTGTTCTGTATTTTATATTATTGATTTAATAATTGCTGCATTAATAATTGCATATTATTTTATATTATTGATTCAATAATTGTCACAGTAACCACTGAACAGTATTTTACATTATTAAATCAATAATTGTCGCTCATATTATTAGAATGATATTATTAGATAGCATTATTGATAATGTCTAGAAAATTCTGTCGAGAAAAGTGATTAGGTTATATAATTGCGCGCCAAAGAAGAGATATTCTTATTGGAAAGCCCCCTATTTCCTAAAAATGACTTGATTGTCAATATTGTAATTCTATAATATTAATTGTGAATGATAATTGATGAATAAAATAAATATTGTTGATAAATATGATAAGTAATCATTTGATCAATTTTGATATAAATCGAGAAATTTTTAGTAAGAGACATTTGTTGAAAGTTGACATTTTATCTTCTCCGATAAAATAATTCATTCAAATATATTATTATAATATTACATTATAATAGTATAATGTGATAATATAATTGTATAAGTTTATAATTTAAATGATAACATTATTATAATAAATTTATGGTATAAAATAAAATGAGGTGGAAGAGAGAAAATAGAATTATAATTTTTTTTAATAATTATAAATATTTTAATATATATATATATATAAACATGTGAGATTTTGGTGGAGGCTTTGAAATGTTTGGTGTGCTGAAGAAGTTGTCAAAAGTGGTGTGCTCCGTAGGTGAGTTTAGTCAACATTGATGTTCTTATATTTTCTAATAAATAGGGTGCTTAGTTAGAAATGAAAATCATACCAGAATCAGAAAAAAATTTCTCTATAATATTGAGCGTATTTCTTGTGAGTATAAGGATAGTTTGAGTGTGGATAACAGTGCAAGATTTTCGCAACATAATATCCGATATTCCAGTCAGATCTAGTATTCTACTAAGGTAAAGGATATTATTTTTCTCGTAACGGATGTTTTCGTTCTATATTCGTAAGGAATATTAGTTTATTCCATACTCTATAGTATGTAAGTAATAATATTTCGTTTCAGATTTTTAAATTTAAACTTACTATGGTAAGTATTACTTCTATAATTCCTAAAATGATTAGAAATTCCTTGAGTTTTACGCTTTATCTAATATCATTTTACTGGAATATTGGTCTGAACTTTTTTATGAAATTTTTATCTTTTCATATCGGGGTACTATTCATTCGGGTACTATTCATGAGTTATTATTCACGAGCTACTATTCATGAGTTACTATTCATGAATTACTATTCATGAGTTACTATTCACAGGTTACTATTCATGAGTTACTATTCACGACAAAAAATAGTTTATTTTTCTGTCTAAATTATCTTAGATTTATGAATCTTATTCTTGAAATTAGATCCATATTTTGATCATATTGTTCTTACTATGTCTATTCATCATATATAACATTTTTATAATCATGGTGATGGAAGTTCTCTTTGACTTAAGTATAAAGATGAGTAGATTATTGGTATGACCATGACTATGCGTTCTCTTTGGCCAGTAGTGCAAAGATGAATTGTTGACTGGTATGGTTATGACCATTGATTTTATAATTGAATATCTTTAGCTTAAGTGCAAAGGTGAATTGATCAACATGGTTATAAGTATTGCTTTTATAATTGCTGAAATGATCTGATATTCTTTTGAGATGTGCGTTTCATTTAATATCATTTCACTTGAATTTTTATCTACCTAAATCTTCTTATTAAATTTTAAATCGTTATCTTTGAAATATGAAGTTTGAATATCTTTGGCCCGTAGTGCAAAGATGGATAGGTGTTTGACATGATCATGATCATTGATGTTACAGTTGAATATCTTTGGCCAGTAGTGTAAAGATGGACAGATGTTTGGCATGATCATGACCATTGATGTTACTGTTGAATATCTTTGGTCCGTAGTGCAAAGATGAATTGACTAACATGATTATGACCAAAGGCTGTAGACTAGTATAATCATGATTATTAATGTTATAAATAAATATCTTTGGCCTGAGATCAAAGATAAATTTATTAGCATGATTATGTAAAAGAAGTGTGATTTGGTATAACCATGATCTTTGTGTTTCAGGTAAAGACATGTGATGAAAATAATCTATGTCCTTGGTGCAAAGAGAAATTTATCAACATAATTATGATCATGAACTATTTACATGATTGTGATCAGGAACTGTTGATTGATGTTACAAGGATAAAATATTATTGGTGGACTTTTAACATGGAGAAAATAGTAGACATTATGTTTTACTTGACTCTTCTAATGGATTGCTTGTTCCGCTGCAATTGTTGATCTAAAACTTGTTGTCTATTGTATTCTATCATATTTTTTCCTGTTAAGGGCAAAGGTTCTAAAGATCTGATTCATTACTGATGAAGGCTATTAATAATTTAATTATCTTTAGTCATAATATTCTTTACTGGGCTATTTGTGCTCATCCTTTTGTTTCATAATTTCTTTCAGGCAATAAGAGTGTAGCTGGGTCGTGCGGGGATAACAGAAAAATAGAACGATGGTCTATAACTGTTGAAGTTTCTCATAAAACAGTATGGAAATAAACGTTTTAAGAACTTTAAATGAGTGTATGACACCCCCAAATCTGGGTACTTCGTTTCTACATGATTTGGTGTTCACTTTCTAATATAACATACATCTACCCAATGAATAATGCAAAATAAACTGCAACTTAAATTAAAATAAATAAATCTCCCTTACAACAAGGATTACAACCTTTTAAAAAAAAATTTAGGTTACTCTAACCTTGAAATGAAAATAATAAAGTGCGAAAATAAAAATATAATATTCAAGTCTTATTACAATCATTCTCAATTAAATGAAAACAAGTCTTCACTTGCTTTGCTTTCCCTTGCCCTTACTTGTAAACGGAGCATCAGCGTTATCAACCTTAACTGAAATTGTTATTTAATGCAAGAGTGAGCAAAATAACAGCTCACTGGAGTTTAACAATAATATATACATGAAAGGATATCTTTAAAAGAATCTGAATAATATGATTCGATTCAACAATAAAGAATAGAATAATAATTTTTCATCACAATTACAATTCAAAAATAGAATTTATCTGAGGGTCATAAGACCTTTGAACTTTCGTCCTAGGTTATAAACATTTCTAAACCTTTAACAGTCAATAAGACTATGGACCTTAATCCGTACTTAGGGGGATCAACCCTTCGTACCATGTATTGTGCACAAATATCTTAACGCTATGCGTGGTAACCTCCCCTAGTAAATTGGGTTGTTCAACTCAGTAATTTGAATTCAAGTTCGCACCAAAGAAAGTTTGGTTTGGATAAGCTTACAAGGGTAATTTAGAATTCTCATTTATCAGCTAAGGAATTAGCTGATAAGCTTACAAGAAAATTTAGAGTTCATGTTCATCAACTAAGGATTAGTTGAATCGACTTTCAATAATTCATAAATAACAGAATTATGAATTAACATATGCTTTAAAATCAACTTAAAGCAATTAAAATAATAACTGGATCTTACTTGAACAATAAGTTAAGATCATTTTCATTCAATAAATAACTTGTCCAATATAGAAATGAAAAGACATTCTCAACCATGAATAAATGAATTTAAATAAACGAGTTTAGGGTTTAGAAAAACTTGCCTTACGCGCAAGCTACTTCAACCACGTACTTAAACACTTCCTATACACATTCAATTATAATAATCTAAATCAGTTAACACATAACTAACTCACATAAGTGGCTAACCCTCATGGTTAACTCACTCTAATTAAATAAATAATAATAATCAACTATCACATAGTTAATTACATCATACACATACTCACATAATTAAATTAATTATGTATTTAGCTAAATTATAATTAAACAATTATAATTTAAACACTTAATCTAATTATAATTACTCAATTATAATTATCTCTTAAATTATCACAAATTCATAATTAATAATTAATTAAACTATATCATGCATTATAATTACTCAAATCATAATTAATCATGGAATTTATAAATTTTAAATCCATAATTAAACATGCATTAAATTATAATTACATAAATTATAATTTAATTTTACATCTAATTGATTAAAATAAATCAACTAATATCATACATTAAACTAAACCCTTACTTTTAATTATAAATAATCAATTTATAATTTAAAAGTAACTCATAGAACAATTATAATTTAATAATTTAAATATTATTTTAAGATTTACAACTTCATTTTCTATATTTTTATTTTTAAATACGACATTGTGAAACTCATGTTAACATGTTATAGTAATACATGATCATTCATAAAATAATTAAATTAGGCTCCAAAATAACTCTGCACAAGTAAACTAGCATTACTGCCTTTGCATTGAACATGGCGCAGCTGCGCAGCCAGTTGCCTTAAAACCGGCGCAGCTGCGCAGGGGATGAATCAGGGAAGGGCAAGCGGTGCAGCTGCGCTGCTCCTAGCCTTGCTGCCGGCGCAGCTGCACAGCAACACGGCCAGACGCAGACATTTGCGACCCTCTGCTTTACCGAACAATCCAAACAAGCCAACAAACTCAAAAATATAGCAACACAGACAATATAATTCATACCCATACCTTAATACTCATGCTATAACCACTACCAATCATCGAATTTCTCCAAACAACGAGAATCAAATGTTTTAAAAACTCAATTTTGGCATTTTACAAAAACTTCTATATTTTCTCAAAACCATTCACTGTAACTTCAATTCTCAACCAATTCAAGTTACCACACATGTAATCTCCTCATAAATGAATACAACATCATAACCAATTCTAAACATGAACATTAACATATACGAATTCCATAATTTCATTCTAAAATTGGTTAAAACCGTATAAGCACATAAGAACATAAATTCTTATTAAAACATATTCCAATATCAATTTAGTTTTTCTGAAATTTCTTTAAAGCATATAACCCACTACAGCAACACATAACTACAATCTACATATATAACATTCATGTTTATATAATCTCATGAAAACTTATTTTTAACAGAGAACAAACACACAAAACATATAACGGAGTTCCGTAATAATTAAAATTCTAGATGATACCTTTTTGCTAATGGGTTGACAAAGAAAATAATACGAATTTGATTCTAGGAATTCTTCTTCCTCCTTGCTCTTCTTCTCCAACTCTTCTCTGCTTTCTCCTTTCTTCTCAACTCTTAGACTTAGGCTTAGGACAGTTAACGTAGTATAGACTAACGTAGAATAAAACTGACATAATATAATATAATACGCGTACTAACTATACTTAATATACTAATTAAATTATCAGTTACATAAGTTTCAAAATTCAAAAAGCCTTAAGGCTTTGTTTGGCCAAACCTCTTTAATTTAAAAAAAACAGATTTTAGTCACCAAGGCCATGCTTGATAAAATAAGTTTAAAACAAATACAAGGACCTTGTTTGGCAAAATAATTTAAAAACATTTTTCTTTATTTAAATAATTCATTTACACATATTTTAAATGTCGCATTTTAATTAACTAAATATTGAACATTCTTATTTAATCAATTAAAATCAATTAACCACATAAAATAATTTGTCACATAATTATAATTACTCGCTAATTACAATTCATGTAACAACATACATTTCATCTAATTTAATTCTCTCAATTAAATTAGAACTATAATATAAAATTAATATATACACATCAATTAAATAACATTCATTAAATTAATATGTAACACTTAATTAAATCACTCTCATAATTCACGTAATTTATTTATTTAACTCCATAAATAAATCACATAAAATATTTATTTAACTCAATAAATATTTAAAATTAAATATAAAAATCTCAATCGTTACAATCTTCCCTCCTTAAAAGGATTCTGTCCCCAGAATCACACATAAAAAAAATTCTCGTCTCGCCTATTACATTCTTCCCTCCTTAAAAGGATTCTGTCCCCAGAATCAGTACATAAGGGGTTTACACAAAGAAAAATTTAAGCAAACCAATGCGGATAAGATTTTATCATAACATCTTCGAGTTCCCACGTAGCTTCTTCAGCACTGTGGTTCCTCCAGATTACCTTAACAGAAGGTATCACTTTATTCCTAAGTACTTGTTCCTTTCTATCAACTATTTGAACAGGCACTTCTTTATATTTTAAGTCCTTATCAAATTGTAAAGGTTCATATTCTATTACATGTTTATAATCATGCTTGTAAGGTCTTAACACAGAAATATGAAAGACGTTATGTATATTCTCGAGCTCCGGAGGTAATGCAATCTCGTAAACAACCTCGCCCACCTTTCGTAGTACCTTAAAAGGTCCAATAAATCTGGGACTTAGTTTTCCTTTCTTACCAAATCGAATCTTTCCTTTCCAGGGAGATACCTTCAGGAAAACGAAACTTCCTGGCAAGAATTCTCGGTTCTGTCGATGTAAATCGGCATACTTCTTCTGTCTGTCTTGAGCAGCAACTAATCTCGTTCTGATCAGCTTCACAATTTCGGTAGTTTGTTGTACCAATTTTGGTCCCAACAATTGACGTTCACCGACTTCATCCCAGCACAAAGGAGTTCTGCATTTTCTGCCGTATAATGCTTCGTAAAGCGGCATGCCTATACTCGCATGGTGACTATTGTTGTAGGCGAACTCCACCAATGGTAGATGATCCTCCCAGCTTCCCTTTAAATCCATCACACAAGCTCTCAGCATATCCTTAAGTGTTTGAATCGTTCTTTCGCTCGGGCCATCGGGCTGAGGATGGTATGTTGTACTCATTCACAATTGCATTCCTAGACATTCTTGCAAACGCTTCCAGAAAGTAGACGTGAAACGCGGATCTCTGTCAGACACAATCGACACCGGAACACCGTGTCTAGAAATAATTTCCTTTTCGCTAGCTTATCCAGGTTGTACGTAACCCTGATCGGCAGAAAGTGAGCTGACTTCTTCAGTCGATCCACGATAACCCATATCACATCAAATCCTCTCTGAGTCGCTGGAAGACCTACCACAAAATCCATCGTGATGTGCTCCCACTTCCACTCTGAAATTTCTAACGGTTGCAGCAGTCCACTTGGTCTCTGGTGTTCTGCTTTGACTTTCTGGCACGTTAAGCACGTCGCAACACATTCTGCAACGTTCCTCTTCATATTCGGCCACCAGAAATGATGCTTGAGATCCTGGTACATCTTCGTACTCCTGGGGTGAATAGAATATCTAGAACTATGAGCTTCGCTCAGAATCTCCTCTTTGACCTCAGGTACTGGCGGTACCCAGATTCTACCTTCAAACCGTAACAGACCTTCATTATCGATCTTGAACTTGAACTCTTCGCCATCGGTTATCCTCCTCCGAATCTTTTCACATTCTTCATCATGGAGTTGTGCTTCTTTCACCTTGTCTACTAGAGTAGAACCAGTGGTTAATTGAAACAACATCTCATCCGATTCCTTCGGAAGCTTCACCTCCAACTCCAATCTAGCCATCTGTTCTATTAACCGATCCTGATTAGTTAATACGTTCAGCTTCTCCCGACCTTTCCTTCTCAAAGCGTTGGCGACAACGTTAGCTTTACCCGGATGGTAAAGTATCTCGCAATTATAGTCTTTAATCAGTTCCAACCATCTTCTTTGGCACATGTTCAAATCCTTCTGGGTAAATATATACTTCAGACTCTTATAATCTGTGTATATTTCACATTTCTCTCCATATAAGTAGTGCCTCCAAATCTTTAGGGCAAACACTACTGCCGCCAATTCTAAATCATGGGTCGGATACTTCTTCTCGTAATCCTTTAGCTGATGTGACGTATAGGCAATGACTTTGCCGCTCTGCATCAACACACAGCCTAATCCTTTATGTGAGGCATCGCTATATACCACAAAATTCCCCGTACTATCCGGTAACGACAAAATAGGCGCAGTACAACTCTTCTCACACTTCTCCGTCCAAACAAACTTAACTGTTTTACGAGTCAAATTCGTCAACGGAGTTGCGATTCTAGAAAAGTCTTGGATAAATCTACGGTAATAACATGCCAACCCCAAGAAACTCCTCACTTTAGATGGCGTCTTCGGCTGATCCCAACTCATTATGGCCTCAACCTTCGACGGATACACCGAAATACCATCCTTGTCGATCACGTGTCCAAGAAATTGCACACGTTCCAACCAGAATTCTCATTTTCGAGAATTTAGAGTAAAGCTTCTCTCGTCTCAGCGTTTCTAAGGTTAGTCGTAAGTGTTCAGCATGTTCCTCCTCGGACTTGGAATAAACCAGGATATCATCTATGAAAACTACCACGAACTTGTCCAGAAATGGCTTGAACACCCTGTTCATTAGGTCCATAAATGCAACTGGGGCATTCGTGAGACCAAATGACATTACCAAGAACTCGTAATGACCATATCGAGTTCTAAAAGCCATTTTTGGTATATCTTCCTTCCTCACCTTCAATTGATGATACCCGCTTCTCAAATCGATTTTCAAGAAGTACTTTGCACCCTTCAATTAATCAAATAAGTCATCGATCCTAGGTAAAGGATACCTATTCTTGATCGTAACTTTATTCAACTCCCTATAATCAATGCAAAGACGCATCGATCCATCATTTTTCTTCACGAATAAAACAGGCGCTCCCCACGGCGAAACGCTCGGTTGAATATACTTCTTGTCTAACAGTTCTTGTAGTTGAACCATCAGTTTCTTCATCTCAACTGGAGCCATTCGGTACGGAGCCTTCGAAATCGGAGCAGTTCCCAGCGCTAGATCGCTCACGAACTCTGTCTCCCTATCTGGCGGAAGTCCTGGCAAATCGGTTGGAAAAATGTCCACAAACTCCTTAACTACCGATATCTCCTCCACCTTCGGACTTTCCTTACGCGTACCTACTATATAGGCTAGATATCCCACACAGCCTTGCATCAGAAGTTTCTTGGCTTGCATAACCGTCAGACAACTCGCTTGTCTAGGCGATTTGCTACCATAGAACACCAACTTCGACGGAGTCGTAAGGTTTACCGACTTCTTCTGACAGTTGATTATCTCCCTATGGTTGAACAACCAATCTATACCCAGTATGACGTCGAATTCCCCAAGTTTAATCGAAATTAAATCTACTCTAAGCTCCTGACCCTTAATGTCCAATCTGCAGTTCTTATAAATGCTCCTAACAGGAATAACCTCCCTATTCGCAATCTCTATGTTCAAAGGGTAAACTAACTCCTCTACAGATAAGTCTAGGGTCTTAGCAAAATCATCAGATATAAATGAACAAGTAGCACCCGAATCAAATAATACATATGCATTTATACTATTGATCGGAATAATACCTGACACCACGTCTTTTGATTGCACAGCATCCTACACTGTCATATTGAATGCCCGTGCAGTGGGTCGAACAGCTTGTAATGGTGCAGCGATAGTAACGGTACTGCTGCTTCCATTCCTTTCGCTCCCTGTTCACCCTGACGTCAGCTTCTTCGGGCAGTTGCGAGCCATGTGATATTTGGATCCACATGTAAAGCAAGCTCCCTTCTTCGGGTTTGGGCAATTAGGCGCAATGTGGCCTTCCTGACCACAGATGAAGCACACCCGCTTTCCCTTCATGCACACGCCAGTGTCATTTTTACCGCATGTAGCACATGCTTCAAACTTCCTCTTCTGATGGCCTCCCTGCTGACTCATAGCAGAGGTATTGTCAGTTCACTTCCTCTTTTGATTCACAGCGCTGCTACCCCCAGCTTTGGTTTCTACCTCGTTCTTCTTCTTCTTGTCTTGGTTGAACTTCGTCACCGCGTCGCTTCCTCCTTCAGCGAGTATGGCTTTCTCTAGTACAGCTACAAATGTGTTCGGCTGGAACATGGAAACCTTGCTGTAGAGCCAGGGCTTCAGTCCCCGCTCAAACCTCCTCGCTTTCCTAGCGTCAGTGCTGACCTGGTATGTAGCGAACCTAGCCAACTCGTTGAACTTAGCGGCATACTCGGACACCGTCATCCCTCGTTGCTTAAGTTCTAGGAACTGGACCTCCATCTGGTCCTGCGAACTCACTGGAAAGTACATCTCGTAGAACATTTCCTTGAAACGTTCCCACGTGATGACTCCCTCTCCCTCTCGGGTCTTGTTAGCCTGCCACCAAAAGCTAGCATCCGACTTCAACATGAAAGCCGCGAATGCTGTCTTCTGGTCTTCACCTACTTTAGCTACGTCGAATACCTTCTCCATTTCCATAACCCACGTCTGAGCCTTGATAGGGTTGGTCGATCCTTTGAATTCAGGCGGTCCTACAGCCTTGAATTCCTTGAACGTAGTACCCTGCACCTGCGGTTGATTCGCAAGAGCTCCTGTCAATAGGTTCA
Organism: Panax stipuleanatus; assembly: GCA_020205555.1. NCBI lineage: Eukaryota > Viridiplantae > Streptophyta > Magnoliopsida > Apiales > Araliaceae > Panax > Panax stipuleanatus. Next base: position 13,627,545 of record CM035125.1, on the reverse strand, counting down.
CCAACTGCTGAACCGAGTTGGGATTCGTCCCATCGTTATTGTTGTTGTTGTTCGTCGAACCCTCGGGGTTTTGACGCGTTGGTCTTCTTCTAGGAGGAATTTTCTGTTAAGAAAATATTATTATTAGACCCTTTATTCAACTATTAAGTATTCAAGTTCATACTTAAACGTTTAAATGGCTTAGTTCACATAGAACACATAGCACGTCCATAAACTTCTTTTATTCATTACTCGTAGTTTTTAAAAATAAATAAATAAAAATAATCAAATAGATATCATTTCTGCTATTTACATCATTTTTTCTGAACTGAAAAGTTACAGGATTACATTATTAACTCATCCCATTCTTATCTCAAATTACGGGATTTACATTATTTAATACAAAAAGCAATACATAAACAAAACTCTACTACTGCCTAGGCATATTAATACGTCGCACAGCCTCTCTGCGTTCCTCTTCCATTACCCGAAACGCCGTTCTTCGGTTCACCACATACCACGGTAAACTTTGGAACTGAGCTGGGTAGTAGAAAATAAGGTCCTGAGCCCTCTTGGCTTCAGCTTCACCTTCAGCTCGATTGGCTCGTTGATTAGCCCTCAAGCTTGACTCTTTAGCTCTGGCACGCTTCCTCGACTCCTCCTGGATGTCTTGCTTCAGCTTTGCCAGTTCAAATCGAGCAGCATCTCTATCAACCTCCATATGTATCAGGTTCCACTGTGCATCTCCTAGGTCACTTTCCATTTCCTCGATCGTCTCGTCTCGCTGCTGGACAGTTTCCTTGAGATCTCCTACTCGTCCATGAAGCTCCACGTTGCTATCGTAGACTGCCTCGTACATCTCAGCACTAGTAGAGTGAGGTGGGAATTCCTCTTCGGGATCTTCTTCCTCCTCTTCATCCTCTTCAGACTCGTCCTCGTCCTCATCCTCAGGAATAGGTGTCAGCTCACGCTCCCGACCAACTATGGTGATCACTGGAGATGGCTCTCTCCTAACCAGATGCTCCCAGACAACATGTATGTCACGGGGCTCCTCCTCTCTAGGCACCTGAGGTACATCCTCTCTAGCCTGACTAGGTTCTCCAACGTTCGTCATCCTGACAAAAGAATTTTAAAGTTCATTATTACATGATAACGAATCGTCACTCTTCAAATACAAAAATGTAAACACATAGCACATAAGGTAGTTTATTATCTTTACCTATCACACCTATCTTTTCGATCTTACCATAAGGCTACTACCAAATATTTTTTCCCACCTAAGGTTTCATAACCTACGGCTCTGATACCAACCTGTGACACCCCCAAATTTGGGTATTTCTTTTTCACATGATTTGGTGTTCACTTTCTAATATAACATACATCTACCCAATGAATAATGCAAAATAAACTACAACTTAAATTAAAATAAATAAATCTCCCTTACAACAAGGATTACAACCTTTTTAAAAAAATCCCGGGTTACTCTAACCCTGACATGATAATAATAAAGTGTGAAAATAAAAACATAATATTCAAGTCTTATTACAATCATTCTCAATTAAATGAAAATAAGTTTTCACTTGCTTTGCTTTTCCTTGCCCTTACTCGTAGACGGAGCATCAGCGTTATCAACCTTAACTGAAATTATTATTTAATGCAAGAGTGAGCAAACAACAGCTCACTGGAGTTTAACAATAATATTTACATGAAAGGATATCTTTAAAAGAATCTGAATAATATGATTCGCTTCAACAATAAAGAATTGAATAATAATTCTTTCATCACAATTACAATTCGAAAATAGAATTTATCTGAGGGTCATAAGACCTTTGAACTTTCGTCCTAGGTTATAAATATTTCTATTTAAACCTTTAACAGTCAATAAGACTATGGATCTTAATCCGTAGTTAGGGGGATCAACCCTTCGTACCATGTATTGTGCACAAACATCTTAACGCTATGCGTAGTAACCTCCCCTAGTAAATAGGGTTGTTCAACTCAGTAATTTAAATTTAAATCCGCACCAAAGAAAGTTTGGTTTGGATAAGCTTACAAGGGTAATTTAGAATTCTCATTTATTAGCTAAGGGATTTGTTGATAAGCTTACAAGAAAATTTAGAGTTCACGTTCATCAACTAAGGATTAGCTGAATCGACTTTCAATAATTCATAAATAACAGAATTATGAATTAACATATGCTTTAAAATCAACTTAAAGCATTTAAAATAATAACTAGATCTTACTTGAACAATAAGTTAAGATCATTTCCATTCAATAAATAACTTGTCCAATATAAAAATGAAAAGACATTCTCAACCATGAATAAATGAATTTAAATAAACGAGTTTAGGGTTTAGAAAAACTTGCCTTACGCGCAAGCTACTTAACTCAACCACGTACTTAAACACTTCCTATACACATTCAATTATAATAATCTAAATCAGTTAACACATAACTAACTCACATAAGTGGTTAACCCTTATGGTTAACTCACTCTAATTAAATAAATAATAATAATCAACTATCATATAGTTAATTACATCATACACATACTCACATAATTAAATTAATTATGTATTTAGCTAAATTATAATTTAAACACTTAATCTAATTATAATTACTCAATTATAATTACCACTTAAATTATCACCAATTCATAATTAATAATTAATTAAACTATATCATGCATTATAATTACTCAAATCATAATTAATCATGCAATTTATAAATTTTAAATCTATAATTAAACATGCATTAAATTATAATTACATAAATTATAATTTAATTTAACATCTAATTGATTAAAATAAATCAACTAATATCATACATTAAACTAAACACTTACTTTTAATTATAAATAATCAATTTATAATTTAAAAGTAACTCATAGAACAATTATAATTTAACAATTCAAATATTATTTTAAGATTTGCAACTTCATTTTCTATATATTTTTTTAAATACGATATTGTCAAACTCATGTTAACATGTTATAGTAATACATGATCATTCATAAAATAATTAAATTATGCTCCAAAATAACTCTGCACAAGTAAACTAGCATCACTGCGTTTGCACTGAACATGGCGCAGCTGCGCAGCCAGTTGCCTTAAAACCGGCGCAGCTGCGCAGGGGATGAATCAGGGAAGGGCAAGCAGCGCAGCTGCGCAGCAACACGGCCAGACGCAGACATTTGCGACCCTTTGCTTTACCGAACAACCCAAACAAGCCAATAAACTCAAAAATATAGCAACACAGACAATATAATTCATACCCATGCCTTAATACTCATGCTATAACCACTACCAATCATCGAATTTGTCCAAACAACGAGAATCAATGGTTTTAAAAACTCAATTTTGGCATTTTACAAAAACTCCTATATTTTCTCAAAACCATTCACTGTAACTTTAATTCTCAACCAATTCAAGTTACCACACATGTAATCTCCTCATAAATGAATACAACATCATAACCAATTCTAAACATGAACATTAACATATACGAATTTCATAATTTTTATTCTAAAATTGGTCAAAATCGTATGAGCACATAAGAACATACATTCTTATTAAAACATACTCCAATATCAATTTGGTTTTTCTGAAATTTCTTTAAAGCATATAACCCACTACAGCAACACATAACTACAATCTACATATATAACATTCATGTTTATATAATCTCATGAAAACTTATTTTTAACAGAGAACAAACACACAAAACATATAACGGAGTTCCGTAATAATTAGAAATTCTAGATGATACCTTTTTGCTAATGGGTTGACAAAGAAAATAATACGAATTTGATTCTAGGAATTCTTCTTCCTCCTTGCTCTTCTTCTCTAACTCTTCTCTGCTTTCTCCTTTCTTGTCAACTCTTAGACTTAGGCTTAGGACAACTCACGTAGTATAGACTAACGTAGAATAAAACTGACATAATATAATATAATACGCGTACTAACTATACTTAATACACTAATTAAATTATCAGTTACATAAGTTTCAAAATTCAAAAAGTCTTAAGGCTTTGTTTGGCCAAACCTCTTTAATTTAAAAAAACAGATTTTAGTCATCAAGGCCATGCTTGGTAAAATAAGTTTAAAACAAATACAAGGGCCTTGTTTGGCAAAATAATTTAAAAATATTTTTCTTTATTTAAATAATTCATTTACACATATTTTAAATGTCACATTTTAATTAACTAAATATTGAACATTCTTATTTAATCAATTAAAATCAATTAACCACATAAAATAATTTGTCACATAATTATAATTACTCGCTAATTACAATTCATGTAACAACATACATTTCATCTAATTTAATTCTCTCAATTAAATTAGAATTATAATATAAAATTAATATATACACATCAATTAAATAACATTCATTAAATTAATATGCAACACTTAATTAAATCACTCTCATAATTCACATAATTTATTTATTTAACTCCATAAATAAATCACATAAAATATTTATTTAACTCAATAAATATTTAAAATTAAATATAAAAATCTCAATCGTTACGATCTTCCCTCCTTAAAAGGATTCTGTCCCCAGAATCACACATAAAAAAAAATTCTCGTCTCGCCTATTACATTCTTCCCTCCTTAAAAGGATTCTGTTCCCAGAAACAGTACATAAGGGGTTTACACAAAGAAAAATTTAAGCAAACCAATGCGGACAAGATTTCATCATAGTATCTTCAAGTTCCCACGTGGCTTCTTCAGCACTGTGATTCCTCTAGATTACCTTAACAGAAGGTATCACTTTATTCCTAAGTACTTGTTCCTTTCTATCAACTATTTGAACAGGCACTTCTTCATATTTTAAGTTCTTATCAAATTGTAAAGGTTCATATTCTATTACATGTTTATAATCATGCTTATAAGGTCTTAACACATAAATATGAAAGACTGTTATGTATATTCTCGAGCTCCGGAGGTAATGCAATCTCGTAAGCAACCTCGCCCACCTTTCGTAGTACCTCAAAAGGTCCAATAAATCTGGGACTTAGTTTTCCCTTCTTACCAAATCGAATCTTTCCTTTCCAAGGAGATACCTTTAGAAAAACGAAACTTCCTGGTAAGAATTCTCGGTTCTGTCGATGTAAATCGGCAATACTTCTTCTGTCTGTCTTGAGCAGCAACTAATCTCGGTGGTTTGTTATACCAATTTTAGTCCCAACAATTGACGTTCACCGACTTCATCCCAGCACAAAGGAGTTCTGCATTTTCTGCCGTATAATGCTTCGTAAGGCGGCATACCTATACTCGCATGGTGACTATTGTTGTAGGCGAACTCCACCAATGGTAGATGATCCTCTTAGCTTCCCTTGAAATCCATCACACAAGCTCTCAGCATATCTTCAAGCGTTTGAATCGTTCTTTCGCTCGGGCCATCGGGCTGAGGATGGTATGCTGTACTCATTCGCAATTGCGTTCCCATACATTCTTGCAAACGCTTTCAGAAATTAGACGTGAAACACAGATCTCTGTCGGACACAATCGACACTGGAACACCGTGTCTAAAAATAATTTCCTTGACGTATAGCTTCGCTAGCTTATCCAGGTTGTACGTAACCCTGATCGGTAGAAAGTGAGCTGACTTCGTCAGTCGATTCACTATAACCCATATCGCATCAAATCCCCTCTGAGTCGCTGGAAGACCTACCACAAAATCCATCATGATGTGCTCTCACTTCCACTCTGAAATTTTTAACGGTTGCAGCAGTGGTTATAAAATGTGACAAGTTATAGGTGAAATGTGCAAAGTTTACAAAGTAAGCAAGTGGTTATAAAATATTCGTTGTGTCGGGGAATATTCGTTTGGTCGAGGAATATTCTTTTTGTCGGAGAATATTCGTACGACCGCGCAGTCATTGGTGGACCCCACAACGGAATGAATGTCGGATATAGAAAGCGACAGAAGTAATATTTTTATAAAAATAACGGCAAAACTGTTACCGTTAGCACACGGTATTGCGCAGTATTTCGAATTATTGATTCTTACGTAGGAAGGCACTTACTCAATTATTGTTACATTAATTACTGTTCAATATTTTATATTATTGATTCAATAATTGCATAATATTTTATTGGTTCAATATTTGCTACGTTGATATTTTATATCAATAAGTGCTACTTTGCTATTTTATATTATTTATTCAATAATTGTCATTGCACATTATTTCAAATTATCAAATCAATAATTCATATTATTTGAATAATATTATTAGATAGCATTATTGACAATGTCTAAGAAAGTTCTGTCTAGAAAAGGGGTTGATTAATTACGCGCCAGTAAAGAGAAATCTTTATCGGAATGCCCCCTCTTTCCTGGGAAGGACCTACTTGTCAATATTGTAGTTCTGTAATATTATTTATGAATAATTAATTTTTGATATATATGATAAGAAAATATTTATTCAATGTGAATTTAAACGGAGGAATTTTTAACATATGACATTTGTTGAAAATTGATATTCTATCTTGTCCGATAAAATAATTCATTCAAATATATTATTATAATATTATATTATAGTAGTATGATGTGATTATATAATAGTATGCTTTTTATAATTTGAATGGTAACATTATTATAGAAAATTTATGGTATAAAAGTTGAATGAGGTGTAAGAGTGCAAATTGAATTTGAACTCTTATGATGCAAATAATGATGTCATCGGAGCGATGAAGTAAGCAAGAATGTCATCGGAGCGATGAAGTAAGCAATGATGTCATATGATCGATTATGTAAGCGATGATGAATTTTACCCTTACTCTGCCGAGCCTATAAATAGAAGCTCATTTCTTCATTATTTCTCACCAATTCACTAAAGCTATAGAGAGAGGAGGTATAGAGAGAATAAGAGAGAAAGAAGAAGAGTACTCTGCTATTACACTAGTGCAGTCTATAAATTTTTAAGGTAAGGGGTATTATTTTTTTCGTATTCATGAAGAGGGTTATTTTCTTTCAATACTCGTAAGGGTTGTTATTTCATTTTTTATTTTTCTGTTGGAATAACCTGTCTATGCGGACTACCGCATGCATGGTGAAATCATGTTGTTATTCCATTCTTTATTATTCTGTGGGAATACCCTGTCTACGCGGACTACCGCATGTCTGGTGAATAACCCTTCGTATTCAGTTGTTATTAAATTATGAAAATAATCTGTCTGAGCGGACTACCGCCTGACGGGTGAAAATCCAATTGCAGTTTCGTATATTGTTTCATTTCAGATTTCTAACTCTAAACTTACTACGGTAAGTATTACTTCTATAATTCCTGAAATGATCAGAAATTCTTTGAGTTTTGCGCTTCATCTAATATCATTTCACTGGAATATTGGTCTGAACTTTTTTGTGAAATTTTTATATTTTTATGTCGAGTTACTATTCACGGGATACTATTAACGGTAAAAAAAATATTTTTTTTTTCCAAATTATCTTTGATTGGATCCAAGTTTTGAACTTCATTCTTGAATTTTGCTCCACAATTGATTATTATGGAGTATTCTTGAACTTTGATAAACTAAATTACGAATCCCTAATCTTTGTCTTTTATCTCACTGGATTCATTCTTTAAAATATTTTTCATCATCCTCAGTCCTAAATGGTGATATAACTGAATATCTTCGGCCTGTAGTGCAAAGATGAAAGATTACTTGATGAATATCTTTGGCCTGTAGTGTAAAGATTAGTTATTACTTGATAAATATTTTTAGCCCGTAGTGCAAAGATGAACATGTGTTGAGATGAACATGTTTTGAGATGAACACGACCAACTGGTTATACAATTGAATATCTTTGGCCGTAGTGCAAAGATGAATATTGATTTAAGATATATATTGATTGATGTTACAGGGATAAAATATTGATGATGAATTTTAAATCATAGAAGATAGTAGACTTCATTCTCTACTTAACTCTTCTAATGAATTGTTATTTTCACTGCGAATATTGATCTAAAATTTGTTGTCCATTATATTTTATCTGAGTTATTAAAGACTAACGATAATTTATTATTCATTATCTTAGTCATAATATTCTTTACTGGGCTAGTTGAGCTCACCCTTTTTTTTCATTGTTCTCTTCAGAAAATAGGAATATCGCGAGGACTAGTCAGGGATCAGAGTGATGGTCAGAGTTAGATCAGTAGAAGTCCTCACTATTCTATAAAATAGTGGGATAATGATTGTAATTAATAAGGAGTGAATTTGAATGTTTATATTTCGTATTATATACGATTTGTATTGAAATTCACAATTTGTGTGGTCGTAGTTTGCACGACCGTATGTTATAAAAGATTGTATTTGAATTCTGTACCATGTATTTGGCGACTCAGAATGGGTTGGTATTGAACCTATTTTGGGGGCGTCACAGTTAGTATCAAAGCTTAGGGATATGATCTCTGGCGGAGATCTGGGAATAGAACTAGGAGGGGAGAGACGAGTAAAATATTCGCTAGTTTGTCCTACCTAAGCTTAATTATTATTTAATTGGTCGGTTGGAACATAGGGTTAATATATGATATGTTAATTTATTTGATTAACCTTTATTTTGTGGCAATATTTGAGAATGGCAGCTGACAATCTAAATAATGGAGTGAATGAGACCGTTGAGACACCTTTAATCACCAACGAGGAGAACGTGTAACAGGAAGGCTATATTCCTCCTGTAAACAACTCTACCGAAGAAATGATAAATGACGGGATGTTTAGAAGCTTTTTGCAGTTCATACAAAACCAAACGAGGGAGACTCGTGTTCATAATATAGGTGAAAATAACAACTCGCGGCTTGTCACTGCCAAGCAGTTTAAAGAGTTGGGACCACCGGAGTTTCAGGGAAAGCCAGATCCAATCAAGGCAGAAAATTGGAATTAAGCAAATGACCAAGATATTTGATGTCTTGGGATGCACGGAGGAACAGAAGGTTCCATTTGCCACCTTTATGTTTCGTGGAGAGGCAGATTACTGGTGAAAATCTGTGAAGCGTACCCAGCCTGCCGCACTCAAGATGTCTTGGGGGGCGTTCCAGAAACTGTTCAATATTGAATTTTTGAAGCTAATTTAATATATTTTTAAATTTAAGATTGATATAAATTATTTTAGGTTTAAACAATACAATTATAAAAGAAAGCATGGGGTGCTTAAAAAATTGATTTTTCGGTTTTTTTACCGAACCGGGCGGTACCGATACCGACAGTATCAGTTTTTTCGGTATCGATTTTTTGATTTTTTTATACTTTTCGGTACCGATAGCGGTAATGAAAATTTTGAATTCGATAAAAACCGAATATCCGAAAAAATCGAATTTACAAGCAAGATTACCGTTCGATTTTTAGAGCATGCCTGTAAACCGAATTTACATGCAAAATTACAGTTCGGTTTTTACAAATGTTCTCTTGATTTCAAGAGCAAGTTCCGAGGAGCACATGCCTGCAAAGTACGACACATGTTTTTGACACATTTAAAATTTTCATTATAAATTTAGTTATATAGATAGTAAATTCGGTACAGTGCCCCTCTTTGGCTCTTTTCTAGCATTGTAGGCTTTGTAGCATTCAAGTCAAGTAAGTAAAAATATTTTATTAAATTATCACTTCCCCTCTTTTCTTGCACAGCCACCTTATTTCTTAGTTTCTGCACATTGTAAAACTTATTTATTAAATGAGTTATTTCTGCACAGCAGCAACAGAAGCATAACATTGTAACTCATTTTTTAGTTTTAAAAAAATTTAGTAATATATATAAAAAATTATTTAATTATTGCGGTATAACCGAAAACCGAACTGAAAAAATCAAAATCGACTTTGTACCGAACCGGTACCGAAACCGGTTATTCGATACCAGTATCGGTTCTTGGTTTTTCAGTATTTTCGGTTCGGTACCGGTTTGATTTTTTCGTTATCGGTTCGATTTTTTACCGATGAGCACCCCTTGAGAGACAACTCACGTTTTTGTGCGAGGCGTCCCTTATAATAATAATAATATTACTACATAAAATTAAATAGAAGGAAGCGTATTCAATCACACAAAACGACGTCGTTTTTATATTATAGCTTACGCAATTATTTAATGTCCCTGACCTCCCTTTTGTCAGTATAAAAACTATAATCTATCAAAAAAATACCACTAATTACAAGGTTTGACTGTTTCTGAATATTAATTGAATTGCATTAATTTTGAATTTTTTTTAAAAAAATAAAATAAAATAAGTTTTAAAACTACTTAATTATATATTACAAAATGGAAGGAGTATACTTTATGATAATCATGATTATATTAATTAAAATCAATAAATTCATATTAATTGGCCTAATCACATTGTAAGTAATTTCATGCTTATTTTAATTTGACTTAGGAGCAAGAAAGTAGTCATAGGGGGTGTTTGATAAAAATTGGATGAATCTGAATCTGAATCTGAATGAAAAAAATTGTTTGATAATTAACATGTCTGAAACATCTGAATGACATAATTTTATTATTTTACCCCTTCTAAAAAAAATTAAAAGTTGTAAATTTATTTAATATTACTTAATATAATAATTAATATTTTTTAAAAAATTTTAAAATTTCATTTTATTTTATTCAGCACAGTCATCTGACCGATTCAGTCATTCAGACGATTTTTTTTCAAAACAAACGCACTTAATGATTGACAGATTCAACTATTCAGTCATTCAAATATATTCAGTTCTAAACAAACAAGCCTAGTCAAGCTAATAGACAGGACAGCTACACATTATGCATGCATTCAAATTTGCACAACTAGTAACAACTTATTATGGCTACAATTTTGGCGTTATATATTCTACGTGCATTGAAATTAAATGAACATGTATAGAATGTTTTTTGATGGGTGGGGCGGGATGGCACCTTAATTGATGGACCAACTCAAAAAATTAAGAGTTATTCTAAACGGACATAAAAATTGAATATGAGTATATTTTAATTTTATTTATTTGTACTTTTATCAATTATTGGGGGTCAAAATATAAATAAATAAAATTTAAATACACTTATGTCAAATTTTTATGTCCAGTTTTCATGTCTAGAGTTTTTAAAAAATTAACCAGTCGTTAGCTTGCCTACATACCTTGAAAAAAAACTTACTCAATTAAAACTTTAAAATTTAAATTTTGAAACTAGTAAATTTTATAAATAATAGTAAATTTTATAATCTCTTCCTTTCAAAAAATTAGATCAATACTGAAACTAATTTAATATATTTTTACGTTTCAAAATTGATATGAATTATTTTAAATTTAAACAATATAATTATAAAAGAGGGCACGAGAGACAAGGGACACCTCACGTTCTTGCGTGCGATGTCCCTTAATTATAATAACAGTATTTAAAAAAATTATAAAATATCTTTTTGTACATATCATGGGAGGAAATGTATTTAATTATATAAAACGACGTCGTTTTTGTATGGTAGCTCACATAATTATATAATGTCCATTGTTATCATTATAAAACCTATAAACTATCCAAAAATACAACTAATTACAAGGATGGGTTGTTTTTGAATATTAAATAAATCGTATTAATTTTGAATTTGAACAAAATTTCAAATTAACTTTAAAACTACTTAGTCATACATTATAAAATGGAAGGAGTATAATTTATAATAATTATGATTATATTTAATTAAAATTAATAAATTCATATTAATTGGCCCAAATGCTTAAGGCAGCCCACGATTTTAATTTATAACTTAATGATTAAAAAAATCATCCAGCTTTTGATTTGTTTTTATTTAAATCAATAGTGTTAATTTTTTTACACCTATACCTATGATATTTCTAAAAGCACTATAAAAATAGGAGAACACTATTTTTACATGTATTTTTAATATTTTAACATGATTTCTTTTCATATGAAAGTAAGATCCACTTTAAATTCATATGAGAAGATTATGTAAAAATATTAAAAATAAATGTAAAAATATCAATTTTTTAAAAATAATTTAAAAAATTGACCTGACTTCAAATCAAGAGTAATTATTGATGACGTGTTGCATGTGACGACTGTTGACGTGTAAAATAGTTTTATTATAAATAATTTTTTTTTCTGACATAAGAATAAGATTAGATAATTTAAAAGATTTATAAAAAAAACATTAAAATGTCAAAAATATGTCACCGTAGGTCTTTTCTGAAATTTTGATGGTATATGTTGAAAAATAAAAATGAGACCTTTTTTAAAATATTATTTTAAAAAAAGTAAAAATAAATAAATAAATAATATAAATTGTATAAAAAAAATGTTTTTTGGAGTTAAAACGTAATAATTTGATTACAACAAAATAGTATATGAGAATTTCGATTATAACAAAATAATATATAACAAATTTAATTACAACAAAATATATAAAAATATATTTATTAAAAAATATTTCTTCTAATATTTTTAAAGGCCAAATCTTTAATTAAATATTTGAAATTATTATATATTTGGGGGCCTCTAATCGAGTGCGGTCGGCCCTACTCGTGCTCAGGAACAGCTCTGTGTATGTAGTAAGAAATGGACATGACCATTCGAATACATACAGTGTATTCCTGTAGTGAAGATGTCTATTATCCACCTCATGCTGAATCTAAAAAATGTGATGTACTTTCTCTCTCCTCTCACTATCATATGAATCTTGTTCATAAATACCATAAACTTGTTTTTGTTTACTCTAATAATTCCCCCGATACCCTTTTGTTTCTTATCCTGTCTTCTATACTGGTTCTGTCCTTCAAATATCTCAGTTTTGCTCCATCGCCGGCTGCTTTTCCGGTTAGATTCTGGCACCCTCTTTTCACTGTCTTGATTTTTACTCATTATTTGTTTTTTTTTTATTATTTGTTGTTATTGTTTTTGTGGCGGGTCACTCTGACTTGCAAGGTGGAATACAAAAAATCATCCAAAACTATTGATATAAGGTAATAAAATGCATTTGTCTTGTAACAAACTAGTGGAGTATTATATAACTATATACTCTAATTGTTTGTATATGGATAAATGTATATAATATTGATGGAGAGCTCGAATAGTACATAAGTGATTCAATTGCTTAATTAGGTAGTCAAGAATTACTACAAATTAATTACTTTTTTGTACTTAAAACAAAGTTTAGATTTCCCAGAAATCAGTTCTTCAGGGTTCCTCTCTAGCTCTACATTGCAAAGTTTAATGATTTCCCAGAAAAATATTTTCTTGCAATATATGAAAAGTTCAAGCTTTTTTCTTTTGCTCCATTTTAGTAGCTTTTATATGATGAATGTGAGTAAATTGTTGTTTGATTTACTAGGGTTTTAATGGATGCAAATGGTAAGAATCCAAAAAGTGGGGAAATTAGTCTGACTGAGAGCAAGAAAAGCGGTGAAGTTGTTGTAATGATCTCTGGTAAAGAAAGAGATGCAAAGAGTTCACCTCACAGAGTTTTGGCTGATTCCCATGTTGGAGCTGCGAAGTTGTCACCAGTTAGCTGTCCTTCCCCTGAGAATGTTAGGTTCAATCCCAGCCCCAATAGGCCTCCCAAAGTTCCCACAAAAGAAACCCTAACTCGACGAAAATCGCTTGCCAGGTCAGTTTACTCGAAACCCAAATCAAGATTTGGAGAACAACCCGTTGATGTTGATTCACATATGCTTGAAGAAAATATCTCATTGATGCAAGAACATATGAACCCAAATGGTACTTCACCTATTAGAAATATGTCTGCTCGGGCTTCACCCAATAGTAGAGTGGCTTCCACTAATACTTCATTCAAAGATACAGTTAGGAGTGTGTCGATAACTACTCCAAGGACGCCGTTGATGGCTTCCCCTAGAGGTGTGGGAGGAGTGGATGAGGATGAGGAGATTTACAAAAAAGTGAGTATTCGTAATAAATTGAAGTATAAGAGGGTGAAAATTAAGGCTTTGATTGAATGGTTGGTCTTTCTGTTCATTTTGGGGAATTTGATTGCTTGCTTGACCATTGATAAGTTGGAGTATACAACATTCTGGGGTTTGGAGATTTGGAAATGGTGTTTGCTTGTAATGGTGACCTTTTCTGGCTTGTTGTTCACCACTTGGTTTATGCATTTTGTGGTTTTGTTGATTGAATTGAACTTTTTGTTGAGAAAGAAGGTGTTATATTTCGTTCACGGTTTAAAAAAGAGTGCTCGGGTCTGTCTTTGGTTGACTTTGGTTCTTATTACTTGGCTTTCGTTGTTCAATCACGGGGTCAAGCGATCAGCCACTGGCACACGGGTTTTGGATTATATTACTTGGACTATTGTTTCTCTGCTCGTTGGCTCATTCTTGTGGCTCTTTAAGACTTTGCTTCTTAAAATGTTGGCATCATCTTTCCATGTGACCACATTCTTTGATAGGGTTCAGGAATCAATCTTCCACCAGTATGTTCTCCAGGTCTTGTCAGGGCCTCCACTTTTGGAATCGGCTGAGATGCTTGGAAAAACAAATAGTTTTAGTCAGCTTAGTTTCCGGAGCACAAAGAAAAGAAAGCAAGGGAAAGAAGGAACTAAAAAGGGGGTGATTGACATGAGCAAGCTTCATGAGATGAAGCGGGAAAAAGTTTCTGCTTGGACCATGAAGATGTTAGTTGATGTGATATCTAATTCAGGGTTGTCGACTATCTCTAATGCCCTAGATGAAAGTGATTTTGATGGGAATGTTGAACAGGCTGATAAGGAGATAACCAACGAGATGGAGGCAATTGCTGCTGCCTATCACGTTTTCAGGAATGTGGCTCAGCCAGGTTGCGAGTGAGAAACTTGTCTTGAGGATGTTTCTGATAAGTTGATGATATTTTTTCTTATCCCCCTTTCTCCTGTATTGGGTTAAATTTTTTCCGTCTAAATGCGTAGGTACATTGATGAATTGGACCTAAGGAGATTCATGATTAAGGAGGAGGTTGATCTGGTGTTTCCACTGATCGATGTTACTGAAACAGGACAAATAGACAGGAAAGCTTTGACGGAATGGGTGGTACGTCTTTTTATCCTCTTTCTCGTAGGATAGGTCGGTATTGAAGTCCTCATTTAGTTTTGTAGTTTCTGATTAGTTTTGAAATCTCAAATCTACTGTATTCGCAGCCTGAACTCTTAGATTGACTAACAAAGTAGAATAATTGCTGTACAATTCCAGATTTAAATGTCTTCTACCATACAGAGTAACGAAGCAATAAATGATACTGAAGTTCCTAGTGCATATGACCTGCTCAAGTCGCATAAAAAATCGTATTGAAGGAACACTTTAGATAGCTATGACGATCAAGTTTAGAGTCATTTAATTACAACTGGTAGTCTGGTACTTTTTAGTAAAGGTTTTTGTATTGTTTTTCTGGTCCTATGACTGGGACATGGGATGGGAGGTAACTCTCCCCACCCATTTAACCCTAAAGAAGGCTGGGTTTATTCAAGTAGTATGACTGGCAAGAGACTTGCTTTAAAAAAAAAACCCTACTAGCTAGAGCTTTTCCTGCTTAATTTGTAGATAAGTTTACCATTCGAAGAAACACTGAGCAAAGACTCGTTTATCAATGTTCAAAAATCCTTGTTATTTGTGCAGGTGAAGGTTTATAATGGTCGGAAAGCTTTGGCCCATGCTTTAAATGACACCAAAACAGCTGTAAAGCAATTGAACAGCCTTGTTACGGCGATCTTAATTGTTATCATTACTATCGTGTGGCTACTTTTGGTGGAAATTGCAACAACCAAAGTACTCGTCTTCCTCTCATCACAGCTTGTGGCGGCAGCCTTTTTGTTTGGAAACACTTGCAAGACTATATTTGAAGCTATTATATTTGTATTTGTGATGCATCCATTTGATGTTGGTGACCGTTGTGTCATTGAAGGTGTTCAGGTAACTTCTAGCAGATGCTTTTTATGATTTTTATTTGGTTGTATAGGAGTAACTGATTAACTCTTTATCTGTATGCAATTTGGCAGATGATAGTCGAAGAGATGAATATTTTAACAACAGTCTTCTTGAGATTTGATAATGAAAAAGTATACTATCCAAATTCAGTTTTAGCTACAAAGGCCATCAGCAATTTCTATAGGAGCCCAGATATGGGAGATTCATTGGAATTCTCCATTGACTTCATGACACCTGTGGAGAAGATTGGAGCCCTAAAAGATAAGATTCAGAGGTGCGTATTTGTTACCTTATTCTACCTCTATTAAGAAGTACTTGTATCTCTTCTATGTTTCATAGTATAACAATGAGCAACTGATTATTTGACCGAGTCGAGCTAATTTCTTAATACGTCAATATTCTCTGCCAATAAGTTGTAAAACTATCTTCTGTTAGGATTACTACAGCATTTATAGCTCTGGTGCATCCTGTTTACAAAAAATAATGAGTAGAATTCAGCGTTTGAAAGGAAACTTATAAGAAGAAAAATTAAATATGATCTACTTTTCTTCCACTAATTTAAAGTATTACAAAATGTACATGTAGCATAAGGATATGTATTATTAATGGTAAATTTAGAAGCTTAAGATTTAGTAGCATAACTTTTTCCAAGAGGGCGCCTAATTTTTGGAGTCCCTGAAGGGCAAGGATTCTTTAATTGGAATGAAGGAGTTAATTTAGCTATTAACACAGCTTTCTTAGTATATTAGCTTAAAAGTAGTAAAAGTTATTAAAAGTATCATAGTATTACCAATGAGGTTGTCTGTGTAGTGGTAGATGTAGGCAGATTGACGGATACTCTAGGTCAAAGTTACTTGTTATTTTTGGTTTTTAGCGTTATCAAGTTGTCGCCTAGGTGTCCAATCGGTATGTTTTGGGAAGTCGTTTGAGCAACTTGGTTGGAGGGGAGAAAGGCGACCGCTCAGCCAACGACTCGAACGATTTGCTCGCGACTTGGACAACTATATGGCCAAGCGGTCGACTTAGACAAAGCAGGTTTGGTTCGAGCCGAAGCTTAACTAGGATATAAAAAAGAAGTAAAGTAAAGTTCGATTTGACTGATCTTTTATACCTAATCAATCGATCGATCACGACTTCGGAAGAGCAAGAGGGAGAAACAAGTCGCAAGAGCAGAGAGAGAGAGCAAGAGCAAGAAAGGGGACTCACCTGCTGACTGCCGAGGTGTCGACTTCCGGTATGCTTCCTCTTTCCTTTTCTTCTACTCGTTTTCAGTTCTTCTACTCTTCTTCTATACTCCTATATTATTTTTATTTTCTTCTCTTCTTCGAGACTTCAACTCGTTTTTTTTTGTTTCTGATTTTCTCTCTACTCTGCTCTATTATGCACTTTTGCTGCATACTGTTATGGTTTATGGGTTTGCTGGGCTAGTGGGCTGCTCTTAATTTTTTGTTTAGTGGGCTGCATACTATGGTTTATGCGTCTGATTTAAGTATACTTGTTGGTTATTTTTTCATAGCAGCCCAATTCTCATTGTAATTTTGCAATTTGCAGGTCCAACTCTTTGGAATTTGGACAAATCAAGTAAAAATAAATATATTTGCTGTTTCAAGAAAATAAAAATAATATTAGCAGTAGCAGGAAGAAAAAAAAAACCGTTTAACAAACTAATGCAGTTCAAATGAACGTGTTGATTGGAATGTAATTAATTATTAACTAATGCAGTTCAAAGAAAATAAAAATAATATTAGCAGTTGCAGGAAATTGGAATATAATTAATTTTTAAATAACGCATTTCAAAGGAATGTGTTGATTTTTTTTATTGAATTTGCTGCTTAGTGGTTATGAATGTGATGTGATGTTGCTTGTGTGTGTAATTGTATTTTGTAGATAATAAAATTATCTATTTTGACTTGATTTTGTTCATTTCTTGTTGTGATTTGATAAGTTACAACCTGCATTATGAATATGATAAATCATTAGAAAAATAAATATATCAATATTCATATAAATATTAAATATATATAATTTTATTCGTATGAAATTTACATTGTTAACGACTTGTCGACGACTAATCGGGCGCATTGTCGCTTAAGCTCTCAGCTGTCGTCTCGCCTCGACTTGTCGCCTTGATAACTATGGTTTTTAGTGACAGAATTTGGATTAGTCAATGATTAGTATTAGAGTATATTATTATTATTATTTGGTCACCAAGTATGTTTGTTGTCCACACATACCTGGCCACTACTCAACTTGTAGCCTATATATAAGGCTTTAGTACTCTTTGTAACAAGACAACAACAATATTCAATACATCTATTTTATCTCTAACATGGTATCAAAACTAGTTTGATCTTGGGAGATTCATTAAAAGTCTTGCTTTCGCCACCAGCAACACAGCCGGCGGCGGGTATCTATTCTTTTTGCAGTTAAACAAAATAAAAATCCATGGTCGTTTGTTTTTGTGATAAAACAAAAATGGTTTGGCCTTAGTAATTATTTCTTTGGTTGAATATGCAAGTAAATGGATGGTTGATTGGAAAGTAAGGATTACATGGGGCCGAGATTTTAGTAAGGAATGTGTTCTTCGATTTTGTGGGAGGCTAGAGAGTTCTCCGTTATTTTAGGAAGGTAAGGAGTCTTTCGTAGTTGTTTTTGAAGGATAGAGAGTCCTTCACATTTGTTATGGGAGACTAGTATTCTCCGTTGTTGCCGGCACATGATATTCTTGAAAAATGGATGTGTGAAGTTATATACCGAGGGTGAGAAATCTAACTTTATACGTAAAAACAATCAATCTTTTTTCTATGCAAATTGAAGAGGGCCTCAATCTTCGTAGTTAGTTTGAATATTTTATTTTTAAGATTATGTTATGTAACAAGTTGTAAGTCGTTATATAAGACTTCCAACTTGAGGAGAAGTATTAGAGTATATTATTTTTAGGCAAGGAGTCCTTCGCACTTGTTTTTGAGTCTTTTATTTTGTTATGTAACAAGTTGTAAGTCGTGATATAAGACTTCCAACTTGAGGGGGGAGTATTAGAGTATATTTTTATTATTACTTGGTCACCAAGTATGCTTGTTGCCTACACATACTTGGCCACTACTCAACTTGTAGCCTATATATAAGACTTCAGTGCTCTTTGTAATAAGATAACAACTACTATTCAATACATCTTTTTTATCTCTAACAATTAGCTTTGTGTTCAACATTGAAAATTAAAATAATAGATAAAGTAGTCGACTTCTGTTGGGAATATTAACTAAAATATAGCAATCCACCTCTGATCCATTATTTTCAGTTTGTTCATTATGTATGTTCATCAGTTAAATATGATAAGACCTTTACCTATTTCTCCATTGCCCAAGGTTTTTCATGATTCCCTTCAAAGAATTATTTTTATCCTCGTTGATGTCATGACAATGTTCCTTCCTCTTATTAATATGGATAGTCAAAGTAGGTTAATTCTTAGAACTATACTTGTAAGAAATATTCTTGTGGGATTTTATTTGAGTTTTTGGATTCACTGAATTCAGTTTGTTACTTGTCTGAGTTGTCTCCTACATCAGTATGTTCTCTCTCTGTTTTTCTGCATGTCAGGTATTTAGAGAGAACTCCCCAATACTGGCATCCTAACCACAATATGGTGGTGAAGGAGATTGAGAATGTAAACAAGATAAAGATGGCTCTCTTTTTTAATCATACGATGAACTTTCAAGAATTTGGTGAGAAGAGCAGGCGAAGATCAGAACTGGTCATAGAGATGAAGAAAATATTTGACGAGCTGAATATCAGATACAATCTGCTTCCCCAAGAAGTTCACCTCATCAATTCAGAAGTAACCAGATGATTCCATCTCCTGCTTAGAGTTAAAGTATGCATTCTGTTCTCTTTTATCTTGTATTCAATAAAGATGAAGTTACCTAAATGAGGGAATTTTGGGCCACAAACTCCGCCATTAAACTCGAGAAAATCCCAAGTTTGGGGTCCCTATGATCGTCACCCAGTCCAAGAATGAATTTTTTAAATTCTGTATCTTATTTGCTTCTTATATTCAATAGAGTTGGTTCTATTCAGACTTGTCAGGTGAAAGGTGGAAACTTACAGAGTTTAGAAAGAAAGTTAAAAAGTTTATTATTCAAGTTATACATGACTGATTGACACAAGAAGCTATATCAAAATTAAACCATAATTAATATTAACAAAAACGTGCTCAACAGGTTATCAGCTTGAATGTGGCCCCTGTTTGCAGTATTTTGAACCAGGCATTAATATCCTCATAGTGACATTATAAGTTATCTAGTTAATCTGTGATTTAGGCACCGGGCATACGTACTTTTGGTTTTGAAGTATTTAGTGATGCAATGGATAATCCAAAATTATATTCTGTTTGCTCAGGTTGCTACAATATGTAATGTATGTCTATTTTAGACTGTTTTACATTACAACCTGTAGGATTTTATAGTTCATGGGTATAAACAAAATACTACAATTTGTGCTTTGTAAGAAGAGTAATGCTACAGACACAAACTATTATACAAACATTTTACAAACTACTGATGTGGCATACTCCACCTTAGTATATTGATCAACAAATTGTTTCAATGTAGTCTTCAGCCTCACATAAAAAGCTGAGGTGGAGTATGCTACATGAGCAGTTTGTAAAATATTTGTAGAATAGTTTGTGTTTGTAGCATTATACTTGTAAGAATAGTGGAAATGTAATGAAGTTTTATTATACTACGACTGCTCTCCTCAATGATTTTTGTATCAAACTTAAGATTTCTACACATTAACAAAAATTCCTTTTTTCTGTTTGGGATTTGTGAATTGTCAGGTGCTAATGATAAGGCCGCGAGTGTTTCAACTCTCCGTATTTGAAGTGCAGTGCTCAGATTTTCTTGGCAGGTGATAAGCTTTTATGGTCATAGTTTGTATCCGGTTAGTAGGGTTGCATTGAGGAAGGCACTGCTGTGTAACTTAGACCAAGAATAGAGAACTGCATTGTAGAGAACTGCATTGTTTTAGCTTTAGGTATTGTTCTAGCTGTAGACAAATCAATGGCGCCACTTTTTACTCTTCGATATGCTTCTTGTGTTTGTTGCCACTTTTGTTTTGATTTTCTTGTCAAGTGTTGTTGTTGCCTTGGTCCATATTACTGAAACTGCATCTATAGCTTTTGGACATGTACAGCTTCATATATAGTTATAATTTTATGGGTTAAAAAAGCATAATTTATAAATTCAAATAAGATTTGAAATAATCAAGAAACACAGGAATGGTTAGACCATTGACCATTCCCACTCATTTATGTTTAAGTTTTTGCCTTAGAACAGCTGAATGAAAGGGCCCTAAGCTGCTTATTGCTTAAAATAAGAGAACTGTTAATTTTACAAGGAAAAATTGATATTTTCACAAGGCTTCTCTCAAATGTGAGACCGACATGCGAGAAGGGTTTTTTTGAAATATCAAAATTTTCTTATAATCTAAAAATATTAATAAGTATATATTATAAAAGAAGAAGCTTGCTATAAAGTCAAGAATAATGTTGTAGACAAATTATTCTATAAATATTTTACAAACTGTTGATGTGATATATTCCATCTCAGCTTTTTATGTGAGGTGAAGATTACATTGAAGTAATTTGTTAATCAATAAGCTGAGGTAGAATATGTCACATCAGTAATTTGTAAAATATTTATACAATAATTTGTGTCTGTAGCATTATTCTAAAATCAATAACAGTTGATATGTTTTCCTTCTGAATGGCTACAAAATGTGGATAACCTTATCCCGGATACCAGGATGGTAGGACACAAAATATTTGACACGCCAGCTAAAAATCTCCAACTTCCACCTCTCATTCACTTTCTCTTTCCATCCCCTCCTATCTAAACCCCTTCTCATCTCTGAACCAACACTTAAACTTCCCAAATTCCATCCCTGTAAAGAAGAGCGAAAAAACACAAAACCCACCCCCAAAAATGGCTTCAGTTTCAATGGCGATGCCATTAACCACTGCTAGCCAGAAGGGTCTACAATCCCCATCACTATCCGGTGCTTTTATGAAGCCATTGCAATTGAAGCCATTGCATAAGGTTGTGCTTGTTAACTCAAAATCGAAAGCTAGGCTTCAAGTCCAGGCCTCTTTGATGGAAAAGGCAATCACAGGCCTAACTGCAGCTGCATTGACAGCTTCAATGGTGATGCCAGATGCGGCTGAGGCAGCTTCAGGCCTCTCCCCATCACTTAATAACTTCTTGTTCAGCATTGGTGCCGGCGGCGTCGTGCTGGCTGCCATTCTTGGGGCTGTTGTTGGTGTCTCCAACTTTGATCCTGTCAAGCGGGGTTGAAAAAACATGACAATTCTGTGAAGTTTCTTGCTAATTTTATCTCTCTATTATTGTTCAACTTGTTTAGTTTATGTTATTTGCAACTCTGTTTTAAATTATATATATATTTGATCTCATGCACTTGAACTTGAAAAATGGGTACTTTATTTGCCACATATTGTTATTACTCTGTTATGTTATTTGCTTACCTTTTTATTGTGCTCAACAGCTCAAGTAAGTTAATTGCATATTACAATTTGGGCTTAGTTTTGTTTGTGAAAGGACCTTTCTTAGGGTTAACTAATAAGTCAATGAAATCACCTTCTATTCCGGTTTGATGACCGGTCCGGGTCTGAAAACAGTGCTAATAAGTCAATGAAATCAACTCCGAAAAAGAGACTCAACTCTTTTTTTTTTGACATAGATGGAAAGTCTTACATGTTTGTAATATAGACTTGTTTAAAACAAGGATAGGCTTAAGCAAATCTATTGTAACCTAAAACCAAATGCATAAAACCATTGCTATAGACTTCCTTAAAGAACTCTATAAACAAATCCCCAATTCCTCGTACGTGTAGTGTAGTAGTAGTAGTAGTTTATCTATGTACACCATTTGTCCCAACCCAACCCAAGTCCTGAGCTCTTAGACGCGGTGGAACGCCACTCCATGACCGGGGATGAATCTTGCATTGTCCTCGGTGTAAACATGAGTTTCGTTCTTCAGCCTGTAACGAAGAAAAAAAGAAAGGCAGATCATATCATAAAACAATGACATTGCCAAAATGATGGATGGAGTTTCCATAAACTTACGTCTGGGAAATAGTCTTGTTTAGGATGGTGGAGGAGTAGAGCAAAGCGCCATTTAAGTAGTCTAGTTCCCCATTGATTCTTTCCTCGATTTTCTCGTCTATTTTTGCAGGGTCGATGCAGAATTGCTGATCCGAAGCCTGTATGAATCGTTTAGTAAGTTTTGTCTTGAA
This sequence comes from Panax stipuleanatus, assembly GCA_020205555.1. Classification (NCBI taxonomy): domain Eukaryota; kingdom Viridiplantae; phylum Streptophyta; class Magnoliopsida; order Apiales; family Araliaceae; genus Panax; species Panax stipuleanatus. Next base: position 13,604,370 of record CM035125.1, on the reverse strand, counting down.
ACTTATTTAAGCATTTTTTTTTCATCCTTAATTACTTACCATAACCCATCCCCAAGTATCTGCAAAAGATGGCACATGAGCTGTGTATACTAGTACATCTGCACAAGCATAAAAATTATGTATGGTAAATGATAAACTCCATAATTTACCAGTGTAGGATAATCTATTTTAACCTTAAGGAGGATCGCAAATGGTGTAAATAAAATGGAGTGCCATTATCAGTTCTTGAGAGATATATAGACTTACACTTGAACACTTGTTTGATTGTATTGTATATAGATGAGAAAACCTCCTTGTGAGTGAACACCCCTGCTGGTCCAGCCTGCAAAATGGGACATAGGCATACAAGTTTAGCTTAAACTTGCTATATATATATATATATATATATATATATATATAGTGTATATATGTGCATGTAAAAGTTGGTTCTTAATTTCAGCATATTAAGAGAATTATTATATACCTGGGTAACAAAGATGCCATTGTCAGTGAGCTTAGGCTTGAGAATTTGGTGATAGAAGGATTTAGTATAGAGCTTAAAGCAAGGCCCTCCTTCAACTGGATCTGCCAAATCTCCCACTATGATATCAAACTTTTCTTTCCTCTCCTCAAGTTCAACCCTTCATTATCATCATCAAAATCCATGATCATCATGTAATGTAGTTAGTTCCATGTTTAGAATAAAAAATAAATGAACCAACAGTAATAATATCCTTAATTTTTCCAGTGTCTTTTATCTCTCTTATTATTAGAGAAAAGAATAGTCACATGATAAGAAAGACACACACACATTTATATATAGCTGTGTATTACACGGTCGAGCTATGACGACGGATTTTTTGGGTTATGGCGACGGTTCACCCGTTGCCGTATCCCAAAATAGCTATGGCAACGGGTTTTTATCTGTCGTCATAGCCCAAAAAATTATCGTCATAGTCGACTGTGTACTACACCGCTGTGTACATACATTTTCTCCATATATATATATATATTGGATTGGTCCATAGCAATTTTTGACATTACACTAATTAAACAAACACATCTCTTGTCATCCGTATGAAAAACGACCGGCCCAGGTTAGATTTTTTTAATACTTTCATTACTATTAATAACGGAAAACACTTTTTTAAAAATTTGAGCAACCCGGTTTTTTATAGACGGCCATAAATATGTTTGTTCGAATATATGTGAAGAAGAAGAGCTCACTTGGCATCATTAATCACAAGGTCAAGCTTGCTGTGTGAGAAGGCTTCCTTGTTTGCAGTCAAATGCCTACGGCAGAAATCAACTACCTCCTGCACTAATTACATTAGTGACATCCACACAATATTTAGACCAAAAAATTAAAAATATTAATTATGGTAAATACAACATTTTTTATTCTTAAAATTATATCCATAGTAACAATATGACAATATATGTAGCAATCTATTTCAACATAACCATAGTCAAACTAAAATATTATTAAAGATTGTTTTTGTCATCTTATAATATATATATATATATATATATATATATATATATATATGTATATGTATATATAATGGCAACGACTTTCTCAACTATGACGACGGTTTGAACCGTCGCCATAGTCGGTTCGTCACGAACCGATTCACTAGAGAGCCGGATTATATATATATAAGCATGATAGAGAATGGAATCATCAAAGTTAAATGCATTGCCATACACCTAAACAAATGAATATTATGTGAATTTTTTTTAGAGGTAAGACATCAAGTGTACCACAATGATAGATTAATCAAATTTTAGAAAAATTTTAAATTTCATTTTTATAATTTCTTTTTCCTTGGCATTTTCTAAATTTTAAATATAGCCTCAATATATTAAAATTTAATGGGAAATTAAAAAAGGTTAGCCTATTTACCACATCAATATCACACATGACCACTTTATCAATTGATTTGTGCTTGAGTGCTTCTCTTGCAGCAGACCCTTCACCACCTCCCATTATGAACACACTCTTTGGGCTGCAAATGAAAATAATATATAATTGAATGGAATTATATACCAAATATTCTCCAACTACCTACAGCTACATAATTATGATTTACGAGGAAGGAAACTCAAAAATTAAGAAACAACAAATATTACAAGCATGTAGACATTATATATATATATATATATCGTGACAAATGCTAATTGAGTACCCTTGTAATAATTATTGTGTCTTTTAATAATTAGGAAAATGTGTCACCAAAAATGTATTTTTAATATATTTAATTTTGAAAAAAGGTATATAATTGGGGAAATTGAGCTTTTTGTGGTGCATTTAATTTCATTAATGCAAGAATTTTTTTTGTGATAATAAACACTTAAAGGACTTGTTATGAATAATATATATATATATATATATATAATTGTATACTCACTTGGGGTGACATAAGAGTGGTGGATGGATTAAGCATTCATGATAAATAAACTCATCAATCTCAGCACTCTGCATCTTCCCATCAATCACCAAAACCTACAGACAGACATTATTACAAATAAATTAAACCAATATATAATTGGATAAATTCTTAATAATCAATTATACTAGTAGTTTTTGTACCAATTAAATAAAAACTAATAATTAATTAATATACTCACCTTCCCAAATCTCTTCGTATCCAAAAGAGCTATGTCCTGGTACTCACTCGTCCCTTTGTGCAGCACGCTAGAGAATTAAACAGAAAGATAAAGAAAACTATGAAATTAATCTGGGCAAATGAGATTATATATATATATATATAGCTTGACATGCATGCACATGAGTAATATTAATGAAGGATGATCGATCATAAACCTGTTCAAAGCAAAAGACCATTTGAGATCAACATCAATCTCTTCTTCAAACCATGAATGATCATCATTCAAGGGACTCCCATTGACAACTAATCCATCATCAACAGACTGTGCATTAACTTTAGATGACAAACCATTTGAATATTGGAAGAACTCAACAGCTTCAGTACCCATGATATATATATATATATATATGTATGTATATCTCAATGTAAACTTAAGTATGACTGTGTGTAATTGTGTGAGAGAGAATTGTTTAGATGAAACCCAAAACAGAACTCTAGATAGCTAGAGAGAAGCAAAAACAAAAGAGAGAAGAATGGGCAAGGGAGGGAAACGTAGGGGTTTGGTGTAGGTAGGCAATGGAATGTGCTACATGTGAGCTAACCCCCTTTTTATATATATATACTAGCAAAAAAATCTGACATAATAAATAATCCATAAAATAATAAGAAACTAAAAAAAAGTCAAATGATGATTGTGTTACCCACGGTTTCACGGATTTTATGTATTCCTGTAATCGATTGGCACAAGACATTTTGCTAGACCTTCAGACACTACTTACAAAAAATGAGAATAGTGTTGGTACGGGCATGGGTAGTATTCCTTGTGTATAATCCCATAAGGAATTTCTTAATATGTGTTTTTAGGACACATGCTAAGCACACAGTTCAAAAAAATATTCTTTTGAATTGTGTGCATATTTTCTTGAACTTTGTGTAAATGCAGGAATCAAGAAAATATGCACACAGTTCAAGAGAATATTCTCTTGAACTGTGTGCTTAGCATGTGTCCTTAGAACACATGTTAAGAGGAACCATCCCATAATACCATATAAAAGTATATTAGATACACGTGTTGAGTGAGAGAAAGAGGGTTGAACACATTTGTTGGAAGTGGTGGAGGTGACGATAGCATATTAGAGAGAGCATGCGCAGATTTTGGAGAGAGAAAGAGAGTTGGAGGGGCGTGATATGTTGGTGGGGTCCACGTGCGTGATATTTTTCTAACACTAATTGCATCATTTCTTTGTAATTATTTATTTATTTCATTGAAATGAGGTTCACGGATATGGCTGCAAACGTCGGTTGTCTGGTTGCCTGAACCTATTCAGCTCGATTAAATTTTAATAAAATCATTAAACGAGTCAAATTCGAATAAATTTATCTACACATTGAAATGAGTCGAACTTAAATAATGTACGTGGAGTTGCTTCTCGTTTAGCATTTAATTAATTTTCTTCTCTTTGTTTTTATAATAAAAAAGTGAAGCGAGTGTGACTTAAATTAACTTGACTTGATTCGTTTAAACTCGACTCAAGTTTGAGTTCGACTCGTTTACTATATAAACTGAGCTTGTATACTAATCTAAAACTCATTTAAAACTCGATTTGACTCGATTTTGACTGGTTTAACTTTTAAAAGAGTTTGAGCTTGCATGTCAAAATCATACTTAGCTCAGCTCGACTCGTTTACAACATGACTACTCATAAACCTACTTGTTCTATCGCTTTCGCAAAAAAGAAGAAGAAGTTATATAAATAAATATATAAAAATTTAAGGCTCGTCTTTGATATAGTTTGTTCTTATGCATCCAACTGTGAAAAAAATATTCCCTTGAATTATGTGCATATTCCCTTAATTTCTGCATTTGTATCAAGTTTAAAAAAATATGTACACAATTCAATGAAATATTATTCCCTTAAACTGTGTGCTTAACATGTGCCTGAGAGACATGTTAAGAAATTCAAAAAATAAATTACAAATGATTCTTGAATTATAAACAAAATAAAAAGGAAATTACAACTTAATATTTTTTTAATGCAAAAATGATGTATCATGATTCATGCGCAATAGCAAATTAGCAATGTAGCATACAACAAACAATGATGTTAATTATCTTTTGTTGGGCGTGCTAGCTAAGGAGGGGAGTAGATACATGATATATCACACAAGTACACATTTTATAAAGAAGCCGGCAGCAGCCGGCAAGGAGAGAGAGAGAGAGAGAGAGAGAGAGAGAGAGTGGGGACAACAGTCCCCGTGGGGAATAAGTGAGAGAGATGGCCAGCCGTATCCCACACCTTACACCAACTTATAGAATATATAGCGATATTTTTATTGTAAAAATAATAATTTTTATTGTGGATTAAATAATTTCTTTTAATATATCTTTAGTCTTACATATATAGCAAATGATTTTGATGTTTATTATATATTATAGTAATATTCGAAAAAACATATTTGTGGTCGTTTTTAAGAGAAACTGACAGTTTAGATTTAAATTTTTTTTAAAAAAATATATGTCAATTAATTTTATATTGAATGTGGATTATGTGAAATTGTGAGTGATAAAATAGAATAATATTATGTGAGTCCATATAAATTATATTCACATGTATTTGTCTGATGCTCAATTTTTGAAATTTAGATAGTTTATTTCTCCTATGAATGATCAGTAATACTTATTAAATTCATAATATATATATATATATATATATAGAGAGAGAGAGGATTATGTCTATAAGCGTGCGGTGAGTCCACTTAGTAAGCAAGAGAGTAGCATGAAATTGTGGAGAGTCCACTCCCATCCACCAATTCATCATCTTCATTTCTTTGTGTGCTGCTATGCATCTATATATATATACACACACATATATATAACCTTCTTGGTGAAAATTCTTTTATGCCCATCGCTTCTTTTGTCCTGTATATTTTAATTTGAGGTTAAAATATCCAACTTTTAATTAATTGTCCATTCCAAAATTAGATATATATATTTATAAATGAAGGCTTTTGAAAAAAAAAATATTTTTCTAACATTCACTAAAAATATTTACAGTAATTGTAGTATGCTGTCAACTAAGAATAAAAATAATAATAGGTTAAGATTTTTTTTGTAATTTTATAATAAAAAATAAAACTATGTCTCTAACTTTGGATTGGAGGGCGTATATAAACTTAGTCGATTAAATTATTAATTATACAGATAGAAGTTTATAAAAGTGGGAATTGGAATACATACAAACACATACATAAATGAATTCTTTTTATATATATTTCTCCATAATTCATTTCACTAAGAAAATATATACAAACTTGGCAAGGGCATTTTGGTCAAAGTGATGATAAAGTGGATGCATAATAAGTGGTCATTGGGTTGTTAAGGGCTCTTGTAAATGGGAGACAAAGGGTAAAACGAAGTATATAAAATATATTCATTATGTTGAGTTGCTTATGGGCATTGTTCCATTCCATCATATAATTAGAAAGTAGCCACTTTGGCACTTCTTTCCTTAATGTCCTCAAGTCAAATGGGATTAATAATAATCCATGATTATGACCTCTTCATAAGAGTCAACCCTTTTTCAATGCCATTTTTTTTATTAATTCTCTAAAAGTGTCTTTATTAATTAGGAGATTTGAACACCTAAGCTATGATTTCTTTCACTTTTATAAGTTCAATTAGAGTCTAACACATTAAAATAATAATAATATTCAAGCATGCTTGAAACATATTTTATATTCCCTACACCAAATCAAGATCTTTATTTTTGTGTACATAAAATTATTATTTTTTAACGGGCCAATTATTACGTGATATGACATGTACCTCTCTTCAGAATTATAAGATCAATATTTATTTTTTAAAATTAATCTGTGCTATTTTTAAATTTAAATTAACATGATTTATTTAAGTTTTGAAAATAAATTTTTTTATATATAATTAATAGTACTTTTAGATAGTTTATAATATCCGTAATTGTATTGACATAAATTAAATCAATTTCTGTAGTTTGAAAATATTTAAAATTAACTTTTAAAAAGACAATATTAATTTTATAATCTGGGTCATGAAGTAATACAAAAGCATATAAAAATAACAATGTTTGTGAGAAGAAAGAAGTAACATATTAATTAGGGAGGGGATAAACTTTCCAAGAACAAAATGCTCTATGGAGTTTATAAGTTTAATAAATTTACTTGTTTTTATCATCACTCACACCCTTTAAAAAAAATAAAGATAACAACGTGAATAATGTTTTTATAAGCATTTGGTTTGGTTAAGTGGTATTCTTGTTCAAATATATGTCTGTAACTATATTGTTTTTTTAATAACGTGTCACAATTCTATTATTCGTAAAATTACATTATATTATCGGTACAAATTTATTTATTATAAAATGAATAATGCTAGAGACACAATTTATTCTACAATTATTTTATAATTTGCTGATGTGACATATTTCACCTCAGTTTTTATGTGGAGTCAAAGACTACATTGAAACAATTTGTTCATCAATATGTTGAGATGAAGTATGTCACATCAGAAAATTATAAAATAGTTGTAGAATAAGTTGTCTCTAGCATTACTTTTATAAAATATACTACCTCCGTCCCATAATAAGTGTTTTTTTAGCTTAAATCACATAAACCAATACACAAGCTACAATGACAAAAATACCCTTAATATACTTTCTTTGTTTTGTTTGAGACTTTTTTTATTGCCTTTTGGTCTGTCTTTCTTTTTCTTCAACTTTTCAACTTCCCAATAAATATGCAATAAATACCATTAGTTGCATAAGGGCACATATAGAAAAATATTGTAAAAATTATATTGAAATTCTAACACATCACTTATTTTAAAAAAAATATTAAACCTAAAAAATATTTATTGTAAGACGGAGGTAGTAGTTATTATTATAGATAGAAAGCAAGACACAATTATCCAAATGCGTGTAAAAAAAGAACATAAATGTATTGGAGTATGTTGATGATATTGGAGTGGCATGCCGTCCGGTTGTCTACCAAACGTGTTAGTTTCAATTTTATATACATATATACATATATATATATATATATATATATATATATATATATATGTATATGTATATATGTTGGAGGATGACTAAGTAATGATGTCAATCAGATCAGACTTTATTTACTAAGTATTAACATGAACATGATAATTTGTTAGTTTAATAACGATAATATGATAATTAAATTATAAGGACAAATTTTTATATATATTATGTTATTTTATACTATCATAAAAATAATTTCTTTTCTTATACCAAAGTTTGATATATATATTCTTTTGTATTTCAAAATATGAGATCAGTGGCGGAACCATAATATTTTTAGAAGAGGGTCAAAATACATCACTAAAAAAAATTACTTATTGACACTAGAAGTGTTTCTTTCAAATTTGTTGATAATAGTCCAAAAAGTTAAAATAAAAAAAATACACATTCAAACAGACATTTTATTCTCTGTTCAAAACTTCTACTTCATTCAACTCATTCAAATTCATTTATACATTCAGAATTTTATCAAACACCGCTTGCATTTAAGAAATGAAAAGTTTCTTCTTTTACATTCAACTACTCCCTCCGTTCCAAAATAAGTGACGTTTTAGAAGAAAAAATTTGTTCCAATTTATTTGTCGTTTACAACTTTCTACGAGAATAAATTATTTACTTTCCTATATCACTCCTACCTACTCTCATTGTCCCAAGAAACTCTCTCCCTTGTATTAATATTTTTCAACTTCCCATAAAGGGGCAGTGATGAAATTTCACACAAATTTTAATTATTAAATGATAGTATTAAATGACTTTCTTAATCCATGTGCAAAAACCTTAAACGACACTTATTGGAATGGAGGGAGTAATAGACACTAATAATCTCCCACGGAATAAATGCTAACAAGTCATTAAGACAAAATTATTTTTATCTTTACAGAGACTTGTGTAATTATCGTAATATCATGGCAATACGTCTTAAATTGCAAGTAGTAATACCTACATGACATGCCAGCCAGCTAGCTACTACTCTCAAACAGGATCTCTCTCTAATCACAACAAATATGGTTCTCCTTCAAATGTCACAATAACTCAAAACTAACACCCCCCCCCCCCCCCCCACCCCACACCCCCCCCCCCACTTCAAATTTGATTCAATTCAAAATGCCTGAGAAATGAAACAAATTTATTTTTATTAGAAAATAACATCAATCAAAATTCTATTGCTTCTAACAAAAATAAAGGTACGGACGGACGGAGATATAGGTGGAAGACGTATCAGAAGAAAAAACAAGAAGGTCAAAATAAATATGGGCGACTCCATAATGAACAGGTAATTAATATCTGCCGCATTGCATTGGGAAAAAAGTATATTCAAGCAAAAAAACTAACGTACCCAAATCAGTTTAATGCTGCAACTGGAACTTCATCCACAGGCGGCGGCGGTAGTGGAACTACTGCGACTGGGGAGGGAATAAACTCTTGATCTTCCTTGACAGGATGAATAGTCACTACATCAGGCAATGGCGTAGTCGGTCCCTGCTTGCCCTTGGGATCCCAGTCGAGCATAATCTTAACCTTGATTCCAAGTACACCCTGTGTCAAATCAAAACACATAATTATATCTTCCAAGTGAAATGGCTGAGAAACTGCAAACATTATAATTATCAACATACAACTAAAACCTACCAGATTGTAAAAAGAGCTGACCAAATAGCGGAAGAAAAGTGAGGCTTACCTGTCGAAGAAGAACGTGCCTCACAGCAGAGTCAATACCGTCCTTGAACTTCATTGACTTGGCACGCTGTGCACGAAGCTTTCCACTCACAATCACCTATCAAGAGAGGAAATACCTTCAGATAGTACATCTTAAGTGAGGAAATACCTCACATCCCTTTGCTCCACCTTCCATAATAAATCTCAGGACACCATAGCAAGCCCTGCAACATTAAGTTTAACTCCACTGAAAAAATAAAAGACTTAATTCTACTAAGTTTTACCATTAAAGTCCTGACAAGTACAAAATTGGCCTGTAATCCAAAGAGACCCTTGAAGAACTGGTTACCCCCGAGTCTTTCATTTGGGGATTAAATTCTCAGGCCAAAAACGTGTCCACCAGACACAAAAACCCTAGCTATTGGGAGCACTTCGGCAGTTCGTCAAAAACCCTACCTATTGCCATCAGTTTGTAACTATTATGAAATAAAAATGTAATGCCACTACAGAGAAGCTGACCGCATAGCGCAGTGGATTAGCGCGTTTGACTTCGGATCAAAAGGTCGTGGGTTCGACTCCCACTGTGGTCGTTTACACCTTTTCTTGTGAATTTCTTTTTCCTAAGATTACTAGGTACCTAACCATTTTATTTTTCTTTGATTTTGCGATAAATATGTGTCCCCATACTTGATAATCAAAAAAATCACATAAATATTTGTAAAATATATCATATTTCTTTATTATAATAGTTTTGTTCGTTTCAGTTCAACTTAAGTAGTTACATATTACAGTTCTATTATTTATGCGATTCAGCCTACTATTTTATTGTGGAGTCTTGATATGTATTGCGATAAATTTGTGTTCACGTAACTGACAATCAAAAATTCGACGTAAATATTCACAATATATATCATTTTTCTTTATTGTGATAGTTGTGTTCGTTTTAGTTCAACTTAATCAGTTACATATTACAATTCTATTATTTATGCATTTCATGTGTTTTTTCTTCCAACAGAGGATCAAGAACAAGTGTGATGAAACCTATCCAAATGATTTAGAATTTTGTTGAGGCTACGAGACATGCGACATGTTTTTGGAGTTATTTACTAATTGAAGTTGTAATAATTATCGTATATTGTCGTTTGGTATTTATTATAGTTCGACTTGTGGTATTTATTAGTTATTAAAGTTATTCATTTTCGTGGCATAAAGCTGCTTATTTATTTTGCAATTTTCGTTATGTTTTGTCTGTAATAAATCATGGGAATTATGATGATTGATTTATTATTAATTTAAGAAAATTTCTTTATTTAAAATTTTTATCAATCAAAACTACACCATAATCATAATATTTTGATAGTCACAGCCTTAATTTCTTTTTATAAGAATCAATTAAATTATATACACAATGCAATAGACTTTCAACCAACAAGGGGAGGCTTCAGCTGGGCTATAAAATTCCAAGGTGTGGGGCAAACTATGTGCTACATCACAACGACAGCCCAAGAGATACTCGTATAATTATCTCCTTATTCTCTTTCGTCTTCTTCTACTCCAAGGTTGCTCTCTCGTTCATTTCCATCTTATTAACCGGTCAAGGCCGACCCTGAGTTTTTAAGGGCTTAGAGCGACAAAAAAAAAATAAGCCTTTTACAAATTGCTATTAAGATAGGCATAAAAAAAAAACTAAAAACTTTCCCTAAACAAAAAAACATCAATACGAAAAAATACCAAAACTACAAGTCTGCCATTAAGATTTAGGCCTATTTCATTGGGTAAATTTTTTGTGGGTCTTTAAATTTAAACTGACGTAGACAGGACTTTTTTGTATGGGTATATATATATACATAACACAAATACCTCTTGGGAACCCTAAAAATTTGTCAATTTTAATGAACCTAAAACCCGGGAACCTTGGGCTTTATCCCAGGGCCGGTGCTGTAACCAATTTCTTTCACATTCGTCATAAGCCTCTCGTTTATGCAATTCCTTTTCACGCCGAACAACGTGAAAGGAAACTAGTTACTTGAACAACGTGACAAAATACTGCAGAAACAAGAGGCTTATGACGAATGTAAGAGAAAGAAACTAGTTACTGAGATGGAAATAAACGAGAGAATAAGAAGATAGAACCGTAGGGAGAGAAAGAAAATATCACATTATCATTCACTAATTCGGAATTAGAATTAAAACTCAGCTATATATCTACTTAGAATACCACTATTACCACTATGCCCCCACTAATTCCTATATTTATTTGTATATCCTTGCCTATTCCTTACAGAAACATATGAAGTACAAGCAGTCCCAGCCACCACAGGGAAAAGGGAAGGAAAAAAAAATCTTACGAGAAACTAAAGAAAAGGAAAAATAAAATACATTTCTCATGTGCCCGGATGAATGACATAAAGAGGGGCATATTATGCTTCTCACTCTACCCTGGAACAAAATTGCTTCACAATTCCTTTCTTGTTAATGAATTAAAAGGGACTCGATTAAAATTCCTTTATCAACTGATACTAGTCCACCATCCTTTGTCACTAAAAATCTGAATGATATAAACAAACTAAGCTTGAATGCGTAAGGGGGGAACGGCAGAGAGGACATTCTGGCTTTTCATTACACCACTCCATGATGCAGTTCCTACGAATAGACGAATTAGATCAACAAAATTTATACCTACAGACGTGTGCATGAGAGACGAAGCATAATATTTTTCAAGGGCTTAAGAGAATTACCAGCAAAAAACGTGACCACAAGGTGTGGCAGTTGGATTTTGGCGATTACTAAGACAAAGTGTGCATTTACTGACCCCACTTGGTTGAGACTGAAAAAAGTAAACCAATAATATATTTGACAACTATTAGGTAATCTAAATCTAAACTGCTCCAAATGATAGGCTTTGATATTTCAACAAGTCAACCTCACAAATAATCAAGACTCGAGATAGCATATATGTTATAATTATGATGATCTTGACGAATCACTACTTAAGACATGGCATAAGAAGTCTACTCTACAATACATGCATGAAGTCATTGTAAACACACAAAAGATAAGGTGGTTATTCTTATAAATGGGCTAAACTTACAGGTATTTATGTATTTACTATATCTAGTATTTTGATATGGGTGTGCACATTGCTTTTCTGTCCAAACACTCATCGAAAAAAAGGAAGGTGAGTTCTAGGAGAATGCTTCCAAGTTCCAATATCAAGTTCATGCTTGCCAAACATATCGTAATTTCGGAAGTGATACAAAAATATCAATACTTCGACATCTACACCTACTAAAGGTCTCTTGTGACATAACACTTTTGTAGTGTTATTGTACGATCCACATCCCACATCAATTCATCAGACTGACCCAATAAGCATGTTGGACCACCTCCTTACCTAGAAGATTAACCTATTAGGTTGAGACTCCACCATACTTATTAATCCCATCTACACTCTTGAATTTATCCGATATGAGATTCATGTGAACTATCCCAACACACTTTAAACCTTACCAAGGTGAGTAGAGTAATCAATGTTTCCAATCATTTTTAAACTACTCAATTGAAAAACTCCAGGAGTTCTAGCACAATGTAAAAGCATAATTAGGGAAACGACTGGCCTAATTTCAGTAAAACAAAAGACATGCCTATATACCTGTGAAGTAGATGTCGCATCAGAGACCCAAATTTTCTGTTCAGAGTCACCAGTTACCAAATTGCCTTCTTCATTTAGAACAGGTAAACCTCTCCCTACAATACAAAGAATAAAGTACATTTTACAAATTGAGGAGGCTCAATTATATGGGAAGGAAACAAATACAACGGAAATTTCAGTGTCAAAGCTGTATGTAATAATATCCTATAGCCTTCTTGAAATATATATATATTCGAAAAATTAAAAGGGAATTAACTAATCTACTTCAAAAAACAATAAGTTTTACTTATAAACATACACAAAACACAGACACACAAACCCAGATTATACTGTTCAGCAAACGATATGAAAAATGTCTGAAACAAGTATGTATCTTCTACTTAACTTTAAATTTTGCTTTTCAATCATTCCATGTATGATGTATCATATTCTTCTAAAGAGGGTCATTATTCAAAGTCCTTAAGCTGCCCCTTGAGCCTCTTAAATAAGGAAAATATTTGAATTAAATTATCAAAGAATACATTATATGTAAAGATGACAAGAACTTCTTCAGTTCAAAAAGTCTTGCCGATTCACCATATTATGTTGTAATTGTTGAACAGAAATTACGACATGCATACCAGTATACCACAGATTAATTTCTTTAGTAAAGTTTGTTGTATATATGTTACTCGGTAATCTCCCCCTGGTAATTATTCTGTTCTATATTATTCTTTAGCATACAAGGTAAATTTCCAAAAGTTGGCGGCATGCCTAAGTATCCACATATCAAATATTATACCAAAGCATGACACTCAAAATGGGACAGTAACTATGGTTCTCGAGGGTCAATTACTAGGTTCCATATGAATAACTTGATGTTTTCCATTCTCACCTTTTTAGGTTTAAACTTTCACCAAAATATGCAAAGGAAATGTGAACTATACCTGTCTATAAAGATATTTCAGCACCATATTTTACTAACATTGACTATAAGACATTCTTACGAAAATGTGAAAACATTCAAATAAGTTTAGTGTAAAATTGAGAACCTGCTGAAGTATGTTGGGCTCCTAAGGAGGTTTGCTGAACTGAACTTGCAATGGAAGATAAATTGCTACGCCTCAATCCTTCAGCAGCAAGGATACATAACTGAACTAAAAGGAAAACCCCCAATATTTGGTATCTGCACCAGAGATCAAATTGAAGAGTTAAAACATCTCATACTTCGATTAATCATGACAAATATGTTCCTTCAGAGAATTGGATATCATTCTTTTGAAAATTAAAATCAAACAAGATATGCACATTGAGATATCTACGTAATCTAAATATCTAATTCAAACCATAACCCTGTGTCCTTACACGTTTAATGTCTATACTGTAATCATAATATAGTCAATACAAGTTAAAAAAGCTACAACAACTAATTTAACTAGTAAAGTATCATCACGGAAAATACTAATCAGAAGAGATAGATGAGATGACTAGGGCGACATTCCAGAATCCAGACTCCTTGGCAACAATCTTTTAGAAGATTAGGAAATATATGATAATTATGATTTGCTTGGAAGATGAAGTTGCGTGTGTGCAGATAACTACCTAATAGACCCACACATCAACCCCTTAGTGAAGAGAGAGAGAGAGAGAGAGAGAGACTAATAAGGTCCCACATACACAAATAAGAAAATGAGAGCAATGAGGAATTTTAATCATTGAAAACACGCGTATCAAACTTGCTGAAAGAATACCTAGGACGTTGATTCATTGGTTTTCCAATAAATACATAGCGAATGCCGGCTGCACGTTTTGATATGTGATAATATAATCCTGCAGAAAGAGAATTATAAGCTCTCGAATTTCCTTTGCAATGTCCTCACAATCACCATAAATATGTATACACCAAAAGATTTACCTTCAAAATAGAAGAACATGAGATTAGTGCGAAGAACCAACTGCAAAAACTCACGTGCTAAGGGAAGCATCTGGAAGTAACAGATTCACAGAAATGTTAGCCAAGGGAAACAGTGAGTTAACTATATGTTTTGAGAGGGTGACAAAAGTTGTCGAGTGGTACTCCTTTTTAATAGAATAGCAACTGGAGAAACAAACTTTATTCTATGAGAGCCCATAAAGAGAGAGAAGAAAATGTTAATCCAGTCTACATGTTTTAAGACAAGATGTTTCACATCGATAAATGTGTGTTTGATGTATTAATTAATTTCACATTCCATCCTTGGTTACTTGTAAAAGGACAAAATTATCTGTATAAATATTTTATATATAAATATATAAAGAGACTCATTTATAGTGCTAAAAATAGAAATTTTTGGAAAAGCACATACTGAGGGCCATCTCCTAACCACGTATGACCATAACCCACTAATTCTGTGTTTCAATCGCGAAAGAGCTGAAACAGATGATCCAGATGTCGAGGAAGATGAGACTTCAATTAATTCATATGGCTGAGTTTGGCTGCTCCCAGCAGCAATGTCGCCATACAGCTCATCAGATAGAGAATCAGTTAGGGCAATGCCTCGAGAAGCAACTCTAGAGCTGTGAACCAGACATTAAAAAGATTATTGAGAAAAGATAACCAAAGATTTAAACCAGATATCAAAGTTAATGGCGAAGAAAGTAGGAATACTTTTAATACGAAGGCAAACAAGAACAGAACCTGACTCTTTCTGCAATATAAGGTACCGCTGACTGGTAGATGATAAAAAGAGCACGCCTAGCTGGTGTTGGAGGGAGTCCATATGGTCCTGCAACCTTTAAATAGAATTACTGCATCAATAGAAGAAAATAGAACCATTGTAACATTTATTACAGCTTACATGATAAAACAATATCAGGTGAAAAAAATGATATACTGTACTTTCTATGACGAGAAAGATAGAAAAGGGTGTGTGAGTCAAAATGGACTATCTAAAAAGATATTGCAGAAAATTAAAAATGTGGTTTACCTGCAAGACAAACTAGGTTATTCGAAAAATTATTGCAGTCTCAAAACATTTAGTAATCTTGATAATCTTAGTATGTTTCCCATTAAAACCCCCACTTTGAGGAAATCATAGGCAAAAGCATCTATTCATTTTAGTTCATAATTATGCACCTGGCTCGCCAGGAACTTCAATACTTGTGGTTCTAACTTCCAAATCATTTGAAAATCTCCAATATTTTAATGTAAATTGACATAACTTAGCAGTTTTAATCATAAAGACTCAATGCTTATTTCCTCGAAAACATATTTGTTCATATACATATATAGGCAGTAAATTATGATATCAAGTGATAAGAAAACTTAATGGTGAAGAAGGTGAAAAACAATTATAAACCTGAGTGATGTCACAATACTCCTCTCCCAGCGTCTGTTGTCCTGCACCTGTAGTTAGAACATAATAAAGCATCTGTCCCAAAAGCTTTGTCTGCCAAAAAAAAAAAGACCCCAAAATTACAAGAATGATGAGAAATCCAACAAGTTACACCAAATGATGAGTCAATAGAAAAACATTCTATCTGCAAATGTAATCATGTTTGCCCTGAAAACATTCACATTGATATCTAATTCGGACATTCTAGGACCTAAAATACGCATTAAGAATTACTTAGGACACACTTATACATAATTTTTGGCAGGCAAACTACAGAATGCATAAAGAAATGTCAAGTTGGAGTGTTGGACTCATTCTTGAACTGAGGGAGTAGAATATATACCAAGTCTGTGTAACTAAATTTCTTGATAAAGAACAGCTGAAATGATTTACAGTGATTTATGAGATGAAAGGAGTAAATATTCAAATGCATAAACAGATGGAGTTAAGCAAGTATTACTAAGTTCCCATTTACAAATTATCGAATTGAACTTGAGTTCAAAACAATAGTAATTGGAATTATAAGCTAAAAGAATCTGGAAATGAAAGCAATCGAACCTCATTCTGATAAGCTACAGCAACCCTTGTACCTGAAACAAACGGTATAAATGATTATAAAAACATATATATATATATAGAAGGAACTTTAAAAAACCTAAACAAAGGGGAAGTGAGTGATACAGAAGAAACATACCGAACAGTTGCCGAAAGGCGTCGCGACATGCTTCATAGACGAAAGAGGCGTACTGGTCGTCCTTCTCCGCCGCTCTCATTACCTCCGGCTGTGCCGCCAACGGAAACCGCCGTACACCACCCGCTCCGGCAGCGGCGTTACTGGGCCCCGCCTCATCGGCACCTCCCGAACTCGACGATTCTCTCACTACAACTCCCATATTCTCCTTGCTAGCAGAAACAAAACAGAAACACACTGGGAATTCTCTTTCTTCCTAATCTTAAAGTACCAATCACTTTCTCTCTCTAGTTGTTTGCAGGGAGAACTGAGAAGCGTGTCGCGGACGATTCCGGGCCGCTAATCGGCTATTACCAACACAATAACTAACGATGTCGTTTTATTGGATTTATGTGCAGGAAAAATTAAAATAAAAAATAAACGCCGTTGCCGGGGATCGAACCCGGGTCACCCGCGTGACAGGCGGGAATACTTACCACTATACTACAACGACTTGATGAACTCCGTGTTGAGCACTCCCCACTTTCCTATAAAAGGTAAAGCATTCTAAGCAAGTGTTAACAGAACATAAAGGACAAATATAAGGTTTCTGGTGTTGAAGTGCTGTTGCATTATCTGTTTCTGGCGGAAGGATTTAGACTTTATGAACCAAAACATCTGAGCAAGTGTGTCTTTACAGAATAACTGAACTTGCCGCGTAGGAGAGACATAGAGGCGGAGGAATGGCGGCGACAACGGCGGCGACAACCTATACTTACCGGTGGCGAGATTTTCAACCGGTAGTGGCCCCGCAGAGCTGCACAAATAATTGTGTAAATTTTGGGCCAAGAACAAGGAGGTTTTGTATTAGGAGTAGTTCGGAAGATGAAACAACTACTACAACCACCACAGAAACAGAGGAGGAGAGTCAAGTTGAAGTTCAAAAAGGACCACCATCTTTGATTTCTGCTCTTAATGTTGAAAAAGCTCTTAGGGGAATTTGTATGTTTTAAATATTTATATCTATGTCCTGGCTCTCTTTTTTTTCTTCTTTTCTTTTTTTTGTAAGTTTCAATAATTATCATGATTATTGTTTGTAGCTATAGCAGATGTAGAGTACTATGGAACACTTGGGCTACAAAAAGGGTGTTCATATGATCAGGTAACAACTACTAATCCTAATCTTCTATAGCCTTCAGTGTTAACTTCATGTGTTTCTTTTTGTTACTCCAAATCTTGGAGTTCTCTATTGTTTGAAGTTTGAATCTTTAAAGGCCCCCATTAGAATTTGATTGTTCGATTGGGATTGGAAATCGACATCTTATAAATCCATAACAGCATGGTCTCTGTGCGTTTCTTCCTAAAAGCGTCTCCAGCAGGCTGGAGAAACAATATAGTCTAGGATTCATATTTCACTCCGACAGTCCGATTAAATTTAGTCCGTGAGTTTTTCGGGTGGAGTTGGTAGACTATATCAAGGAACAAGAATTTGATAGACTATTCCATGAGTTTTTTTGAATTCATTGATTATTTTAATATTTTTATATTATAGTCAACGGGATAGTTCATCTGTTGAAAAGATTGAAAACTAAAAGACATCTGTTAATGTCATATGGACTAAATATAATTTATGGGATAGTCCACCTTTCTAACTCTATCCCTTCAAGAAAACGAAAAATTATTGAAGATGTCATTTTGTTTTCCTTTCTGGCGTATAGTGTGTAATTTATTCACAGCTCCCACTTAATTTGAGATAAAAAGCGTTACTTGAGTCTATTTCAGGTCGCAATTGCATACAAGAACAAGCTTGAAGAAGTGATGAATGAAGGATTAGAGGAAGAGGAACTTAGCAAGAGGGTTGAGCTCTTAAAGGTTAGTAGCAAATAGGCAATTTAGACTTTTCAAGAATCTTTTAAAGGATAAAACTTAGGCGGTGTTTGATTGCATCTTAATGTATTTTAACATTCTATCTCTCAATGTATTTTAACAGCCCACGTTGTATTAAGAGATTTCGAAAAATTTAGACTCATATTTGTATCTTAATGATTTAGAGGTATTCAGATGAAACTTTTTTAATCCTAATTTCAAATATTAAGATGCATTAAGAGTTGGACTGTTAAGATGCACTAAAATACAATCAAACACCAGCTTAGTTTAAAAAACTTAAACTTTAAGCATTTGAGTATATGGATGAGCAGGAGGCGCATTCAATTTTGTCATCTGTGGAAGATAGAAGATTGTATGATTGGAGCTTGGCGAGGAATGGGAATCCAGATTCATATGTTTGGCCTTTTGAGGTTGATATTACGCAGACCCCAACAGAATCACCTCCACCACAGGTGTTATATTCTTCCCTTTTAGTTCCTCTCATCCTTTTCTCTCCTTTGTTAGCATAGCCTGGTAAACTTCACACTTAAATTGTTTTGTTAGCATAGCTTAACATTACTCTTTCCAAATTAGAGGTGTATTTTTTCTTATTTGTTTGGTCCAAAATTATTACATTTTTCTCTTTTCATCTGTTTCAAAATTAGATATGCATTTTTTGTTTTTGGACCATTAAGGGCATGTTCGGCAACAATTTATAAGTTGTTTTGTTTACTGTTGAACTGTTTGGGGTGAATTATTTTTTAACCTACTTTTTGACTTTTAAGTCATTTTTGATAAGTACCAAATTCTGACTTATTAAAAATTAACTTGCAAGTTATTTTAAAATAAGTAAGTTTGATCAAATACAATGATTGGTTTGCCCTTATTTTAATAGTATTTACATCTTATTTTGACTAATCATTTTAGCCAAACATCTTCACATTTTATTTTAATTTAATTTCTAACCTATAAGTCAAAAGGATGACAAACACAGAAACAATTTTGTTCATAAGCCGTCATTTAAAATTTCAACTTATAAGATATTTTAAAATAAGCCATCCCTGAACAGGTCTGAAATGTTATGAAATGCCTAGAATGTTACTTATATTTAAGGTTAAATAGTGTTGGGATTCATTCATACTTTTGCGGGTTCAACTAATGACCACTACGACACGATAGTCGGGAGCTTGTTATGAAGCCAAACGTAATGTATATTTGGACTTGGGGATTTATTAGTTATTCGGTCTGGGTTGTACTGGGTTTTATGGGTTTGAGCTCATGTAGTCATGTTATGACAACTAGGTTTTCTAGTTACTATACAAATATTCCCTTTGTTCTTAAAAGATTGTCGTTTAAGGTTAATGCACACAGATTAAGGAATGTAATTAATACCTATGAAAAATACTATACTACCCTTATTATAATTGTCTGAATTAATTATTATCTTTGTAGATTTCAAAAAGGAGTATACTATTCAATTAATGCCAAAACTTTCAAATCACATAGAGAGAAACAAAAAAGGCGAGATGTCCTAGTGATCAATATGAATAAGAAGCATTGGGAAGGGAAAGAATTTTGAAAGTCATTTGTCTGATCAAGAAGGGTTTTTTTTTTTGAGGAAAACGATTAAGAAAGAGAAAGCTTTAAATAAGGGTAGAGTAGGAAAAAAAAGTTAATTTGTATTGATAAAATCAAAACGACAATCTTTTAGGAACAAAAATTACTTCCTAAAACGACAATCTTTTAGGAACAGAGAGTATTGTTTAGTGTTTAATGTGTGCATCTAATAAATATATCAGACAAACAAAACTAACCAAAGATTATATCGTGTGTTCTTATTTTTTTTATTCTTTATTTAATTTCTCTGTGTGTTTATTGTTGGTTCTTAAATTCTAACAAGTAGGATACTAATTGAAAAGGGTGACCATGGCAGGAAGAGGAGGATGTTGGGCCAACAAGATTGGTGGGATATTTCTTCTTTGGGTGGATAGTACTATCCTTCACGTTGTCAATAGCCCTCAATAGGTAGTAGAAACAAGACTGTCTTCATCAAGTATTTAGTAACTTGAACAATTCTCATTGTCTGTTTGTTTTTGCTATAATAGTTTTTTTTTATTTAAAAAAAATTCATTTATGCTATAGTACTAAAGAAAATTGTGAATCTTTATTTATTTTTATTTTTTTTGTATATATATCCGGAAATCAACTGAAGTAATTATATATCAGCAAAAGACGAAAATCACAATAAAAAGAAGAAGGGATTACTTTATATTTCACATATTATATTTAGTATTTATATGAAATACTCACTTTATTTCAAATTATAAGGCTACTATTAATTATTTAAAAGTCAATTTCAAACATTTTTAAACTCAAAATTAACATAAATTATTTAGTTTATATTAATAAAAGGATAAATATCACAAACTGCCTAAAAAGTAATACTAGTTATAAGATTTATTGTTTTCAAAACTTAAATTAATCATGTCAATTTTAAATTTAAAAATATCTCAAATTAACTTTTCGAAAATCAATATTTATCTGATAATTTAGAATGGATGGAGTGTACTTAAAACAATTTTGAGTTCTGCTATATATTTTGAAAGATTTCAGTCAAATTACAATTGCGACGTACATTAATATATGAAATTAAATAAAATTATAAAATTGGCCCACTATATCAAATACTTCATCTGTCCCATAATATATGACGTTTTAAAGTTGTGCATAAAAATTAAAAAAATGATTGTATAACATTAAATATAATATCAATTCTCTATAATACCCTTTAAATTATCATAATTACCATACTTATCTCAATACCTTCTCTCTCTCTCTCTCTCTCATTTTTAACATTTTCCCATAAAAGTTAATTTTAAAAATATTGTAGTTAATTCTTCTAGATTCTATAAAACGACAAATAATTTGAAAAAAATAAAATAATCTTAAACATCATATATTATGGGACACAGAGAGTACATCATAAAAGTATTGCTAATGATTTATCCACGTAACTCACAAAAAAAACACATAAAATCTATATATCATTTTTCAATAATTTTTACGATACAGCCGCTGCCTTTTTATTTCCGAATCGCAACCCTCCTCCTTTATCCTGGCTTGGGACAGACTATGCTAAAAGCATAGGCGGAGTTGTGCGACAATAAAATTCAATAGATGACACTAAAGCCAAAACAGATGACCAAAATTAACTTTATACTAACAACTCCCAATAATTACTTTTGATAAATACGGATCTGGTTATTATAAAGTTATTTTTTTGATAAGTTGGTCAATTGACCAATAGAATGCTGACACACATACAGCCTCGCCTGCATGTCAATATTTTATTGGCCAATTGACCAACTTACCCCAAAATAAATTTCATGATATCCGTTTCCAATAAATACAAACAAGTGCCACGTTAAAGTGCATTTTTTATTTTTCATAAACCATTTTTAAGAAAATTTGTCTAATTAATTTTGAAAAAAAGTGCAACGACAAAAATGTGGATACAAAATGTAAATATAAATTGACGCATCTAAAAGTGGTTAAGAATAATGATTCATAATAACCAATGATTATAATCATCAACTACTATAGACATCATTTCGTATACACCTTTAATAAATTAATTTTAGTTAACAAAAAACATAATATACTCGTTCCATAAGAAAAATTTTATTTGACTTACTTATTTGCAATATCGTAAAATTCAATTTAAGGTATCAATTTTTTATTACTGAATATAACAATTTTTTTACTTTAAAATACTACTTAATACAGTAATATTAAATTTTATAATTGAAAATAAAATAAAATAAAACTTATTTTGTAAAATTACGAATTATTAAGCATTAGGGAATCCTAATATCCTATTATTAGTTGTGATTATTATTAAAGCAAACGTTCGTACAATTAAAAATATTTCTCCCTCCGTTCCATAATTAGTGTTGCAAAATGATATCATAGAAATTTATTTTTTTTAGAATTATCCTAATATTAGCTAACAATATAGTAGTGATACATGATAATAAATAATAGAATAAAAGTAGTGGCATGCTAAAAACTTACTTTCATTTGAGTAGTCCGCAAATAAATAAATAAAAAATTGGGGGGATGAAAAAATAAAAATAAAAATGCATCTCTTATTCTAAAATAAAAGGAGTATAAAGCATAAAAGATCCAACGTACAAATATAGGATAACATAAATATAAATTGTTTATTGATACCAACAGTAAATATACATTACTGTATATAAAGATATATAAACATTAAAAGTAAAACACAATGTGATGCAAAAGGAATTTGAGAAAATAGGAATCCCCCTGTTCCAAATTATTAAATCATTTTTGACTTTGGAAAAATTTTAAGTACAACGAAATGATTTTTAAAAAATTATGAACCACTAAATATTATGACGAGTAGTACTTTTTTGATAATTTACAATATTTATCATTGTATTGATTAAAATTCATATCAATTTTTTGTTTGAAAATCTCTTAAATAACTCTAAAAAATCGGTAAGCGTTTATAAATTATGGGACTAAACTAGAAATTTTATAAAATTTGAAAAACTAAATAGAAAGATAAAAAAATAAATATAAAAGGGCAATATATATAGTAACATAACTAATAAACTTATGGGGGCAAAAGATGTAAAATAGGTCTGCATGTACATGTTTTTTTCATTCAAAATCAGAATTTTTGTAATTTCAGGTTTCACTCGATTTCCCCAGTAGTTTTGCCAATTCAGGTCCTCTCCCATTGGGAGTGGTTCAAAAACTATGCTCCACATAAATAGAGGAGAAAGAAAACATACCTCCAGCAGCAACCAACAGTTCCTCTGTGCAAAAAGATGTTTGAGCAGCAGATATGAGCATCAAAACCCTAGCAATTTATAACCCCCACTACTCTGGGTAAAAACTTTTTTGTTAGCTAGCTTCCACACCTCACATTAAAGATGTGAAAAGGGTTAGTTGGGAGAAAGTAACAAAGGTTAATTTTGATGTTACTGTCCAAAAGTCGTCCACTCTAAATGATCTGTATCAACAAAGCCAACAGAGATTGCAAATTAGATCCTAGCTAGCAAGCCTATATATGTTCAAATAACTTGTATTGACCTCAACAAAATCCATCACCTAAAGGTATATAAAGGATTATAGACTATGTTACTACTACTTTAACCAAATTGATACAAGATACATAATTGAAATTAAAAGTGTACCATATGACATACATAGGTCAATATGTGCTACTTCATTTACACGTTTACCTCCAAAAGCCATGCCTCTTTCTTTGTTTTCAGTGAATTCTTTTTCTCTTAGGGTGTCGATTACCTTCTCTGCAGTCCTCGTCTGGCGTGACCGTTTTCCACCTGTCATCGCAAGATTCATGCCGACTCCGTTTCGCACCATCCCTAGAGTGTCTGTGGTCCCTCTCTCTGGATTGCTTCTTCTGATCTCCGGACGAACTTAGTTCCACGCCAGATCCTAACTGGCTGCCACGTTTCTGATTGAAGCCTTTTTCATCATAGTCAACCCTGCTTTTAACATCTTTTTCTTTTTGCCTTTGATGCCTACTCCAACTAGAATCACTACCACACTGGCCCTTTCTCTCGTGGTGCTTTCTAGAGATTCTATGCTGTTTATACCTCCCATCATCATATTTGTCAGAACTATTGGGTACATCGTCCACTACTGAATTTGATCTCTCCGAGTGATACGGCCTCCGATCCCTTGAAGAATGAGAATTCTTTCCATGTCGATCATGGTCAGAGTGCACGTCATGGTCTAAATGTTTGTCATGATGCTGTTTTCTTCGTGATCTTTGAGTGCGGTTATCCCCCGAGTAACTCCCACTCTTTTCCCTCACTATATGAGATTTGTACTCGTGTGATGCAGCTGGCACATTATGGCGAGAACCCTTTTGTAAATCTTCATCTTCGTCGTCACATGGTTGTCTTCTGGTAAACAGAGCTCTATCAGAAATCAGGTATGACATTAAGAATTCTATGAGAATACTCAAGATGTTACCCAGTTTTATGCAATAATTTTATAAAACCCAAACTGAAGAAACCACACACTACAATCATCCATAATAATCCTATTCCAAAATTAGAGATCCATTTGTAAAACGACGACTTTCAAGGAAAATTTTACTTTTGGTGGCATCATAGTACTCAATCAACTAAGACTAAAAGTAATGGAAGGTTAGGATCTTCAGGTCACTTGATAATCTAAATAAAAGTGTATTTCTAATTTTGGAACGGATAAAAAAAGACGCCTTCAGTTCAGTTTCTTGCTTTATATAGAAATCAGTTACCTCATCAGATACTCATTTGAAAGCTTCCCTCTGCTTTCACAGTCCCGAAGCTCCAAAAACTCTGAATGGGTAACAGGGTTTTCGGCTCTGTTTCCTACTGGAGGTGCCAGAATTCCCATTCTCGTCATTCCGCTGAAATATTTTTGAAGTGTCAGAATTACACAATGTAAAATAAAAGATTGAAATCTGGTCCTCCATAAATGGGCTTATGAAGAAAAAGTATTTTGTTAATACAGCACACAGCAAATAACATAAACTCCCTCTGTTCCAAAATCTAAGACCATTGTTGACTTTTTTAATGTCAATTTTAGATATACTTGTAAAGAATCGTATCAATATTGAATTTGAAATTGTTTCAAATTGACTTTCTAAAAGTCAAAATTATCTTAGATTTTGGAACGAGGGAGAGTATATAGCAAAGTAGCAAACGTACCCTGGGACAGGTAAGTGGCCATACATAGATGACATGTACGGAGAAAATCCAAAAGGAGCAACAGGGACCATGGATGCATTAAAGGGCATCATCCCAGGATTTCCATACATATTATTAAAGGGCCTCATGGGGGCAAATGCGGTGCCACTCCAATATGGTGACGCAAAACCTGGCATACCTCCTGGATACATAGTGTTACCTGAAATCCCAACATAATAAGTTCCAATAAGCTCAACGAAAAATTATACTTGTCAAAACAAACTAGAGATGCAATTTTTTTTACCTGACTGAAGCATAGGATGTGGACTGGCAGCATAGGGGCAGTCTCTTATGAAATGGTCTGGAGCACCACACATGTAACATGTACGATCAGCCTGATCTCCGACAAGATGGATTAAGATCAGTTAAATAAAACAGGTAATTCAAGTGGAAAGTTATATAACATTCAACAGAATATTCTCTTCAAGTCAAGGTAAAACCTTAAGACCAGAACAAGGATACAATGCAGTTATCAGGTTAAAGATCACAGCAGAACAGAAAAATTTATCTGCAGGAGTTAAACCTAAATATAAAAACAAGTGAATAAATTTCTATACTTCATTCCTTTGCTCTTAGTGTCAGGTTTCACATGGTGAGTCCATAGACTGGCAAAAGGAGAGGACTTGTTGTATACAGATCAGCCAATGCAAAGCATAGGTACTTCTTATGACATTGGACCTGAGTCTTGCCGCTACACCATGATGTGATATGTAAGAGTGTCTTAATGATAAGTTCACCACCAATTACAGAATGTAGATTATCAAATGCACTGGTAGATAATAAGAGCCAACATATCCTCAAATTGAAGGTATAACACAGCAAGAAGAAATTTAGAAAAGAACATGGGGAATCCTGTGAGGAGAGATACAATTGCCTGAATTTTAAATGTGGATAATGTGCACCCAGATGGCAGATCCATCTAGCCATGCCCTATTGCATTATATTTATTTAGTTTTTTACAAGTACTATATTCAAAAGAGTAATAAGAGAGTGCCACCCATGTACATATAGAACAAAAAAATAGCAGGATCAATGCACAACACCTACATTATGTTCAAAGACTAAACAACCGAACCAGGAAAAACCTTCTACCAGAAAAACTAAAGGCACAAAAATATTAATCTGAACAATAGTCCGTACCTCTCCTCAAAATATGTAAATTTCTATTCTCTCCGCAACACCCAGCAAACATAAGAAAGAATATTATTTTTTATCATAAAAAATATTTTTTTTATAAATATCTTTTGGCGATTCTACATTATAACTTGTTTTATTAGGATTACTACGAATTTTTATTCATTTTCCCATTTAATAACTTATATAAAAAAAATCTATACTGTAGATTTATTTAGTTTCTTAAGCGTTATACCATCATACATCTCACTTGCACTAATTCTGGAGGACATGCCAATGCTAGGCTGATTAAGAGGTCCCAACTTCCAAGTATCCCCAAGGCATAACATGCTGATAAATTCTAAATAACTAGATAATTAATTTCTAAAGTAAAATTTTACTATATATAAACGATCCTAATTCGTGGTCCTGAAGCCTACCTTTCTGTATCTAGCAGCAGCTGGAAAACTTCGGCCTCCACCTATAAAATTAAAATCATTAATGAATTGATCAACTGCATGCCAACATTATGTATTTGGTAGGTAAGGAGATTCAATAAAAAATGAAAAATCAACTTCAGCATTTCAGAAAGGAAAAGTGAGCTAAACGGAAAACAAATAGCAAATACAGCGGTGATCATGACCATAACTCTTACCAGCCAAGCATTACTAAATGGTAAGCAATCGTGGATTCGTGGTTATAAAAAATTAAAAATATAGCAGGAGTGGCGCAGTGTAAATTTAAAACCAATACCTTCCTCATGTAAATAGTGTTGAGGCAAATGGAGCTCGTTTTCTCCACGAAATTCAACACCAGACGTATATCCTGGTCCATTTTGGGAAACCAGATGATGAGCATATCCATCTCTTTCTCCACCAGTTTTTTTTATGTTATGAAATGAAGGAACTGTTTTCAAAACTTTACTTGGGGCCAAGTTATTAATATGATAACCAGAGCCTTCCAAAGATGCATTTTTCCTGATCAGAGATTCGGCACAAAAAGATTCTCCCATAATCTGGTTTGATCCTTTCTCAGTGGCAGAGGGAGAAAGAGGATAATCTGGCCTCTTCTGAGCGACAGTCACAGCACAAGAAAAATCTCTAGCCTGAATTCCAGATTCTCCATCTGCATTTTTTTGTTTAAGGTTATATAACATTTAGAGTAAGTGAACCTCCCAAATCTCCCCCCCCCCCCCAAAACAAAAGGAAGCAATTTACCAGATGCAAGTTTCCTACCTGGGGCATATTCACGTAATGCATTTTCTGAAGCAGACACCAGATTTTGAGATTCAAGAAAATGCTCAATTGCTTGCCTAAGAGATAAATTTGGAAGTAAATCCTCTACCCTGAATTTGCAGGAAGAGCATTTGGGGCACTTTGCCTTCTCAATGAGAACTCCACGAATGCCTGAACTCAACCCACGGAAATCTCAAATGTGTAAGTAATACTAACCACTTCCTAAACTTTGTTATAACAAATTTAAATGTAAATATTAATCAGAGCATCTAGATTGACAGTTAAAATTTTGGTAATTATGCAATCATGCACAGACGTCAAGTGCCTCCCCAAACATTAGAAACTCATAAAGTGTTCTTCAAATCAAGAAAAGGGTGACATGCAAAATTTAAGGAATGAAGACAGCTTACTACTACACAAGAAACTCACATTTTTCACAAAAGCTATGCTGGCAGCATGGTATCATCACAGCCTCCTTGAAAAATGCGTTGCAAAGAGAGCATTTCAGTTCAGATGTTAAATCAGCATTTTGTTCAGCTAAAGCATTGGGGCCAACCACTCTTCCACTTTAATATTAAAGAAAACATTAGATCTCTCATAAACAAAATAAACAAAAGACGAATGAGAGGAAATGAAAAGGAGAAAGATTTACTTTCCGAACTTCATATGCTCGTCAACTTTTGGTTCCAACTTTTTCTGTGGAATATTTCCTTCAGTGCCACTATGATTAGAGCCTACATTGATATTGGATCATGGTAACTGGGTAAGATTAGCAAAACAACAGCAATTGAAATTTTACACAGCAAACAACTCACCTCTAGGAATAGCCTTGCTGAGGCCACTCGCTTGAAGCTTTTGGCATCCTAACCTGGAAGACAAACAGCATCTGATCAAACCAAGAATACTTTATAACCACCATAATGACTACACATCATACGACTTATAACTCCAGAATTATATGATAGAAGTGCTCATGAAGTGTTTCCCCCTTATCGAAGTATTGAACATTTAATGGCTACTTGGAAAAGATGCCCAACTCTGAAACTATACAGACACAAGCTCAGGTGCATCATTAGTTAATTAATTTAGACAGACAAAATTTAAGATAAAAATAATAAACTGGACTTTAAAAGTTTGAAACCAGCATCAGTCAATTGTTTGACACATCAGACAGAACTACGTCCTAACCAAGAAGTAGCCAATAGATTGAGATTACAAATCCCAAAAGGTGTAAAAAAGATGTTCAACCAAATATTCAACACATTACTACATGATAATCCATGTTTCCAAGTAACCAACGCACACCTTAAGTGAAACATATCTGAAGGAGAAATGACAAAATGTATAGCTATGTATATATATATTTGGGGAAGGGAGGCGGGGGGGGGGGGGGGGGGGAGGGCGTGTAGATGTATTTGTATATGTCCTGATAAAAGACAGACTTAAAAATAGCAACTCATCAACACAGAAAAAGTAACAGCTGTGTAGAGGAATGAATAAACATTAATAAACATTAGTTGATAGGTAACCATAGCTTTATGTAATGAGTTATTCATGCAAGCAATTCTGCACCTATAGATAGAAGACTGAAGAAAGTTATACCTTTCACCTACAATAGTTGTCTTCTCATTGTAGACTCATTCTTCTTATCAACTTCTAGATCAGAGTACGAAAAAATTTCCTCAGGAACGGGACATAAATCAATACCAAAGTCGTCAAAATCATCCATTTCTTCACTCTACAAATAAGAAGGATGTCAGGACTCAGAACTGATAAAGAACTATATAACATGGTATTAAGCAATGCGAAACAGAAAATTAATAAATCTTATCGCTGAAGTTTTCTCAATTAAACAACAAGGCAGTATTTAATAGGAATCAGAATGCATTAAGCCATTAACAGAAAGATCAGCCTAAGTAAACTTGCACATAAAGGTGCTGAAGTTTTGGTAAAAATCATCCCTAAAGGACTTCTTTGTTTTTTTTAGTAACAATAACGAAATACTTACCAGTGTTTCAAAACAAAACAAACTACCTGGCAGGTTTTATGCCCATTTTCTTATAAGGGAAGGTGATAAAGCAAAGGAAAGGTAAAATATAACATATCTTGTCTCTCAGACATACCTTTTCACCAAGAATATTTGAACTCTTCATTCCCAATTTCTCAACTGAACCAATGGGTCTGCCAAAAGTAAAATCCATAAGAAAAACACCAAGAGATATTTTACAACGTAGAAATCTATCTAATAAAGTGAAGGTCATGTCAAAAACACCACAAATAACAATTCAAAGTGGTATTCACACTTATAGTAAAAGAAACAATTTGTTCAGGATGTTCTGAAGTATAAAGAGAATAAAATGTAAACTATGCAATGACAACCTTAAAATTGAAACACCAACAATTTTGCACCGTTAGTATTATACTTAAAGAATGTACCATCTTCCTCACAATTGGAAGTCATACTATGGATGACACAAAATTGACCAAAAATCATTGCCTTATCTCAACTTCACCCCTCTTTTGTTTGGCCCTATGTATTTAATTGGGTCCATAAACTTTTTCATTGATTTGGGAGAATGGTAATTCAGTCCAGTTAAAACATAGTTGTCTTGCAATTCTAACAACTACAATCAGACCAAGAGCGAGCTTATCCTGTCAAAATTCTCCAAGCCTGAGTAGTCACAAACTCGCCTCAATTTCACCAGAAATATATGAAAAATAGTATTCAATTTAGGACTATTTCAAGGTGCTCAACAGTACAATAGAATATTCGGAGCGGTTTTGGGCTTCCATGCATATCAAATCCTCTGAGCGTTACAGGCACAACATATAAATTTGTCTTTAACCCTTTTCGCAAGTACCATAATGGTAGTACAACGATAACTGAAAAGAAAAATATGCTTTTGCTCATGACACCCTGCCACTCTGGTCGCATAAATAGGGAAAGGGAAGTATCTCAGTCTCCTATCAAACTTCTCAAGCCTCAAATAAATCTCCATTCCTCAAGTATCAGAGGCCTTAGATTTACCACACTTCAAAATTAACTTCTTTGCTAAAATTCTAGGAAGCAAGAATACGGGTGCAAAGACAAATGTGAGCGACACGGGGATACGAGGGTTTGTCAAATTTTAATATGCACAAATTTAATGTGTGTGTGTATATATATATATTTGTATAATTATAAATAAGATAAAAAAATATAACTAAAAAAACAACAAAGCAAGATTAACTGAAACGAATGAAACTTCAGGGACTGGGTTTGAAAACATTACCAAATTGTGGACAGACTTAAAAAATTAGGAATAAGTAGGAGGGATCTAACTGTAAAAATAAATATTAGTAATACAGATAAGAATAAGATTGTGTGAAATGTGTGGCTCATATGTTTACACGAATACTTAATTATGTTCACAAATAACAAAGTATAGCGCATATTTGTGCACATACGGCTCTTCCACACAGTACAAATCAAATACACATGAAGACGGAAAAGGGAAAAATAATAGTGTGTCCCTTTGTCTGAAACGCAAAGAGAAGAAAGAGAAAGGTGCAGAGGAGAGGGGAAATAAATAAGAGATACGAAACTAAATAGCGGCCTCTGTCCTTCCCCTCTTTTTCGAAGCAGCCTTAAAAGGTATTTCTCCTTCCTATTTGGCTGATAATTTCCTCCCTACCCTCCCTCTTTTTGGGGGGATACGGCAATTGCCGCATCCCATGCGCACCCCCCAAAAAATTTCTCTTTAATATGACAATGTATAAACGTTTCCATCCATGTTACTTGGAATAACATTGATGCGCCCAAATTTCTTCATTTTAAGAAGTAAATATTTAGAGAAACAATGGAAAACCAATGGCAGTGACAACTTTATCAATCCATGTTTGATCTACTGTTGTATGTCATTTAAAGTTTAGTTATTCAACCATGATCAGGTAGCGTGCATAGTGTTCCCATTGATATTTTGCTTGAATTGACTATACTAAGAATTTATTCGCGAAATTGTCTTGTATATACATGTCCGTCGGCCTAAGGCAATATATCGCATTTTTGTCCAACCTAATGTGATAAGTGTACCTCATCCTTGTTTGAGAGTGTCTGGACTATGCCAAGTTATGTTTTGCGGGAAGTTCTTGTGGTCAAAGAGGAAAGATCAGGCCTTCGTCAATTTTTCATTTTGTACGTATAGATCATTTGATTATATTTAATACTTAGGTACCGTCTTGACAACACTTTTGTCAAGTACAATCTTAAATTCTTTATTTTTCTAATTTACGTAAAAACCCGAAGTAGAAATGAAAGTAAAATAATACTATTAAAAGTGTTCCCAAAATGAGCCTTAATTCTTCTTTATGATGGTATTTTTCACTTCCTTATTTATTTTCTAACATATGGTATTCCTTTTTTACATTGCAATGAACACGTGCACTTCCTTTGGATAAATTGTTAGTTATTACTGCTTCCTGGTTTCTTAGCACTAGTAGGAAATTGTTAGTTATTACTGTTTCTTTGTTTTTGGAGTATTCTTTACTTCACAACACCAAAACCCTATGCTTTAGCAGGTTGTTTTATTTAACTCCTTTTTTGTCCTTTGTACATATGGAAAACAATAGGAGACTCTATGGAAAATTTACTAGTTATTTCTTAAAACTCAACTCAAAAGTCTTTTCACCAAAACTATTTGGGGTAGGCTAAAAATGAATCCAACATGTAAGCGTAAATGACAAAATATTTCTTAATAAAATTTTAGAAGTATTTTTTAGATTTTAAAAGACAAACGTCAAATAAAGCTTTATACTGATGACATATGGATCAAGATCAAACTTGTTCCAAGTAGTTTTAAATTATACGCCCACTTACTTGGTATATATTAACTAGAAAGATTTCAATAGCAATTAGCTATTTAATTTTGTTTTATTGAAAATATTTTTAAAAATCCATATTCAAGGTTCGTCATTTATGTTAGTACGTCATATGTATTATCCGGAGTTTTAGGAAGTCTTTTATTTTATTTTAGGGAGTTGCTAAAGGGTTGAGTTGAGTTTACTGAGTTGGTACATTCATTTATGCTCATTACAGAAACAAAAAGGGTTACCATATAATAATATTAGTAAGCAAATTAGGAAGTAGAAGAAAACTAGAATAAGGAAAGATGTTATACCCCAGATGCCCTTAAAAACAAAATGAAATCATGATGGTCTTTTCCCTTTTCCCTACAAGAACTTTCCACAAAACTTAGCACCACAATCATACATTTCCATAAGGGATTTAAGAAAATCTCAAACAATGATTATATCTAGGTACACTTCATCAGTTAGCTCGAAGCAATAACATATCTTGCTTCTTCTGTTGATTCCCTATGCCCACATGCCTATACAAGACAAATTCTCTAATAAATTCCCCATAAGACCAAGTCAAGCTACGTACCAATTGCAACACCCATGCAAGCATGCTAAACCTGGTCTCAACCCTAAATCCGTCCACATAACAAGAGCAAACCATGCCTCGATGATTAAAGCTCTTTGACTGTCCACTGTTCCCACAGATTCTTATTTCTTATACAATAATAAGAATACTCTCATAAAATTCTAAAAATTAAAAGGGGAAAAGAAGTGTTCAACTTAAGTAAAGTAAAGTAATTTGCGAAAAACTTACAGAGCCGAAGGCACCGATCCTGCTGGAACTCTTTTAATAATTACACTCGAATTGCTTGGAATTTGAAAACTATCGTCATTGTAATCTGAGTCCAATCAAAATTAGCAATCAAAAACACCAAAGTTGAAAACTTTAATTACCCTTACATGCATACATATACATATATACAAACAATTTTTTACAATTTTTTATATGTTGCATAATGTAAATGATCAATTTTGCTAAATTTGAGATGCTGATCATAACACAATAAAATTCAAAAACTTAGTAATCTAACTTAGCAAAAAAAAAAAACTTGGTAATCTGCACCACAATAATATATATCCATAAACGAATAATTAGCTGAATTTTTTGAGATGGGGCATATGATTAAAGGAAAACGGAGAGAGATAGAAAGACCTCGACCGGTGACGGGATCAGAGAAGACAAGATCGAAGTCTTGACAGAGGTTGAGGTTTTTGTGACGGATGATCTTTGACCTAAGCTCCCGAACCGAGATTGAAGGTCGACCTCTGATGTCTACCGAATCGAAGCTCACGGAGCTTCTGAATTTGAATCGTATCGACATGATTTTACTGAGTCAAATCGGCGAATTCAACTAGTTTTCTATATCATCAAGGACTTATACTAAATATTGTGAATTGTGTTTATGCATATACGAGTATATATACTAGTTGCAAGTAAAACCGCAAGTTAATTAGTGCGGAGATAATTTAGGAATGAGAGAAAAAGTAAGAGATAAAAATACAAATTAGTGTTATGAGAAAAAAAAATGTAATATTTTAAAAAAAAATTATACTGATACAGTTTTATGAAAGGTATGTTGGTAGTTTTTCTTTCCCTCCTTAATTATCCCTTTTATATGTATTTTTGATATTTTTATATGTTTCATCTCATATAAAAATGGGACTCATTATACTCAGATGATTATATAAAAATATCAAAAATACATATACATGTGAAAATATTAGTTCCCTAATTATATTATTTGTTAAAATATTAGTTCCCTAATTATATTTTTTAATACTCGTGACTTGCACGGACTATTTTTAATATATCACAAATCTTACAATACTCTAGTAGGAATACTTTGTGTTTTTGTGTTCAGGTTTGATAATGTTATATATTTTCTTAATGCTACGTTTGGATTAGAGTAATGAAGGTGATAATAGAATGAAAAAAATTGTGTTTAGACCATTCTTATTTCTCTCAAATTTATGAATTTTATTCTTAGGGGAGGAATAATATAGAATAATTTATTCCATCTATAATAGAATAAATCATTTCACTTTTTATTTTATTATTTCAATTCAAACGTAACATTAGTGTTGTATTTATGTGTATTACTTTGTTTCCAAATTCACTAATAACAGGGATCTTAATTCACCACAAACCGGATAGAGATCCCTTATTTTGGCCTCGACAAGGCATATATATGGGTCGGGGCAAAAAAAGACTCTCCCAACATATTCCCCGATGTATATGTTTTTTTAGTGATTTTCATAATATATTTTTACATTTATGTCCTAAAAAGCATAGACACGCTCTGAAAACTCTCGAATTCGCTCCGACACGCACCCAACACGTGTCTGTGATTTTCCTTTTTTTATTTTCTTTTTTTTTAAACTCGGACACATACCTTGGACACATCCCGACTTGCCTTGGACACGCAAGGGACACGCCTAGCTAGGGCTGCCTAAAATGGGTACTCATGCAATTGGTAATTTTTAAAGCTAATTTTTCGAATTGGTACCTTTGAATGGACTTTATAGTGTAGGTTGCATATGTTAATATGTTAAAAATTTGTATATGGACCATGTGAGCTGCCTAAAATGGGCATTTTATAAATTTGTTGAATTTTTTTTATCATGCTTTATTAATAATTAAATTTATTTATTGTAAAAAATACATTTATATTATTAAATATATATATATATATATATATATATATATATATATATATTTGAATGTGTCGCCGACGTATCGTCTCATGAAAAATGTAGTTTCTCGTGTCGCGTATGGTGTCCGAGTGCTTTAGTTTATGTATATACTAGAAACATTATGTATTTTATATATATATATATATATATATATGTGTGTGTGTGTGTGTGTGTTTTTGAAACTTATAATTTTATTTTGTATATAAATATATTGTATTCATAATATTATATATATATATATATAATTTCGGACCCAGTATGGAAGTCGTTTGGAAGATGCAAGCTCAAGTTATGAAAAATTAAATGTAAAATTCGTGCTCAAGTAAAAGAAGAAAAGGAAAAAGATTCCCACACTTAGAAATATCAAAGAAAATACAAGTTTTTCAAAGGGTGATAGTTGTCACAAATAAATATTCGGTTCGATGGAGATGACAACAGAGGTGGTTACAAGTGTAGAAGATATTGGAAGATTGGAGGATTCACGACTTTATCTAACTAAACTACTCAATAATACCTCTCAATTTTAGTGTTTTTACAATATTATATGCGACTACTCCATCGTGTTTAATTCAAAATATAAATTTGATTCTGTACTACTTTGTGCCAGCCAGAAGATCATGATCAGTTTTTAACAATCCAATTTAAATGGTATATGGACGGGTTATTGTCCATATACATGCTAAATGTGTTTAGTATATTAGCTTCATCATACATGTTTCATGTATTTGGTCAATTGGCTACTAATGAAACTCTAAGGTCACGTTGGTTTGCAAGAGATTATAATTCTAAGACCATGGATTAAAATCACAAAATTATAATTTTTTGTGACGGATGATCTTTGACCTAAGCTCCCGAACCGAGATTGAAGGTCGACCTCCGATATCTACCGAATCGAAACTCTCGGAGCTTCTGAATTTGAATCGTATCAACATGATCATTTTCGAGACAAGCGAATTCAACTAGTTTTCCATATCATCAAGGATTTATACTAAATATTGTGAATTGTGTTTATGCATGTTTATATATACTAGTTGCAAGTAAAAATCGCAACTTAATTAGTGCGGAGATAATTTAGGAATAAGAGAAAAAGTATGAGATAAAAAAAAAGATTAGTATTATGAGATAAAAAAATGTAATGTTTTTAAAAAATTATAGTGTTACTCATTATATCCAGAAAACTATGTGAAAATATCAAAAATACATATACATGTGAAAATATCAATTCCCTAATTATATTATTTCAATACTCGTGATTCGCACGGACTATTTAATATATATATATATATATATATATATATGTGTGTGTGTGTGTGTATTTCGTTTTTAAAAACTTAACTGTGTTATTTTACATGAATAATAAGTATGCTAGAGTAATAAGTACAGTTTACATGAATAATTTCAATTTACATAAATAATTATATGAAAGAAACATGATGTAAACCAATAGAGTATTGTGTCAATAATTTGAAAGTAAATCGGTAGAGAAAAACTAAGACAGGCGACATAATTGATAGGGGAAAAAGAGAAGAGAGAAAAGAATCAGGTGGGAAAAAAGGTATACTAGTTGAATTTAAATTTGTGTGGTTTTGGAGTATTTATTGTAATTATATATATTTATATATTGGTCAATAATTTTAATAATATTTATAATTCTTTTGTTATTTTTAAAATTTTGTCTCTCCTGAGAGTGAACATGGTAACTTTCAACTTTACGACCATTATATACTCCCTAAATTTTAACCTATAAGTTTGTTATTGCCCTTTGAAAGTCATTTTAGGACGTTTTGATTAAAACCTAAAATTGAGACGATTCATCAAAAATTATGATCAAAAATCTTATAATGAGTAGTACTATTTAGAAAGTTAATTACAATATCATCATTGTATTGACTAAAACACACAAAATTCATATCAATTTTAAATTTAAAAATGTTTTAAGTTGACTTTCAAAAGTTAATAACGAATTTTTACATAATTTCATATTTTTGCATGATTATTACATCTGTACGGTACAATTATTAAGTTGACGATCAAATGATATTGTATTAGAAATGACTTAATACAAGATCAAATTTGATCTTTAAAAGTTAAAATTTGGGATATTTTTGGATTTAAAATTGATGTGATTGGTTTGCCTTTTGAAAGTAATAAATCTTAATGGTTTCTTAACACAGTTTATAATTTTCATAATTTATATCAATTTTGAATTTAAATATATATTAAATTAATTTGAAAATGTCCAAATTGATATATTAGCATAAATGATTTAATTTCAAAAATTCAAGTTGTTCATCTCTAGCTAGTTGGTTTTTCTCCTCTCGTTTAGTTATTTCTCACTGATTCAAGAAAATAATTGTACGAAATTAAACATATAAGCATGTAGACGGGTAACCATGAATGCATATGCATGCAAGAACGAGCTAATGTTAACACACCTATGCTAGCGTTTGGATTGAAGGAATAAATGTATGAATAGAATGACTCATTTCTATGGGATAAAAAAAATTATGTTTGGTTGCGATTGGAAAGAATTGAACCATTCTTTTTTTTTGCCATTTTCGACTGAAATTTAACAAAAGAATTGAACCATTCTTTTTTTTTGCCATTTTCGACTGAAATTTAACATTCTTGCCCAATGTTAACGCCAAGTTTGCCGGCGCGTCCAATCACCGAATCCACGCGCCTAAACCTGCACAGTAACGAGGCACAAGCAAAGTTTGACGGCTTGGGCCGCCGGGTGATAGTTCCGGTATGAGAATGAGTACAGGCTGATCACAAGATTAACAATGGAGGCAACAGTATTTAATGCTCAAGTGGGTATTACCTGTTACCATTAGGTCAATCCTTGTATTTATAACCATTCTTACCACCTCTAGAGTCCATGTCCCAGTCGGATTAGGACTCCTAATCATGGCAGTTACCATTGTTTGGGTTCAACGCAATCTCCTTTAAAAGTGCAAGTTGGCAGTTATCCAACCACTTGCCTTATAGGAGTTGGTATGTAGATATGATTAGGGTTTCAGTCCTTAACCATTTAGACTCCTTGTTGCTTCGGACTCCATCTGAGGAATGACCCTTCGGTACGGGCCTTATATACTGATCTGGACTCCGGCCCGAAGGGCTCGGTAGTCCGATCCCGATCATCATCAATTTAGTCTAGACTCCGGCCCGAAGGGCTAGGTAGCTCGATCCAGACATCACCAGTTGGGTCTGGGTTCCGGCCCGAAGGGCTCGGATACCCGATCCCAACCTCTGCTACTCCGGGTTTGGCTTCGGCCCATTGGGCTCGATGATCCCTTCTCGGCCCAGGCCTTCAGTCCATGTAGGGGTCTGTGGATTATATCCGAACATTGCCCCCCAGTCTCTCATTACAATAAGCCTTTAATGGGATATTTAAGGAGAGATTTGAAGAGACGCCTGGTAATCCAACCGACCTATTTAATGCTGTACACGTTACCCCATAAATGAACGGCCCACCGCTATTATTAGGCGCCTCTCGAGATTCGTGCAGCGATTAGTATAAATACCCCCTCCTTGTCACAACTGTTACTTTTTACGAAATCTTCTTTTCTAAGCTCATTTCAAAAACTTTTTTCGACAATTGCGATTTCTGGCGAGAGAGTTCACCTACTCCGACTAAGCCCCTCCCAACCTCAAATCACCCTATTCTCCACACTTTTCTGTTCTAATGGCCGATTCTAGCATCGTTCCAGCTGCCTCCACCACTGATCTGACTCCCATTCCAGTTGATATGGCTGCCACCGTCACCATCGCCAGCACCGACTTGGTGCCGGTCGATTTATCGGAAGATCCTGCTGGCGGTACCACCGATGACACTGAAGCCGGAATTCGGGCTGCCTACCGTTCCGAGGTTGATTTCTCCCATATCAACACCAAATCCACCATCACTCTCACCCAACTTTCTGACGCTCGGTCACTTTTCAACATTCCTCAAGAGTACAAGCTTCGGGTGCCAAGGCCCGAGGAGAGGATGTTCTGGCGCCCCGAAGGCAAGTGGGTGGCCATCCCAACATATGCTCTGAGGTATGGGGTCTGCTTCCCACTTCACGAGTTCATTGTGTCCTTTCTCTGCTTTGTGGGGATCGGATTCGCATAGCTTGTGCCGAACTCGTATATCCACTTAGTAAGCTTCATCGCCATCTGTCAAGAACTAGGGGTCACCCCTGGTCTTGATTTTTTCTTCGTATTATTCTCGGTCAGCAAGTCCAAGGAGCCTGGTTTTCGTCAGCTGAACGGGTCTCTGGCAGAGCCACTTTTGCCAGAACCCCCTCTAGCAACAAGGGATGGCATAATCAGTAGATGTACGTCAAGGGGACGGATCTACAGCTCCTCCCGAACTGGTCGTCTCCCCATGATACCATTATGAAAGTGACCACCTTCCCAACTGCCCGAAGGGATGAGTTCTGCACTTTCTACGGGAAGGTGAAGGAGACCATGTGGAGCCTAGATACTCTAGCCGATGAGGTGTGGCTGTACAAGCATGGATGTAAGC
This sequence comes from Panax stipuleanatus, assembly GCA_020205555.1. Classification (NCBI taxonomy): domain Eukaryota; kingdom Viridiplantae; phylum Streptophyta; class Magnoliopsida; order Apiales; family Araliaceae; genus Panax; species Panax stipuleanatus. The sequence continues at coordinate 13,564,256 of CM035125.1, read as the reverse complement.
ATTCAATCCCGATTTCACTTGTCTTTTCCTTTCTTTCTGATTTGTCTTATTGTGATTTCTGATGTGTGTAATTTCCATTTGCAGTGACCATCTTCAAGCCGAAGTGGGCCGATAAGTCTCTTTCCTCCCTCCCCGTTCGGTCCGGCCCGATCTGCCTACCCCTTGGGGATGGTGCCACCGAAGGGGAGACAATCCCGATCTCTGAGCTCTCCGTGGACTCCTCTCCTGCTCCCCCAAAGGATGTCACACAGATGTCTCAGGCTGAGAAGGTGGCTTTGCTGAAAAAGGGAAAGAAGAGGGTTCTGACCAAGGCCCCCCCTAAGCCATCTTCTCAGAAACCAAAGGTGTTGAAGTCGGCTCGTCCACCAGCTCCCGAAGTGAAAGTCCTTGAGGATCCCGAGGAAACCGAAAACGAAGCTCTCGAACCTCACCCCAAGAGATTGAAGCAGAAGTTGGTGGATGAGCCCAATCTCCAGGTTATCCCGGCTGCTGCTCCTACGCCTGTTGCTGAGGTTGATCCCTCCCCCAAAGCCGGTCCGTCCTCTGCGTCCAGTACATCCAAGAGGTCGCCTCCGACAAGCTTTTGACCGAAGAGTCCCTCTGAAGTATTCCCCTTTGATGCCCTGGATCATTTCAAACTTCCAGGAGATGATGCCCGGTTCAAGGGGCATTTTACCGAGGGCCTCTTGGTCTCTTATATTAAGGCTGAGTGTCAGGTAATTCCGAAGGCCTTAAACTCTGTGCTTTGACTCCTTTATTTTGACTATTCTGTTAGATCATAAGTAACGCTTGTTTTCTCCCTTTGTTACAGGCCAATGCGATATTTGCCCGAGTTATCCCTCCTCTTGCCAGGGCTGCCCAAAGTGACGTTCAGCTTTGGAGTGAGGCAGAGATGCTGAAGGCTGAGCTCGGAGTGTATCGGCTGATCTATTAAAGGAAAAGGAGGATCATGCCGATACTCGAAACAAATTGTCTTTCGCCGAGCGTCAGGCCAGCGAACACCAGCGACTCCATCACAACATCCAAAAGGAGTTCGTTGGCCTTGACAAGTTCAATAAACAGCTCCTCGAGGAGAGGACACTTCTGAAGGAGAGGGATCTGGACCAGTAGAATGCCCTTCTGATCCTCCAGAGTCAAATTTCTAAAATGCACGCCCAGCAGATAGTATTGATGAGGGAGAATTCAGCTCTGGAGTCAGAACGCGTCGATGCCATACAGCGAGCTGTTCAAGAATACCGAGAGTCTCCCGAACTCCGTGATATGATCATGGCCCAGTTTGCTGAAGGCTATGACGCTCATCGGAAGAGTGCTCGAGGTAAGATGATTGCCGCTGGTTTAGATGCTACTGTCCTTGATTCCTCCGATGGAGAGTCTGCTGATGAGGGTGAGGCTTCTGAGGCCGAAAATGAAGTTCCCGATGCAGAGGATGAAGCCCCTCTAGCCGATGATGAAGCCCCTCTAGCCGATGATGAAGCCCTTTAGTTGTATTTAGGATTTTCCCTTGTAAATTTTTTTTGTCTTTTTTATTTCTTTTGTAACTAGTCCGATCGGGTCTGAGTGTGACTTTGTCTGATCAGTTAAGTTGTTTGTGACTTTTCTGATCAGGTCTTTGTTCATTGTCAGCCCGATGGGTTTTGTAAAAGTTTCAAATATAAATGAAGTACAAAAATTTTCGAAGGGAAACCCAGTCTATTTTATTGATGCTTGAAGTAATTTGCACAAGTCATAAGAAAGAATTACATAACTTCTCACAGATAATATTTTCTAAGTCTTCCAGCATGCCATGTATTCTTTATGTCTGTGTCATCCATTGCTCGAAGCCGATAGGAACCAGGCTTCGGCACTTCTGTGACGCCCCCAGAATTGGTCCAATCAACCCAACCCATTCTGAGTCGCCAAATACATGGTACAGAAATCAAATACAATCTTTTATATCAAACAGTCGTGCAAAATACAACCACACAACTGTGAGTGTCCATACAGACATGTAGAAAATATTAATATTCAAACTAAGTCCTCATTACATTTATTATCACACTATTTAAAAAATATATAGTGAGGACTTCTACAGCTCTAACTCGGACCATCACTCAATTCCCTGACTAGTACCCGCAATATTCTCATTACCTGAAGAGAACAATGGAAGAAAAGGATGAGCTCAACTAGCCCAGTAAAGAATATTATGACTAAGATAATGAATAATAAATTATCGTTAGTCTTCAACAAATCAGATAAAATATTATGGACAACAAGTTTTAGATCAACAACTGCAGCGGAAATAACAATTCATTAGAAGAGTTAGGTAGAGAATGATGTCTACTATCTTCTATGATTTAAAGTCCATCATCAATACTTTATCCCTGTAACATCAATCAATGTATATCTCAAATCAACTATTCATCTTTGCACTATAGGCTAAAGATATTCATTTGTATCACCAGTGGTCATGTTCATCTCAACACCTGTCCATCTTTGCACTACGGGTCAAATATATTCATTAAGTAATCATCTTTGCACTACAGGCCAAAGATATTCATCAAATAATCATTCATCTTTGCACTACAGGCTAAAGATATTCATTTGTATCATCATTTAAGACTGAGGATGATGAAAAATAATATAAAAACGAATCCAGTGAGATAAAGAACAAAAATTAGGGATTTGTAATTTAGTTTATCCAAGTTCATGAATACTCCGTAATAATCAATTGTGGAGCAAAATTCAAGAATGAAGTTCAAAACTTGGATTCAATCAAAGATAAAAAAAATATATTTTTTTATCGTGAATAGTAACTCGTGAATAGTAATCCGTGAATAGTAACTTGTCATAAAAAGATGAAAATTTCATAACAAGTTCAGACCAATATTCCAGTGAAATAATATTTCGTACGAGTATGAATGAATATATGAAACTGTAATTGGATTTTCACTCGTCATGCGGTAATCCGCGTAGACAGATCATTTCCACAATTTAATAGAAATGAATACGAAGGGTGATTCACCACGCATGCGGTAATCCGCGTAGACAGGTTATTCCCACAGATTATTAAGGAATTGAATGAATACAAAAGGTTTTCACCAGGAATGCGGTAATCCGCGTAGACAGGTTACTCCCACAGATCAAATAAGAATGAATACGAAGGGTTATTCACCATGCATGCGGTAATCCGCGTAGACAGGTTACTCCCACAGATCAATAAAGAATAGAGTAACAACCCTTACGAATATTGAAAGAAAATAACATTCTTTATGAATACAAAAGAAATAATACCCCTTACCTCAGTAGAATATTGAATACTGGAATAGTGTAGTAGCAGAATACTCTTCTTCTTTCTCTCTCTATAATTTTTCTCACTATTATAACTTTGCTTTTCAAGAATGGTGAGAAATGAATGAAATTATCTTGCTATTTATAGGCTAGAAAAAGGTTGGTTAATTACACTTTAATACCTCCATCTTTGCCTAAATTTTTAATTTAGTCCCTCAAGTTTATAAATCTTGCACCTCCACCCCTGCAACGACCCACCAACTATTTATTATCCACCAATAAGTGGATCCCACATGTTAACCACCCATTAATTGCTCATTTATCCGATTAATTCTCCGTTTGGTCAATTTAACATCCGAAAATCAACTATTATCGAAATAAATGTCGATTTCTACTAACATTAATATTTCCAACACAATGAAAATATTTTTATCAACCATTCATCAATTATTATTTAAATTAATATTACAGAATCACAATAATGACAACCAGGTCGTTCCCAGGAAAGAAGGGGCCTTTTGATAAAGATTTCTTCTTATTGGCGCGCAATTAACTAACCTCTTTCCTAGACAGAACTTTCTAGACATTGTCAATAATGCTATCTAATAATATCATTTAAATAATATAACTGACCATTATTGATTTAATAATATAAAATATTGTGCAGATGATACCGTGATAATAATTGAATCAATATATTGTGCAACAACTACTGTAGCAATTATTGAATACTGAGTGACTTCTTACATAAGCATCAATAATCAAAGATATTGTGCAATACCGTGTGCTACTTTGCAACAACGCGTATTACTATATTTTTATCACCGGGTATTTTAACAGTTTAGCGGTAAAAGTTTTGCCGTGAAAATGTTATTTCTGTCGCTTTCTATATCCGACAATTATTCTGTTGTGGGGTCCACCAATGACTGCGCCGTCGTACGAATATTCTCCGACAAAAGAATATTCCCCGACACAACGAATATGTTATGACCACTTGCTTACTTTGTAAAATTTGCACATTCCACCCATAACTTACCACCTTTATCAAATCAACATCTTACTCTTTCAAAATAATATATAGAGAAAATTAAATCTTTATTCATAAAAGTTGGGGTCTTACAACCTCCCCTCCTTATGAAATTTCGTCCTCGAAATTGACGTACGTACCTGGTATGTCGAAAAGGTGAGGATACCTCGCTTTCATTTTCGATTCTAACTCCCAGGTCATTTCCTCGATATCATGGTTCCTCCACAAAACTTTAACTTGAGGTATAATCTTCGAGCGTAGGACATATTCCTTCTTATCCAAGATCTTGACAGGTACCTCCTCGTACGTTAAATCTTCGGCTATCTCGTCTGGTTCTAACTCAATAATGTGGTTTGGGTCTTTCACATATTTACGTAACATGGATATGTGAAAAACGTTATGAACACGAGACATGCTTGGAGGTAAAGCGAGTCTATAGGCCACCTTTTCCACTCGGTCAAGGATCTCATATGGACCCATGAATCGTGGATTGAGCTTTCCTCTCTTCCCGAATCTCGTAACTCCTTTCCATGGAGCAACACGTAACAATACATGATCTCCGACATTAAATTCTACGTCTCTTCGATGAAGATTCGCATAACTCTTTTGTCGATCTTGTGCCGTTTGTATACGTTGTCGGATTATATGAATCTTTTCCGTAGTCATACACACTAACTCCGGTCCCAACAATGTTGCTTCACCCACCTCGTCCCAGCATACTGGAGAACGATACTTTCGTCCATATAACGCCTCGAATGGAGCCATGCCTATACTTGCCTGATAACTGTTATTGTAGGAGAATTCCACCAATGGTAGGTACTTGTCCCAACTCCCTTTGAAGTCTAGAACACAGAGTCTCAATAGATCTTCAAGAGTTTGAATAGTCCTTTCCGATTGCCCGTCAGTTTGAGGATGATATGCAAAACTGAATCGTAGATCGGTGCCCATAGCTTTCTACAAACTGACCCAAAATCGTGAAGTAAATCTTGGGTCACGATCCGAAACTATGGATACTGGTATGCCATGCAATCTCACAATCTCATTTATGTACATATGAGCAAGTCGTTCCAGTGAATAAGTCTCTCGTATAGGCAAGAAATGAGCAGACTTGGTTAATCTATCAACAATAACCCAAATTGCATCTATGCCTTGAGAAACCTTGGGAAGACCCGTAACGAAATCCATGGTAATGTGTTCCCACTTCCATTTTGGAATCTCAAGTGGTTGCAATGGACCCTTTGGCACTTGATGCTCCGCCTTGACACGTTAACATGTTAAACGCCTCGAGATAAACTCCGCGATCTCTCTCTTCATATTGCTCCACTAAAATGTATGTCGAAGATCACGATATATTTTGGTACTTCCAGGATGGATTGCAAACGGTGTGTTGTGTGCTTCCATCATGATTCTATACTTCAAATCAGAATCGTTTGGAACACAAAGTCTGGAGTTGACTCGAAGTATTCCTTCTTCATCGATTCTTGCTTCTGGAATAACACCTTCTTGCACCTTCTTCTTCATCTTCATTAGCTCCGGGTCTGTAGCTTGATCAGCTTTAACTTTATCAATCAAAGCTGGTTCTAAGCGTAAACTTGACATCATCATATGGGTCCCCGGAGTCTTGAACTCTATCTCCATCCTTTGTAAGTCACACAAAATGGGCCTTTGTGTTAACAGCATCGCACTCATTCCCGCATATGATCTTCTACTTAACGTGTCTGCTACCACGTTAGCTTTTCCAGGATGGTATTGGATGGTATGGTCGTAATCTTTCAACAGCTCAAGCCAACGTCGTTGCCGCATGTTGAGTTCCTTCTGGATAAAGAAATATTTGAGGCTCTTATGATCTGTATAGATCTCCACTTTCTCCCCATACAGGTAGTGTCTCCAAATCTTCAATGCAAAAATGACTGCTGCCAACTCTAGATCATGAGTAGGATAATTCCTCTCATATTCTTTGAGTTGTCATGAGGCATAGGCTATGACTTTCTCATGTTGCATGAGAACACATCCTAACCCTTTGCCCGAAGCATCGCTGCAAATGACAAATCCATCCGAACCAGATGGTATCGTCAGAACAGGTGCCGAAATGAGTCTCCTCTTGAGCTCTTGAAAGCTCTTCTAGCATTCCTCGTTCCATACGAATTTTGTATCTTTCCTAGTCAGCTGAGTTAATGGAGTAGCGATTCGAGAAAATTCTTCCACGAATCTCCGATAATAACCAGCTACGCCCAGAAAGCTACGTACTTCGGTCACCGACTTAGGTTGCTCCCAACTTTGTATTGCTTCAATCTTTGCCGGGTCAATAAATACTCCATGTTTTGATACCACGTGCCTAAGGAATGCTACTTCCTCAAGCCAGAACTCGCATTTCTTCAACTTGGCATAAAGCTTGTTATCACGAAGCCTTTGAAGTACTAGCTTTAAGTGGTGCTTATGATCTTCACGGCTTTTAGAATAGATGAGGATGTCATCAATAAAGACAACCACGAACTGATCCAAATATTCCTTGAATACACGGTTCATCATATCCATGAAAGCAGCAGGAGCATTAGTCAACCCAAAAGACATGACTAAGAATTCATAATGCCCGTATCGAGTTCTGAAAGCAGTCTTTGGAATATCCTCAGTTTTAATCTTTAACTGATGATATCCAGAACGAAGATCGATCTTTGAAAAGAATTGTGCTCCTTGCAATTGGTCGAACAGGTCATCAATACGAGGTAGCGGATACCTATTTTTAATGGTGACATGGTTCAACTCCCGATAGTCAATACAAAGTCGCATACTCCCGTCCTTCTTCTTTACGAATAAAACAGGAGCACCCCAAGGAGATGTACTAGGACGAATGAAACCGATGTCTAACAACTCCTGTAGTTGGACCTTTAACTCCTGAAGTTCAATAGGAGCCATTCGATATGGGGTTTTAGAAATGAGTTTTGTACCGGGTTCAAGGTCAATAAAGAATTCAACTTCACGTTCTGGGGGTAGACCGGGAAGTTCTTCAGGAAATACATCAGGAAACTCATTAACAACAGAAATATCATTCAAATCTGACGTATTCTGATTTAAATCAGTGACATGGGCTAAGAAAGCTTGACATCCGTTTTTCAATAAACGAATAGCTTTATGACTTGAAATGACATTGATTGATTTTAGTGGTTTGGTTGTTTGAATTCGCACAACAGGTTGGTTAGGAATATGAAAACTAACAACCTTACGAAAACAATCAATTTTGGCATGATAAGTGGTTAACTAGTCAATTCCTAAAATCACGTCAAATGCAAGTATTTTCAAAGATATAAGATCAACAGGTAAGGTAAGGGTACCAATTTGAATCAAGCAAGATTTGTAAACTATAGATGTAACAAAAGTTTCTCCTAACGGAGTTTCAACAGATAAGTCAAAGTCTAACTTTTTAGGTGTCAAGTTCAAACGTTGAGCACAAGCAGGTGAAATAAATGAATGGGTAGCACCAGTATCTAACAAGGTATAAACTTCGCAAGAGTTTATGATTAGCTTACCCGTAATAACCTCTTTCGGGTTCCTTGTTTGTTGGGCAGTCACAACAAAAGCTCTTCCAGGAACTACCGACTTTGACTTGTCCGGAATAGCCTTAGGAATCACCATCCCCGCTGGACTTAGTTTCGCCATGGGACACACTCGAGCTATATGTCCTTCCTTTCCACAGTTATAACATACCTTAGATTGTTGTGTGCAGTTGGGACTGATGTGTCCCTCTTGCCCGCATTTATAGCATACGACTGGCGATCGTTCTCCTCCCCTAGAAACAGTTGGTGCTGCTGTCGACGTCTTCACGTTCTCATTGTTGTACCTTCTCTTCTTGAAATCTCCCCCCGACTCACTTTTTCTATTATCATGGTCACGATTACCACCGGAGTGGTTACCGCTTCTGTCATGATACTTTCCTCCTTGTTGGTTGTCATTGTTCCGATGACTGCTGCCACCGGTACGACCTTGGTTGTTGTCCTTTGGTTGAACGTAATCACTATCTCGTTCTAATAACTGGGCCCTGTTCACTACATCCGAATATAGAGAAAATTTGTGAGAAATGAGGTATTGACGAATCTCGGGTTTCAAACCTCTCAGAAACATCCGCGTCATACGTTCCTCATTCTCCACCAAATGAGGTGCAAATCGGGATAACTCCGCGAACTTAGCCTCGTACTGGGACACCGTCATGTTGTTCTGTTCGAGTCTGATAAATTCTACTTCCTTCATATGACGAATACTTTCTGGAAAGTACTTGTCATTGAACAGTTTTTGGAATTCCTCCCAAGACATCTTGAGTGCGGCAGGCTTGGTACGCTTCACGGATTCCCACCAGTAATCTGCCTCTCCGCGGAACATAAACGTGGCGAATGGAACCTTCTGTTTCTCCGTGCATCCCAAGATATCAAATATCTTGGTAATCTGCTTAACCCACGTCTCTGCCTTGATTGGATCTGGCTTTCCCTGAAACTCTGGTGGTCCCAACTCTTTAAACTGTTTGGCAGTGACAAGCCTCGAGTTATTATTTCCACCTGTATTATGAACACGAGTCTCCCTTGTTTGGTTTTGTATGAACTGCAAAAAACTTCTGAACATCCCGTCATTTATCATTTCTTCGGTAGGGTTATTTACAGGAGAATTGTTGCCTTCCTGTTGCACGTTTTCTTGGTTGGTGATTAAAGGTGTCTCAACGGTCTCATTCACTCCATTGTTTAAATTTTCAGCTGCCATTCTCAAATACTGCCACAAAACAAGGGTTAATCAAACAAATTAACATATCACATATTAACCCTATATTCCAACCGACCAATTAAATAACAATTAAGCTTAGGTAGGACACACACTAGCGAAGGATTTACTCGTCTCTCCCCTCCTAGTTCTATTCCCAGATCTCCGCCAGAGATCATATCCCTAAGCTCTGATACCAACTGTGATGCCCCCAGAATTGGTCCAATCAACCCAACCCATTCTGAGTCGCCAAATACATGGTACAGAAATCAAATACAATCTTTTATATCAAACAGTCGTGCAAAATACAACCATACAACTGTGAGTGTCCATACAGACATGTAGAAAATATTAATATTCAAACTAAGTCCTCATTATATTTATTATCACACTATTTAAAAAATATATAGTGAGGACTTCTACAGCTCTAACTCGGACCATCACTCCATTCCCCGACTAGTACCCGCAATATTCTCATTACCTGAAGAGAACAATGGAAGAAAAGGGTGAGCTCAACTAGCCCAGTAAAGAATATTATGACTAAGATAATGAATAATAAATTATCGTTAGTCTTCAACAAATCAGATAAAATATTATGGACAACAAGTTTTAGATCAACAACTGCAGCGAAAATAACAATTCATTAGAAGAGTTAGGTAGAGAATGATGTCTACTATCTTCTATGATTTAAAGTCCATCATCAATATTTTATCCCTGTAACATCAATCAATGTATATCTCAAATCAACTATTCATCTTTGCACTATAGGCTAAAGATATTCATTTGTATCACCAGTGGTCATGTTCATCTCAACACCTGTCCATCTTTGCACTACGAATCAAAGATATTCATTAAGTAATCATTTTTGCACTACAGGCCAAAGATATTCATCAAATAATCATTCATCTTTGCACTACAGGCTAAAGATATTCATTTGTATCATCATTTAAGACTGAGGATGATGAAAAATAATATAAAAACGAATCCAGTGAGATAAAGAACAAAAATTAGGGATTTGTAATTTAGTTTATCCAAGTTCATGAATACTCCGTAATAATCAATTGTGGAGCAAAATTCAAGAATGAAGTTCAAAACTTGGATTCAATCAAAGATAAAAAAAAAAAAAAAAAATTTATCGTGAATAGTAACTCGTGAATAGTAACCCGTGAATAGTAACTTGTCATAAAAAGATGAAAATTTCATAACAAGTTCAGACCAATATTCCAGTGAAATAATATTTCGTACGAGTATGAATGAATATACGAAACTGTAATTGGATTTTCACCCGTCATGCGGTAATCCGCGTAGACAGATCATTTCCACAATTTAATAGAAATGAATACGAAGGGTGATTCACCACGCATGCGGTAATCCACGTAGACAGGTTATTCCCACAGATTATTAAGGAATTGAATGAATACAAAAGGTTTTCACCAGGCATGCGGTAATCCGCGTAGACAGGTTACTCCCACAGATCAAATAAGAATGAATACGAAGGGTTATTCACCATGCATGCGGTAATCCGCGTAGACAGGTTACTCCCACAGATCAATAAAGAATAGAGTAACAACTCTTACGAGTATTGAAAGAAAATAACATTCTTTATGAATACAAAAGAAATAATACCCCTTACCTCAGTAGAATATTGAATACTGGAATAGTGTAGTAGCAGAATACTCTTCTTCTTTCTCTCTTTATAATTTTTCTCACTATTATAACTTTGCTCTTCAAGAATGGTGAGAAATGAATAAAATTAGCTTGCTATTTATAGGCTAGAAAAAGGTTGGTTAATTACACTTTAGTACCTCTATCTTTGCCTAAATTTTTAATTTAGTCCCTCAAGTTTATAAATCTTGCACCTCCACCCCTGCAACTACCCACCAACTATTTATTATCCACCAATAAGTAGATCCCACATGTTAACCACCCATTAATTGCTCATTTATCCGATTAATTCTCCGTTTGGTCAATTTAACATCCGAAAATCAACTATTATCGAAATAAATGTCGATTTCTACTAACATTAATATTTTCAACACAATGAAAATATTTTTATCAACCATTCATCAATTATTATTTAAATTAATATTACAGAATCACAATAATGACAACCAGGTCGTTCCCAGGAAAAAGGGGGCCTTCCGATAAAGATTTCTTCTTATTGGTGTGCAATTAACTAACCCCTTTTCTAGACAGAACTTTCTAGACATTGTCAATAATGCTATCTAATAATATCATTTAAATAATATAACTGACCATTATTGATTTAATAATATAAAATATTGTGCAGATGATACCGTGACAATAATTGAATCAATAATATGATATGCTGTGCAACAACTACTGTAGCAGTTATTGAATATTGAGTGACTTCTTACATAAGCATCAATAATCAAAGATATTGTGCAATACCGTGTGCTACTTTGCAACAACGCGTATTACTATATTTTTATCACCGGGTATTTTAACAATTTAACGGTAAAAGTTTTGCCGTGAAAATGTTATTTCTGTCGCTTTCTATATCCGACCATTATTCTGTTGTGGGGTCCACCAATGACTGCGCCGTCGTACGAATATTCTCCGACAAAAGAATATTCTCCGACACAACGAATATGTTATGACCACTTGCTTACTTTGTAAAATTTGCACATTCCACCCATAACTTACCACATTTATCAAATCAACATCTTACTCTTTCAAAATAATATATAGAGAAAATTAAATCTTTATTCATAAAAGTTGGGGTCTTACAACTTTCGTCACTTCATAAGGTCCCTCCCAGTTCGGCATTAACTTGCCCGTGTTCTGGGGGGTAGATGCCTCTGCTTCCCGAAGAACCAGGTCCCCGACCTCGAATCTCCTTTGCTTCACATTCTGGTTGTAGTGTCGGGCGGTGCGTTTCTGGTAGATGGCTAACCTCATTGATGCCGAATCCCAAACCTCATCTATCAGATCTAAGTTCAATCGCAAGCCTTCGTCGTTGTATAATTCCTGGTACTGACTGATCCGAAGTGTCGGTGATCCGATCTCGACGGGTATTAGTGCATCGGTTCCATAGGCCAGTCTGAACGGTGAGTCCCCAGTTGTGGTCCTCGGGGTAGTTCGATACGCCCATAGGACACTGAGTAGCTCTTCGGGCCACCTTCCCTTTAGTTCATCCAACCTTCTTTTAATTCTTGTGAGCAGGATCCTGTTAGTGACTTCTACCTGTCCATTGGATTGAGGGTGGGCAACTGAAGTCTTTCTGTGTTGGATGCCTAACTCCTTCAGGAAGGTTTCGAATGTCGATCCCACAAACTGTCTGCCATTGTCGGAGACCAGGACCATTGGAATGCCGAACCGGTATACAACATACTCCTTGAAGAACTTAAGACATTCCTGTTCGGTAATTTTCTGCGATGGTTTGGCTTCCACCCACTTTGTCATGTAGTCGATTGCGGCAATGGTCCCAATATATCAATTCCCCACATAGCAAATGGGACCGGGGATAAAACTGAATACAACTCTTCGGGAGGCTGATGTGGGATAGAACTATTTAACTGACACTTAGAACATTTTTTTACATAGTCCTTTGCTTCCTGGAAGATGGTCGGCCAATAGTACCCCTGCCTTAGAATTTTTGTAGGCCAATGCCTTGGCCCCCATGTGATCCCCATATATGCCTTCATGCACTTCCCTGAGTGTGTATTCGGTTTTCGAAGGTGCCAGACATTTAAGTAAAGGAGATGTGAAAGCCCTTCGGTACAGATCCCCGTCAATAAGAACGAAGTTAGAGCTCCTGTGCTTGATTTTTCTGGCGTACATGCGATCCGAAGGCAGAACCCCCTCGGCCAAGTAAGTGATGTAAGGCGTAAGCCAACAGTCGAGCCGATCCAGGGTCAGTACGTCTGTTCTTTGAACACTAGGTTTGTCTAACACTTCCAAATATACTGATCCGGTGAAAGAACTTGCTTCGGTCGTGGCTAGTCTGGCTAGGGAATCTGCTACTGTATTGTCTGACCGATCGATCCCTAGACAACTGTACGACCCGAAGTATGAGAGTCTGTCCTTTGCCTCTGCCAGGTATTTTGCCATTCGGGCCCCCCGGGCCTCATACTCTCCCGATATCTGTTTGACCACCAGCTGGGAGTCACTGTACACCACTATCTTCTATACCTCCAGGGTTCGGGCTAATCTAAGTCCGGCCAAAATAGCTTCGTATCCGGCCTCATTGTTGGTGGCCTTGAATCGAAACCTAATGGCTTGTTGGACCCGAAACCCTTCGGGACTAGTCAGAATGACCCACGCTCCGCTGATGTCTGAGGTAAATGACCCGTCCACGTAGAGAGTCCAGGCCATTTGTAGTGATTGAGCTTCGGTGACTGAAGTCACATCTGGTTCGGTGAAAGAACACTCCACGACAAAATCTGCCAAGGCCTGTCCCTTAATTACCGTTCGGGGATGGTATTCTAAAGTAAATTGAGTTAGTTCCATTGCACATGCGGCAAGCCTGCCCGAGACTTCAGGCCTGTGCAGTACTTTTTTCAATGGTTGATCTGTGTAGACTATCATTAGCCGACCCTGGAAATAGTGCCGATGATCAGGGCGTAGGCGAACTTCTCCAGGTTCGGGTGTCTGGTTTCTGCATCTCGAAGGACGTGGCTGACATAGTAGATCGAAAACTGCTTTCCCCCTTTTTCCCGTACCAATGCTGCCCCCACTGCCATTGAGCTTGCGGCTAGGTATAGGTATAGTGGCTTTGAAGGGATCGGTTTCATCAGCAATGGTGCCGAGGACAAGTATTGCCTGATCCCCTGGAAGGCGTCTTCGCACTCGGAGGTCCACTGGAAACTCTTCTCATTTTTTGGCCCCTTGAGAGTGTCGAAGAACGGTAGACATCTTTCTGCTAATTTTGACATGAATCTTCGAAGAGCTGCTATCCGACCTGTCAACCTCTGCACGTCTTTGTAAGACTTCGGCGATTTCATGTCCAGTATCGCTTGAATTTTCTCTGGGTTTGCCTCGATGCCCCTTTTGCTGATCAGATAACCCAGAAACTTTCCAGATCCCAATTCGAAGGTACACTTTGTTGGATTCAGACGAAGCTTATGTTTCCGAACCGTTTCAAAGCAGTTTTCTAGGTCCGCGAGATGATATCGGACTGACACACTTTTTACAATCATGTCATCTACGTAGACCTCCATGCTTCGACCTAGCTGCTTTGTAAACACATAGTTCATCATCCGCTGATAAGTGGCCCCCGCATTGAGTAGTCCGAAGGTCATCTTTTGATACGCATAAATGGCTCGATGCATGATGAAGCTCGTCTTCGGGATATCTTCCTTAGCCATCGAGATTTTATGATATCCCGAGAAAGCATCCATGAAACTTAGCATGCCGTACCCTGAAGTGGCATCAATCAGCTGGTCGATATTGGGTAACGGGTAGAAATCTTTCGGGCAAGCCTTGTTCAGATCTGTATAGTCGATGCATATCCTCCACTTTCCGTTCTGTTTCTGAACCAGTACCACATTCGCCAGCCACTCTGGGTAGTCAATCTCGAAGATGAAAGTAGCCTCCAATAGTTTGGCGATTTCTTCATCAATGATTTTCTGCCTCTCCGGGGCAAAAAAATTTCTCTTCTGTATGACCGGCTTCTTACTTGGATCCACTTCCAGCTGGTGTACTGCCACTGATTTGTCTACCCCGGGCATATCACTAGGTACCCATGCAAAGATGTTCGTGTATACCCGAAGTAGATCAATCAGCCCGGTCCGGAAGGGTTCTGCTAGTCCTGAACCAATCTTTATCAATTTCTCCTCGTTCCCCGGGATCAGTTGTATATCCTCTATTTCTTCGGCTGGCAGGGCAAGTGGCTTTATGCTGCCTTCTGTAAATGGCTCTATCTCGATAGCCATCGTCTGCTTCTGCTTACTTACCCCAGTTCCCGAAGAGATCAATGTATTCCGATAGCAACTTCGGGCAATGTCTAGGTCGCCTTTTACCTCCCCGATCCCTTTCGGTGTTGGAAACTTGATCTTGAAATGAGGTATGGAGGTGACTGCTTGCAAGGCTGCCAGGGTCAGTCTTCCCAATATGGCGTTGTAAGCCGAATCCAGGTGGACAACGAAGAATCTGACCATAACCTCCATTTATTGAGGAGCTGTGCCGAACCTAACTGGCAGTTCGATGGTGCCCGATACATGCACCGGGTCGCCACTGAATCCGTACAAGGGTCCTTCTCTCCCCAGTTCCATCTTCTTTCCCCCTAGGTCCATCCTCTGATAGGCATGTGTATATAGTATGTCGACCGAGGATCCGTTGTCTACCATCATCCGCTTCATATCCACTGGTCCGACTTGAGCTGTTATCACCAATGCTCCATCATGTGACTCTATAGGATTCAAAGGGTAATCTTCATCTGAAAAGGAAATAACTGTCCCCGAGAAAGCCCTGTTCTTCTTTGCCATGGACCCAACAACCGATAATACTGCATCTAGATGCTCACTTCTCTTCCGTCCAATCACGCGCCCTACCGAACCTCCTGAAATAACATCGATCACCCCCCGAGCGGGCTGGTTCTGATTAGGCTGTGTTTCTCGGGCTTGAGCTCTATCTTCTTCCCTCGGCTGAGTCTTGATATTTCCCCTACCTGCCACATACTGAATCAACTTTCCATTATGTACATTTATCTCGATCAGATCACCCAGATCAAGGCACTTTTCTTTCGTATGACCAGAACTTTGATCGTACTGGTAGTACCTGCCCTTGCTCCGTCTCCCAGGCTTTGGCCTTGTCACGCAGGGCTCATAAAAGGGTTTGTTCCTGATCTCCTCCAATATCTTAGCTCGGTATTGAGGGGGGTGTAAACCTTGTTAACACTCCTGTGTGGGAAGGGTGGTCGGCTATTGCCCGATCATCCGTCGTTGTAGTTTTTTCTCCCCTGATTATCTGATCTCCCCTGATTTTTGTCCGACCGTGGGGTATTCTGCTTATCTTTGTCCTTGGACTTATCGTGTGAAGGTGGCTTGAAGTTTCCCACACACAAGCATAGATGAAAAGGGTGAGCACAACTAGCCCAGTAAAGAATATTATAACTAAGATAATAAAGAACAATTTATCGTTAGTGTTCAACAATTCAGATAAAATATTATTGACAACAAAATTTAGATCAATATTCGCAGAGAAAATAACAATTCATTAGAAGAGTTAAGTAGATAATGAAGTCTACTATCTTCTATGATTTAAAAGTCCATCATCAATATTTTATTCCTGTAACATCAATCAATATACAGCTCGAATCAAATATTCATCTTTGCACTACAGGCCAAATATATTCATTTGTATCACCAGTGGTCATGTTCATCTAAACACCTGTTCATCTTTGCACTACGGGCCAAAGATATTCATCAGTTAATCATTCATCTTTGCTCTACAGGCCAAAGATATTCAGTTATATAACCATTTAGGACTGAGGATGATGAAAAATAATATAAATAACGAATCCAGTGAGATAAAGGACAAAGATTAGGGATTCGTAATTTAGTTTATCCAAGTTCAATAATATTTCATAATAATATTTTGTGGAACAAAATTCAAGAATGAAGATCAAAACTTGGATCCAATTAAAGATAGGAACCTTAACAGGCAACTTGGACAAATAGAAGAAAATTAAACTTTTCTGTGAATAGTACCGTATTTATAAATAGTGCCGTATACGTGAATAGTGTCGTATACGTGAATAGTAACTCCACCGAAAAAAGTAAGAATTTTATAATAAAATCCATGATACTATTTTGGTATAATGATATTGAAAAAAATAACATCATTTATGAAAGAAAATAACATCCCTTACCTTAATAGGAGAGTAGTTTTGACCGAAATATCGGATATTATGTGGACGAAAACTTGCACTGTTATCAACGCTCGAAATATCTAAATACTCACAAGAAATACGCTCGATATTATAGAGAGAATTTTCTAATTCTGGTGTGATTTTCATTTCTAACTAAGCACCTTATTTATAGAAAAATGTCAGGACACCAAAATAGACTTTTGAAACCAACGGAGCATTTCTTCAAAGTTTGGCAGGTTGGCAGCATACCAAGATTGATCAAAGACTTTTCCACCAAAAAATCCACATGCTTTATATAATAAATATATATATATATATATATATTAAAACATTTATTTTTGAAACTTCAATAATTCATAATAATAGCCCTTCTATCAGAAAAATACAAATTCTATATCTTTTATATAGGAAATTTAATTCTCTACAACTCTGTAAAAGGAAGTTTTTCCAAATTCCCAACCGAAAATGACCGAAATCCACAAACGGATGATTTTTCACACCAAAAATACTGATAAAAATACCTCAGCACTAATTCCTTCTTTTATATTCACAAATAAATATTTCTTTATCATATAAATCAATAATTAGTTATTCACCCATAATATTACAGAACTACAATATTGACAACCAGGTCATTCCCAGGAAAGAGGGGGCCTTTCGATAAGGATTTCTCCTTACTGGCGCGCAATTAAATAACCCCTCCTAAACAGAACTTTCTTAGACATTGCCAATAATGCTATCTAATAATATTATTCAAATAATATGAATTATTGATTTGATAATTTGAAATACTGTGCAATGACAATTATTAAATCAATAATACAAAATATCAACGATAGCAATTATTGAATCACTCATATAAAATATCAACGTAGCAATTATTGAATCACTCATATAAAATATCAACGTAACAATTATTGAATCAATCATATAAAATATCAACGTAGCAATTATTGAATCAATAATATAAAATATCAACGTAGCTTGAATCAATAATATAAAATATTGAACAATAATTACTGTAACAATAATTGAGTAAGTGCCTTCTTACGTAAGAATCAATAATTCGAAATACTGTGCAATACCGTGTGCTACTGTGCAACAACGCGTATTACTGTATTTTTATCACCGGGTATTTCAACAGTTTAACAGTAACAGTTTTACCGTTATTTATAAAAAGGTTATTTCTGTCGCTTTCTATATCCGACAGTTATTCCGTTGTGGGGCCCATAAATGGCTGCGCCGTCGTACGAATATTCCCCGACAACAAGAATATTCCACGACCAAACGAATATTCTCCGACAACAATGAATATTTTATAACCACTTGCTTATTTAGAAATATTTGTACATTTCACCCATAACTTATCACATTTATCAAATTAACACCTTACTATTTCAAAATAATATATAAAGAAAATTAAATCTTTATTTATAAAATTCGGGGTCTTACATCCTCCCCTCCTTATGAAATTTCGTCCTCGAAATTGACGTACGTACCTGGTATGTCGAAGAGGTGAGGATACCTCGCTTTTATTTTCGATTCTAACTCCCAGGTCATTTCTTTAATAGCATGGTTTCTTCACAAAACTTTAACTTGAGGTATAATTTTCGAGCGTAGGACATGCTCTTTCCTATCCAAAATCTTGACAGGTACCTCCTCATACGTTAAATCTTTAGCTATCTCGTCTTGTTCTAACTCAATAATGTAGTTTGGATCTTTCACATATTTACACAACACGGATATGTGAAAAATATTATGAACACGAGACATGCTTGAAGGTAAAGCGAGTCTATAGGCCACATTTCCTACTCGGTCAAGGATCTCAAATGGACCAATGAATCGTGGATTGAGCTTTCCTCTCTTGCCAAACCTCGTAACTCCCTTCCACGGAGCAACACTTAATAACACATGGTCCCCAACATTAAATTTCACGTCCTTTCGATGAAGATCCACATAACTCTTTTATCGATATTGTGCGGTTTGTATCCGTTGCCGGATCATTTGAATCTTTTTCGTAGTCATACGTACTAACTCCGGTCCCAACAATGTTGCTTCATCCACCTCGTCCCAGCATACTGGAGAGCGACACTTTCGTCCATACAACGCTTCGAATGGAGCCACGCCTATACTTGCCTGATAACTGTTGTTGTAAGAGAATTCCACCAATGGTAATTACTTATCCCAACTCCCTTTGAAGTCTAGAACACAGAGTCTCAATAAAACTTCAAGAATTTGAATAGTCCTTTTTGATTGTCCGTCCGTTTGAGGATGATATGCTGAACTGAATCGTAAATCCGTGCCCATAGCTTTCTGCAAACTGACCCAAAATTATGAAGTGAATCTTGGGTCACGATCCGAAACTATGGATACTGGCATGCCATGCAATCTCACAATCTCATTCACGTACATATGAGCAAGACGTTCAAGGGAATAAGTCTCTCGTATAGGCAAGAAATGAGCAGACTTGGTTAATCTATCAATAATAACCCAAATCGCATTTATGCCTTGAGAAACCTTGGGAAGACCCATAACGAAATCCATCGTAATGTGTCCCCACTTCTATTTTAGAATCTCAAGTGGTTGCAATGGACCCTTCGGCACTTGATGCTCTGCCTTTACACGTTGACACGTTAAACACCTCGAGATAAACTCCGCGATCTCTCTCTTCATATTGCTCCACCAAAATGTATGTCGAAGATCACGATACATTTTAGTACTCCCAGGATGGATTGCAAACGGTGTGTTGTGTGCCTCCATCATGATTCTATACTTCAAGTCAGAATCGTTAGGAACACAAAGTCTGGAGTTGACTCGAAGTATTCCTTCTTCATCAATCCTTGCTTCTGGAATAGCACCTTCTTCCTCATATTCATCAGCTCCGGGTATGTAGCTTGAGCAGCTTTAACTTTATCAATCAAAGTTGGTTCTACGCGTATACTTGACATCATCATGTGGGTCCCCGGAGTCTTGAACTCTATCTCCATCTTTTGTAAATCACACAAAATAGGCCTTGATAGCATCATATTCATTCTCGCATATGATCTTCTACTCAACGCGTCAGCTACCACGTTCGCTTTTCCATGATGGTATTGAATGGTATGATCGTAATCTTTCAACAGCTCAAGCCAACGTCGTTGCCGCATGTTGAGTTCCTTTTGAGTGAAGAAATATTTGAGGCTCTTATGATCCGTATAGATCTCCACTTTCTCTCCATACAGGTAGTGTCTTTAGATCTTTAATGCGAAAATGACAGCTGCCAACTCTAGATCATGAGTAGGATAATTCCTCTCATATTTTTTGAATTGTCGTGAGGCATAGGCTATGACTTTCCCATGTTGCATGAGAACACATCCTAACCCTTTGCCCGAAGCGTCGCTGTAAATGACAAATCCATCCGAACCAGATGGTATCGTTAGAACAAATGCCGAAATAAGTTTCCTCTTGAGCTCTTCTCGCATTCCTCGCTCCAAACGAATTTTGTATCTTTTCGAGTCAACTGAGTTAATGAAGTAGCAATTCGAGAAAATTCCTCTACAAACCTCCGATAATAACCAGCTAAGCCTAGAAAGCTTCGTCTACAATCACCGACTTAGGTTGCTCCCAACTTTGTATTGCTTCAATCTTCGCCGGGTCAACAGATACTCCACGTTTCGATACCACGTGCCCAAGGAATGTTACTTCCTCAAGCCAGAACTCGCATTTCTTCAGCTTGGCATATAGCTTGTTCTCACGAAGCTTTTGAAATACCAGCTTCAAGTGGTGCTCATGATCTTCACGGCTTTTAGAATAGATGAGGATGTCATCAATAAAGACAACAACGAACTGATCCAAATATTCCTTAAATACACGGTTCATCATATCCATGAAAGCAGCAGGAGCATTAGTCAATCCAAAAGACATGACTAAGAACTCATAATGCCTGTACCGAGTTCTGAAGGCAGTCTTCGAAATATCCTCAGTTTTAATCTTTAGCTGATGATATCCAGAACGAAGATCGATCTTTGAAAAGAATTGTGCTCCTTGAAACTGGTCGAACAGGTCATCAATACGAGGTAGCGGATACCTATTCTTGATGGTGACATGATTCAACTCCCGATAGTCAATACAAAGTCTTATACTCCCGTCTTTCTTCTTTACGAATAAAATAGGAGCACCCCAAGGAGACGTACTAGGACGTATAAAACCGATGTCTAGCAACTCCTGTAGTTGGGCCTTTAACTCCTGAAGTTCAATAGGAGCCATTCGATATGGGGTTTTAGAAATAGGTTTTGTACCAGGCTCAAGGTCAATAAAGAATTCAACTTCACGTTCTGGGGGTAGATCGGAAAGTTCTTCGGGAAATACATCAGGAAACTCATTAACAACGAAATTATTATTCAAATCTGACGTATTCTGGTTTAGATCAGTGACATGAGCTAAGAAAGCTTGACATCCGTTTTTCAATAAACAAATAATTTTATGACTTGAAATAACATTGATTGATTTTAGGGATTTGGTTGTTTAAATTCGCACAACAGGTTGGTTAGAAATATGAAAACTAACAACCTTACGAAAACAATCAATTTTGGCATGATAAGTGGTTAACCAGTCAATTCCTAAAATCACATCAAATGCAAGTATTTCCAAAGATATAAGATCAACAGGTAGGGTGAGGGTACCAATTTGAATTAAGCAAGATTTGTAAACTATGGATGTAACAAAGGTTTCTCCCAACGGAGTTTCAACAGATAAGTCAAAGTCTAATTTATCAGAAGTCAAGTTCAAACGTTGAGCACAAGTAGGTGAAATAAAAGAATGGGTAGCACCGGTATCTAACAAGGTGTAAACTTCGCAAGAGTTTATGATTAGCTTACCCGTAATCACCTCGTGTGGGTTCCTCGCGTTTGGGGCTGTCACGACAAACGCTCTTTCAGGAACCACCGACTTTGACTTGTCCGAAACCGTCTTTGAAATCATCACCCCCGCTAGACTTGGTTTCGCTACAGGACAATCTCGAGCTATATGCCCTTTTTTTCCATAGTTATAGCATGCTTTGAATTGTTGTGGGCAGTTTGGGCTGATGTGTCCCTCTTTCCCGCATTTATAGCATACGACCGGTGGTCGTTCTCTTCCCCTAGAAATAGTTGATGCTGGTACTGATGTCGACGTCTCCACGTTCTCATTGTTGTACCTTCTCTTCTTGAAATCTCCTCCCGATTCGCTTTTTCTACTATCATGGCCATGATTACTACCGGAGTGGTTACCGCTTTTGTCATGATACTTTCCTCCCCGCTGGTTGTCATTGTTCCGATGACTGCTGCCACTGGTACGACCTTGGTTATTGTCCCTTGGTTGAACATAATCGCTATCTCGTTCTAACAACTGGACCCTGTTTACTACATCCGAATATAGAGAAAATTTGTGAGAAATGAGGTATTGACGAATTTCGAGTTTCAAACCTCTCAGAAACATCCGCGTCATACTGTTCCTCATTCTCCACCAAATGAGGTGTAAACCTGGACAACTCCGCGAACTTAGCCTGCATACTGGGACACAGTCATGTTGTTCTGTTCCAGTCTGATAAACTCTACCTCCTTCATATGACGAATACTTTCTGGAAAGTGCTTGTCATTGAACAGTTTCTGGAACTCCTCCCAAGACATCTTAAGTGCGGCAGGCTTGGTACGCTTCACGGATTCCCACCAGTAATCTGCCTCTCCACGGAACATAAAGGTGGCAAATGGAACCTTCTATTCCTCCGTGCATCCCAATACAACAAATATCTTGATAATTTGCTTAACCTACGTCTTCGCCTTGATCGGATCCGACTTTCCCAAAAACTCTGGTGGTCCCAATTCTTTGAACTGCTTGACAGTGACAATTCGCGTGCTGTTATTATCTCCACCTGTATTTTGCACACGAGTCTCCCTCGTCTGGTTTTGCATGAACTGCAAAAAGCTTCTAAACATCTCATCGTTTATCGTATGATCAGTGTTGTTTTCAGGATGAACATTGCCTTCCTGTTGCACGTTCTCCTAGTTGGTGATTAAAGGTGTCTCCACGGTCTCATTCACTCCATTGTTAACATTCTCAGCTGTCATTCTCAAATACTGCCATAAAACAAGGGTTAATTAAACAAATTAACATATCACATATTAGCCCTATGTTCCAAACGACCAATTAAATAACAAATAAGCTTAGGTAGGACACACTAGCGAAGGTTTTATTCGTCTCTTCCCTCCTAGTTCTATTCCCAGATCTCCGCCAGAGACCATATCCCTAAGCTCTGATACCAACTGTGACGCCCCCAAAATAGGTTCAATACCAACCCATTCTGAGTCGCCAAATACATGGTACAGAATTCAAATACAATCTTTTATATCACACGGTCGTGCAAAATACGACCACACAACTGTGAGTGTCAATACAAATATGTAGAAAATATTAACATTCAAACTAAGTCCTCATTATAATTATTATCACACTATTTATAGAAATAGTGAGGACTACTACTGCTCTAACTCGGACCATAACTCTGTCCCCCGACTAGTTCCTGTGACATTCTCATTTCCTGAAGATGACAATAGATGAAAAGGGTGAGCTCAACTAGCCCAATAAAGAATATTATAACTAAGATAATAAAGAACAATTTATCGTTAGTCTTCAACAATTCAGATAAAATATTATTGACAACAAGTTTTAGATCAATATTCGCAGCGAAAATAACAATTCATTAGAAGAGTTAGGTAGATAATGAAATCTACTATCTTCTATGATTTAAAAGTCCATCATCAATATTTTATCCCTGTAACATCAATCAATATACATCTCGAATCAAATATTCATCTTTGCACTACAGGCCAAAGATATTCATTTGTATCACCAGTGGTCATGTTCATCTAAACACCTGTTCATCTTTGCACTACGGGCCAAAGATATTTATCAGGTAATCATTCATCTTTGCTCTACAGGTCAAAGATATTCAGTTATATCACTATTTAGGACTGAAGATGATGAAAAATAATATAAATAACGAATCCAGTGAGATAAAGGACAAAGATTAGGAATTTGTAATTTAGTTTATCCAAGTTCAAGAATATTTCATAATAATATTTTGTGGAATAAAATTCAAGAATGAAGATCAAAACTTGGATCTAATCAAAGATAGGAACTTTAACAGGCAACTTGAATAAATAGAAGAAAATTAATTTTTTCTGTGAATAGTACCGTATTTATAAATAGTGCCGTATACGTGAATAGTGTCATATACGTGAATAGTAACTCTGTCTGAAAAAGTAAGAATTTCATAATAAAATCCATGATAATATTTTGGTATAATGATATTGAAAAGAATAACATCATTTATGAAAGAAAATAACATCTCTTACCTTAACAGGAGAGTAGTTTTGATCGAAATATCGGATATTATGTGGACGAAAACTTACACTGTTATCAACGCTCGAAGTATCTAAATACTCACAAGAAATACGCTCGATATTATAGAGAGAAAATTTTCTGATTCTAGTGTGATTTTCATTTCTAACTAAGTACCCTATTTATAGGAAAATGCCAGGACACCGAAATAGACATTTGAAACCAACGGAGCATTTCTTCAAAGTTTGGCAGGTTGGCAGCATACCAAGATTGATCAAAGACTTTTCCACCAAAAAACCCACATGCTTTATATAATAAATATATATATATATATTTATATTAAAATATTTATTTTTGAAACTTCAATAATTCATAATAATAGCCCTTTTATCAAATAAATACAAATTCTATATCTTTTCTATAGGAAATTTAATTCTCTACAACTCTGTAGAAGGAAGTTTTTCCAAATTCCCAATCGAAAATGACCGAAATCCACAAACGGATGATTTTTCAAACCAAAAATACTGATAAAAATATCTCAGCACTAATTCCTTCTTTTATATCCACAAATAAATATTTTTTTATCATATAAATCAATAATTAGTTATTCACCCATAATATTACAGAACTACAATATTGATAACCAGGTCGTTCCCAGGAAAAAGGGGGCCTTTCGATAAGAATTTCTCCTTACTGGCGCGCAATTAAATAACCCCTCCTAGACAGAACTTCCTTAGACATTGCCAATAATGCTATCTAATAATATTATTCAAATAATATG
Source organism: Panax stipuleanatus (assembly GCA_020205555.1). NCBI lineage: Eukaryota > Viridiplantae > Streptophyta > Magnoliopsida > Apiales > Araliaceae > Panax > Panax stipuleanatus. The sequence goes on along the minus strand of CM035125.1, from coordinate 13,539,251 downwards.
AATTATTGATTTGATCATTTGAAATACTGTGCAATGACAATTATTGAATCAATAATACAAAATATCAACGGTAGCAATTATTTAATCAATCATATAAAATATCAACGTAGCAATTATTGAATCAATCATATAAAATATCAACGTAACAATTATTGAATCAATCATATAAAATATCAACGTAGCAATTATTGAATCAATAATATAAAATATCAACGTAGCAATTATTGAATCAATAATATAAAATATTGAACAGTAATTACTGTAACAATAATTGAGTAAGTGTCTTCTTACGTAAGAATCAATAATTCGAAATATTGTGCAATACCGTGTGCTACTGTGCAACAACGCGTATTACTGTATTTTTATCACCGGGTATTTCAACAATTTAACAGTAACAGTTTTACCGTTATTTATAAAAAAGTTATTTCTGTCGCTTTCTATATTCGACAGTTATTCTGTTGTGGGGCCCACAAATGGCTGCGCCGTCCTACGAATATTCCCCGACAACAAGAATATTCCACGACCAAACGAATATTCTCCGACAACAATGAATATTTTATAACCACTTGCTTATTTAGAAATATTTGCACATTTCACCCATAACTTATCATATTTATCAAATCAACACCTTACTATTTCAAAATAATATATAAAAAAAATAAATTTTTATTTATAAAATTCGGGGTCTTACATAGTTAAAGAACAAATACAATGCCTCATTAGTTTTTATCCATTTTTGGCCATTGTAGAGGCGCTCACAGTATTACCATAATGCCAAAAAAAACTATTAATGATGATGAAAATAATTTACCGGATGCTAGTACTTAACAAATCATGCAAAGCCATAATCCAGAAACCGTTTAAATTGAAAAAGTAGTGATTTAGGGATTTGTATCTAGTTATTTATACTAAAAGTCACCTTCACACGCGATGTGGATTCCTTATTTTTTTTATTGTAATATAACAATGTTATTTTTTAAAAAAATAAAAAATTCAAAAACAAATTGTATTTAAAATCCTGTTTGGTCTGCTAGTTTGATTTTCTTCTCCAAAGTATATCACGCGTTGAGCTGAATTATAATCACATAATATGTTTACTACTTAGCAAATTCGAAAAGATTCTATTAGTTACTTACCTTAATAAAATATAAAATGTATTAGTAATTTGATAAAAATCTTATATATACTTTCCAAAATCTTAAATATAATATTAAAAAGGAAAATATCAGAACAGTTGACATTGCCAAAATAGTTTACATTTGTAATGATTTAGGGGATTATAAATTCAAAATATTAATTTGGGATTAAAAAAGTAGTGATTTTAGGAGATAATAATTAAATTAGTAATTATAATATTAGAACAGTTAACATTATCAGAACAGTTTAGATTTGTAGTGATTTATGGGATTATAAAATCAAAATATTAATGTGGGATTAAAAAGTAGTGATTTTAGGAGATAATAATTAAGTAACGATAATATAAAAATCGTTTATATTGAAAAAGTAGTGATTTAGGTTATTATAAAATCAAAAACATAGTAAGTTATGATTGATATTATTTGTTATTTTAATTTTGTTTTAAATGTTTTAAAGTGTATAATATTATGTTGTAATATAATTATAAATGGTTTAATATTATGTTGTAATATAATTAAATTAGTAATGATAATATCCGCACAGTTTAGATAGGTAGTAATTTTGTTATTTTGTTATATATGTGTATTATAATATTATACCATACATGTATGATATAATGCATGGTATAATTATGAATGATATAATATTAGAAAAATAGTGATTTTAGGATATAATAATTATGTTTAGAAAGTTGAGGACTTTTGGGGTTATAAATTAAACATATTAGTGTAGGATTATATATATATATATATATATATATGATATAATGTATGATATAAGATTATAAATGGTATATAATACTGTAAAATTCTAAAAAATAGATTTATTGGGTTGTCAAGGTTAGTAATGCTGGAACTTATATATATGTATGGTATAATATTATAAAACGTATAATATAATTATAAAATTCAAAAACCGGTGTAATTATGCAAGACAAGTAAAAACTGGAGGAATGGATGAGCACATTAATTAGGTAGGACATGTGTTTCAATTTGGGAATGACATGTATCGTGCAATGGTGTTATGTACTGCAATTTAGTATATTTAATAGATAATAAATAGGGAATCTGAACACATGAAAACTCATATTCTTTGAAGAACTAAGGTTAACTCCCAACATCAAGCAGAGGAAAAAATTACAAAACGGTCCATATTTTGGCAGCCAAAAGTGAAAGTTTCACTCAACTGTATCTTGAGGGTTAATATATGGGAGAATTTATACTCTAACGTCATGTTTATTTGCAAGAATAATCTCATATATTATAATTTCAAGATTATTAATCATAGGATTAAATTGTCCTAGTCACATGTTTGTTTTTTATAGAATTATTCATGGGATAATTTAAAATAATCCCATGTTATGTTTGTTTTTTCAGGATTAATTAAAAAATTGGATAAAAAAATATCATTTGGACTATTATACCCTTACCAATAATAACATATTTTAAATTATAAATTAATTGTTTTTTAATCTTGGAAAAAACTAACGAAGTCATTTTTTTATTAGTCAACTAGTTATAAATTAACTAACGAAGTGATTTTTTTTATAAATTAACGAAGTCATGAGTGTACTTTTTCAACTAGTTATAAATTAACTGTTTTTTGATTGATTAGAATTTAATTATGCACGCATGTATTTTATTATTATTTTTAAAGTCTCAATTTTTGGAATTAACTGACTAGTTAATTTATAACTAGTTGAAAAAGACTAGTTAATTTGATTGATTAAAATTAACTGACTAGTTAATTTATTTAAAAATGACTTGGTTAGTTTTTCCAAGATTATAATAGAGATGATCTTTTTCAACTAGTTATAAATTAACTAATCAGTTATATTTCTAATCAATAAAAAAAAAATGACTTGGTTAGTTTTTTAATTTGGTAATTTATTGCATACAAGCATAAATTACCAAATGGAAAAAACAGAGTAGGAGATGATATTAAATTATCCCTTATATTACGTCATTTTTAATCCTTAGACTAATAATCTAACATGGTGATTCAGTCTCAAATCTCAATCCCGGAATTACATAATACTACTACTATGGTCATGAAAAAGGTTTTAATCTCAAATGGTAGGAATTATAATACCTGGTAGGAGATGATATTAAATTATCCCTTATATTACGTCATTTTTAATCCTTAGACTAATAATCTCAAGCTCAAATTTAAAAACAAACAAGACACTTCGAATTAATAATCATATCCCAAGTATATTCCTTGTAAACAAGCATAGACTAAGAAGAGTTCAATTGTTAAACGAAAGTGCTACTATCCCTTATAAAAATAAACAAAATTACATTATTATTTATTTTAATTGTTATCTCACTTTATAATTTATATTACCAATAATATTTTCAAAACTAATCTTACAATAACAAATAAAATATTCATATATTAATATTTATATATTATAAATTTATAATTTATATTAATTTATACTTGTGCTAAAAACATGTACGTTCTTGACAAGCTGGACCATAATAAATAAATAAATAAAGGCAAAAAAGAAGAAGAAAGAAATACATATATATATCCCATGTGGATTTAGATTAGATTAGATTAGATTAGATTAGATTAGATTTAAGATGGATTCCTCTAAGCAAGTTGATTAATTCTATAGGCACAAATTATGCACAAGCAGTTATTCACAAATACGAAAATTTGTTTTCGCTTACGAAAACAAATTCATCCCTATATATATATATACAATACATAACAATTCTGGGGAAAATATATTAAACGTGCGGCAGCCTGATCCAATTACTACAATGGACATTGACAGGAAGGAGGAGGAGGAGATTAGCCAAAACAAAAGCACCCCGCATCTGTTAGGATTTCTCGATAACAAGAGTTATGCTCAACCCTATATAACCGTACTCCCCCCATCTGTTTGTGAAAATGCCCCACCGAGATTCCGAATCAAAAATATGGAAGCATCACTAGGCGATTGTGCATATGCAGTTTTAAACTCTTCCAACGGCATTGTACTTTTTTATGTTTCCACTTTTCTCAAACAATCATATTCTTTCTTCGCCGTGCAAAACCCTATCACATCCGACATTGTTGGTGTCCCCATCATGTCATTTACTAACCTAGCATCTCCCAAGAGATTTCTTGTTTATGGCTTCGTTTTCGACCCTCATTCTCCCCGTCTAAGCTTCACCATTATTGAGATAAGTGACACCTCCTCGCCACGCCCCGGAAGTTTGTTGGTTAACAAGTTCCGTTATTTGGACACCCCTTGTCGTTGGAGACCCCAAAAGGTTCATGTTGGTGATGATCTGGTGCCTTCACTGGGAGAAAATTTTGTGTTTTCGGGAATGTCAACTTATCTACACGGAGCTCTGCATTGGCTATTGGAACCCTCCGGGGTTATTGCCTATCATCTTGAGGCTGATTGTTTCAAGTTTTCTCTCATAAATATACCTGGTGATATGTTACATGTTAATGAGTTTGGCTTATGCAATTGCATTACTAGTAGTATCGAAAACAAAACCAACAATAGAAGTACAAGAAGTGTATGCAACTGCAGGTACTTGGGAGAATGTAGAGATTTGCTAGTATATGCTAGGGTTACCGGGGATTCTGAATTTTCGGTGTGGATTCTTGAAGATTATCATGCTGCCTTGTGGTCTAATTGCCATCGGGTTCGCGTGAACCACTTGGAGACTTCTCTTTTTGGTGGGAGGGTACTAGCCTTTAGTAGAAGCAATGCTCACCTTGTCTTTCTCAGAGTTGAGAGGAGAATCTTTTCCTATAATTACATGACTGGGGAACTCAAGCAGGTGGGCATTATGAGAAAAACGTATAAAGGTGATGATAAATGGGACGGATTTGTCGTTCCGTTTGAGCTGCCAAGTAGTGGTCCCGTACTCATCCGTAAAGATGATTCAATACACAAAGGTATATATATATATATATATATATATATATATATATATTAAGTTCAAACTACATCTTATTAATGCATTTGTTTTTAATTGTGTATGTATCGAGCGAAAAATATAATTATCAACCATCCAATAGCAAGCAAGTTGTCACCAAAAGTAGAAGTATGTATTTCTTTAATATAATATTTCTTCTAGAAAGAGATTCTTTAAACGGTTAAAATTTGTAAAATTGTCACCACATTGCGCTCAAAGGCAGGCCTTTTCACGCGGCTTTTACCATGGATTTATGAGTCGCATTTAAGAATTTTCATAAGTTGCACAATTGTTTAATGTTGTCAATTTGTAGGTTTCGTCCAATTGAATCCAGATGCACCAGCTTCTGCGCCCCAATTGAATTCAGATGCACGAGCTGCTAATGCTACAAATTCTGTTCAATCTAATGGAAATCAGAATTGTTGTTATCACCATTATGCTGTTACTCAATTGGCTATAAAAGTTTTAACTAATCACCCACAAGAACATGATTTCAATTCAATGGAAGGAGGACTTCCATTCAGATCATCCGTGTTCCTCTATGGACCTGCCAAAGCAGCTACTATATATGGTAAAACTGAAATTTGCCCCTTATAATTATGGCTTTGGTTACATGAATTTTATGACCACTTTTCAATGTCAATAAATTTCTTATTGATCAGATGCAAAAGACCGATTTAGTGAACTGATTCGACTTGAAGCCGCTCTATACGGATCTATTGGAAGACGTCAGTAATTGTAATTTATTTATTTACTAATGGCATGCATGCATTTTCATATACCTATGTAGCATTGGTTTCTATCTACTTTTTGGCATATTCTCATTAGATAAAAGGAGGTTGGAAGTTATCATTAAATGGTGTGACATGTTATTCTGTTTGATTTATTATTAGATTTTTTTTTTGCTGATAAAAGCTTAGAACCAAGGTTACTAGGGAACCCTATCGGCTTAGCCATCTGCGAATAGGGAACTATTTAAATCGTGGTATAGGAACATAGATACCTTTTGTAGTTCACCAATAAATAGCATACCTTTTGTAGTTCATCAAGAGAGTAACTACTGTTGGGGAAGAAGCATGGATTAAGTCATTGGGCCATTCATGTATATTAACTAGTATTTGCCCGTGCCTGAAGGCACGGCATAACGAAAAATACTATATTACCTAAAGACTCTTTACAATCTAAAATAACTTACAATCAGATATAACAATTATCATAATTCACCATACTATCACAATAATTAATACATACTCAATCATCAAAACATATCCAATCACCAAAACATAAAGCTAGTCGCTACTAATTTCAAAAAAATTCGACAGTTTCCTTTAAAAATAGATATCCAGAAAAATCTAAACTTGTCTACAGAATTTACAATCATCAATATATATCCAAACCACCAAAACAACCATCATTCCATACCCAAAATCATCATAACCTAGTATAATTAATTAACTTTACAAAAGACGAAACATGCGTCCTTATATATTAAGCCAAAATTTTCAAGTAACTATTTAAAAAAACTTGATCCTCAACTATCCAAAACATTTCGGAAGAATATTGATAGCTCAGAAAGGAATTTTTTACCTTAGAAAACAGAAAATCAAACAACTTTGCCCAACATTTTAGGTTGCAAAGAGTCTTTATCTAATTTTTTGTTCCCCCTCTCTAGTAGTTCCCAAGCATAAACTAAAAATATGAGAGGAGTGGTGTACGATAACTATACTCAAAAAGAGAACCAATTAAAGTCATCAAAAGACCTGCAATAGAAACAAAATGATAGTCAATACCCATTTGGATAACATAACCTATTTTCAGAAAGACATTAAGAACAAAAAACTAAAACTGGAGAACAACAATACGATAACAAAAGCAAAAAACTGAAACAATATCCACAAACAGGCGTCTAGTACTTTACTTTTTAAAAACTTAATTTTTTTTAATATACATACAAAAGTGAGTCAAACTAAAATATAATACTCTTTCTTTTGTCATATATTAAGTCCCAAGTTCACACTATTCAATAATTTCAACCATTTATGCCAAGTCTAGAGCATAAGAAGTTCCTTCCACACATCAGCCTGAAAGGAAGTAATAATAACTTCTAGTACTTCAAGTAATGATCAGAATATCAGAATTGCTAAATAGTTGGCACCAATGGTTATAAACTGTAGGAAATTTGTTGTATTTTATCATGTGGGGTAGGTTTTTAGTAGTGAATTTTATTTATCTCCTACTCTAATCTTTTCATATTATAATGCTTCAACTATTAGGGTCTAACAAACATTTCAACTTCCAACTCCTTCTCCATATGATAGCTTTTGGGATGTTTCCCTTGTTCCCAAAACAACGAAGACTCCAAAAAAGTTTACTTATCCAATTGCAGTTCCTTTCTAAACTTGGCAACAAAGTGTATACATTGAATACAAACATTCTCTTTCAAACCCAAAAAAAAAACTAAAAAAGAGGAAACTGAACCTACTTTCACTATTTTTATTAAGTTGAACTTGCTAAAAAATATACTATCTCCCATAATCAACAATTTCATGCACTCAGCTGCTCTTCAAGTGAATCATTCACAGTTTTTTTAAGGAAAAAACAAACGCATGAACTGGATCTTCAATTAATACATAAATATCATGACAAAAACAAACTCAATAATCTTAAGCATAAAACAAAACACATTAAGAGTGGCCAAGGCAATTAGAAGCCTTTTGGATTACATTCATAATAATCATATTACAATCTCTTCAACAAATATAATCTTAATAAAACATCTCATTACAACAATAAATAAAAAGTTTACATGATAACTTGATGAAATCCAGTCAAGTAGTTCAGGCAAAACTTATCATTTATCCTTAAACCAGAATTTTATATTATGAATCATTTCGTCTCCTTTATTTTTTTTAAAGGGAACCAATCAAGAGAAATAAGAACACACATATTAAAAAAAGAAAAGCAGAGAACAGAATATGAATTCTTTTTCCAAAATCGTTGAATCCGAGGAAAAAAGCTAAAAGCGTGAAAAGGGAGAAAGTGATGGATAAAATAAACAACCACAACAACACCTATCAATTTTCCTCAATAAAAACATAAAACTTGATCAACAATTTTAAAAAAAGTTTCAAACTTTAGCACTAAAGTCAGCAGTACAGATAATTGAACTAATCCCAATTCAACTATTTTAATTTTTAAAAAAGTCATATATAGATAAGCTGCCAACTATTTGTAAATGTGGCTAACATTTAGAAGTTAGGTACCTTTGGCATTTTCCTTCAAAATTTGCTAGCGTTGTGAAGCATACCGAGCAAATTTGCTAGCTGTTTTAAAATATATGGAAGAACAGAAGTTGAAAATATTAGTGAAAGTTCAAAATGTGAGGCTCATCTGTACACTACCCAGTAGCTTCATGGAAGATACATGGGCTATGCAACATTAACAGCTTCCATTTTGCCCTCAAGTGTTGCATATGTTACTTTAGTTGCTAGTTTAAGATGAAAGTCTAGAATAGTTGCACCATATGCAGAATTGTAACTGTAGATTAGTTTATCAAAAATGGATGAAAGCATATCCTTTGATTTTCTTCAGTAGCTCCATCTGTATTTATTATTTACACTACACTATTGATAGAGGTCTGCAAAAAGGTTATTGAGGGGTGAAGGGGGGAGGTACATGTCAACATTAGACAGTGAGGACATGTCAAAACTCCAACACTATGCGAAAAAAAGCATCCATCAACCATAAATAATCTACAGTTTGTTCGAGTTCTGGCCTATTTATTAGCCTAATTGTTCTGTTTGGTGTTTGTTTTAGCTATTAAGTACCCCCTTCACCCCTCAAAATTCACCTATATATACCTCAAAAAAGGTTAAGAACTTTTAAATTAACATCCTAGCATGAAATTGGGATAGAGGTCTGCAAATTTCCATGACTATATCAGCACTACAGGGAGGATGGAGCTGAAATTCGGTGAACCATATTTTATCTGTTTTGATATCAATAACAAAAATAGCCACATGGATAAAATCTTTGAGAATATAAAATCAGGAGAATTTGAAATCAATTTTGAGAAATAGTAGGAAGCATAATACTTTTGAAAACAGATTTGTGATTAATAAAATATTTAGAGAAAACTGATGGCATATTTTTAGGAACAACTTCAAATAAAATATATTTTGAATAAAATTCTACCATAATATATTTTGAAATCTTTGTAAGCCTAGACTCTTTTTATGAAAGGAGTTCTAGCAAATATGAATAGCCTTGTAACTAAAAATCCTGTCCAGAAATCCTTACAGAATATTTCCCAAGTCTTCTAGCTTCTAGTATTTTAATTCCATCAAGAATCCTTTATCTTCAAGACTCCTTTTTGAATATCCAGCAGCTAGTCCAAAACATATCCATACAATTCCCGTTTTAGCCGCCAAGAATCAAACCTGTTAACATAATCAAACCACTACACAAAAATTGTTGTCATCATTAAAATCAAATCCATATAAATCAATAATATAAACTCTCTGTTCCACAAAAAAATTCTTCCTCCTTTGTCCCTCTCACCAACTCTTAATCTAATTTAGTAGCTTTGTAACCTTCTGTGAAGCATTGCTCATGTTACTTGTTTCTTGCTCTATATCATCCATACCCCCAAAATTTGTAATATGGTAAAATATCTCAATTTCATTTTGCGTTGGATCAATAAATTAATAAATTAAAGGGAAAGCTGGGAAAGGTTGAGTAGGCCTTATGCATCAGTTCCCTGCTGCAACACATACAAATTGGCTCAAGAATCTCAATTCTCACCTCAAGATAGGGTCGCAGTAGCATTCTCTGTTTTGACATCCCAATAAAATTAAATCCAAACATTGCACAAGCAATAAAATTGAATCCACAAAATAAAAAAGAAAGCTGCAACAGATTTCCATAAGAAAAAAAGATTGAACTGAATTTTTAAGACAGATTGAAAAAACCTTTTTGCTTTGAAATCTTTCATCACTTCCAAAAAATTCAAGTAATCCTCACTGTTGGCCTCAAATGCAACTTTGACTGAATTCAGATAATTGAGGGCATCAGTAATTGCTGGCGTATTCAGATTCACTCTCTCGGATTCTTGATATGATATCGTGATTCACTACTGAAAAGTTAGAAATATTAACAAAGTAAATAGAATAGAAGAAAAAGGTCATGCGAATAGCGTATGAGACAAAATGGAAGAGAAAGAAAAATCTAAATAATTGAATTTGTTAAAAGGGGGAAAATTTTAAGGTTTTGGGAAGATGAACCTTAAGGCGAAGATGAAGATGTTGGGGCAAGTTTGCCGCGGAGATCCGAGATCTGAAGCTTTGGCAGTCTGAGCAGACGGATGGTCTGGGTTCCACTCGAATGGGAACTGGATTCCATAGCTGGGTTTCTTTTTTGCTTCTTCACCGGCGGTTTTTGAAAAGAGCCAAATGACGCCGCTGATGAATCTTGTGAAGAACATAACGACGTTGAAAACGACTGCGTGAGTAAAAGCAACCCAATGGACCAAAACTCATCCACTTGGCCTAGAACCGTGAACTTCTTAGCCTCCGGTTCAACGACGTCACCGGCGCATTTCCCGATTGAGGGGGAGAAGACTGTGAAGAGAGAGAATCTGATTTCTAATTTAATGTGCCAGCAGACTTTGGGCGGGATTTATTTTTGTTGGATGAAATGTGAGCCTTTAGATTAAGTTAGGATGAATCTTAGCGGTTGTTGTGGTTTCTCAAATGAGAGGATTCAAAATGGGTTGTGATTTATTATATAGGTCTCCACAAACCACAAATTGAAAAATTAATACAGTAACTTCATCTCTTCCATTAAGCCACGCCAAACATGACCATAAAAATTTACCATTTCTATGTTAACTGTGTAATCAAATTATACATTCATATATATCAATTCAAACAGAACAGCTGAAAATGTAAATCTATATAATCTTCATTAAAAAAAAATGAAATACAATTGTGTACCTTTTATTGGTCTTGGATAAAAATGCTAAGACATTGTTGAGCGGATATTCCTTGAGATTAAGAAAATACTAAAGATTAAATAAATCAAAGAATAGTTAGAGGTATCATTTGGGAGAGAAGGAGACGAAGAAAGGTATTCATGTAAATGAATGAATTTAAATCTACATCAAAACTTGTCTTCATATTTTATCCCTCCCCCGCATCCAATTTTTTTTATTTAATTGGACCTGTTGCTTTCTTGGTGTCTTCCCCCATATAGGAAATCAAAACTTGTATTCATGCCCCTAGACATGCTTCAATAGAGGGAAATGAACATTCTCTTAGTCTCAGTCCATCAAAAACGTCAACTACATTTCTAACTACACTACCCAAATGAATGAAGTTACAATGGTTAAGCTCTGTAAAATCATTTCACTCAATTGCGAAACGAAAAAAAAGTACCTTGTAAATCCACATGGCTAAAACATGAACAAAACCTTAAAAGACACATAACCACCTGAGGATGTCATATCTCTAGTTATTTTTGCAATTTCATAACTAACGTCCATATGTATACAACTATACATCATTGACACTTGCAATATTTGATGTGTCAAATTCAAACAGTTTAAACTCTAGAAAGTACAAAAGCGGATGGTATAATAAACTTCAATTTAGGATATACATCAAAAACTTCAACACTATTAATTTCACTTCTCTTTTGTTTAGTCCCAAGTCTCCTATTCTCATTTTCAGTACTAAATCTTGCTTTCTTGAGTCTCTTTTCAGCAATGCCAGAGTCACTTTCACTCAATTTTTCAACAGAATTTATCAAGGAAGACTGTACTTCCATAATGGACATATACACCAAACAGAGGGGGGGGGGGGGGGGGGGAATCAAAAATCTTACATTTTTTACATTTTCTTCAAGATAATTAACCATATTGATGTAGATATGAGCAAAACTGAAATGGGGAAATGGGTTACCTTGAAAAGTAGTGAAAGCCTATCTGCCATGAAAATCTACGAATTTTGTGTTTCTTGCATAATGCTTGAAGTTCCTTCCTTTTCATTCAATGAAAATCCATCTCTGTAACCCATAAATAAAATACAAAATTTTCACAAATCAAATACTACAAAATAATGTAACACAGACGCACAAAATGGAAATAAATTTATATATGCAAAAAATACTTATATTGCAACAAAACATGTCTAATGCTTGCTGCTTGTAAATACATCAATTAAATACCCATGTACTTGAAGAAAAAGATTAGGCAGATTCTGCATATTCGGTTGAGTCACTGAAGAAAAAGAAAAAGGATTGGGTCACTGAAGAAAAGCCCTAATTTTAAGTTAGAAATTAAGATTCGATCATCTAACTTACAATCAACATAAAACCCATCAAAATAATCAATATGTAATCGGAAAGATAAACAGATGTACTGATCTTACGAAGAGAAATGGACTTCGCTCTGCCGATGTACTGACCTTAAGAAGAAACTTCAGAAATGATTGTCAGGGACTTAAAGGGGGAAGAGAAGGTAGTGAGGAAGAGGAAGAGGAAGATATGGAAATCTGAAAAGAAACCGTCGATTTTGTCGATTGAAGATGGAATCGATTTTTCAAAATCATTGGTGGGGTTTGGGGGGAATGAGAGCTCTGCCGACCATCAGAGAGTGAGAGAGTGAGATGATGGAATTAAAGGGGGGAGAGAAGGTAGTGAGGAAGAGGAAGATTGTCTGTGAAAATTGGGAAAAAAAGAGACAGGGTGAGAGAAAAGGGAAAAAATGATTTGGGCGGGATTTTGTGTTTGTTTGATGAAATTTGAGCTTTTAGATTAAGTTGAAAAAAATGAAAGGAAATCTGGACCGTTGTTGTGGTTTCTCAACTTTTAAAGTGTGAATGGATTCAAAATGGGTTGTGTTTTATTAATATAGATACTTCACTTTTTCATTATTTATCTGATGTGTGACTCCAACTCACTTATGATATCATAACAATCTCCCTCTCATAAGTGAGTTCATCACATCAAGAGCTCCCACTCACTTGAACATTTCTCTTCAACCACCGAACACAAATTCTTGGTTAACTATTCTTGGTCTTTTTTCTCCATTGAGTCAACTTTCATCAAGAATTGAACATCTTCTCTTCAATCATCACGGATCACCAATTCTCAGCTAACTGCTCTTGGAACCAATTCTCGACTAAACCCATCGAGAATTCAACATCACCATCGAGAGCACCTTAAGGGAAGCATAACCCTTCATCGAGATTTCACCACCATCGCGTGTCTTTTGAAGAGGTTGTCTGAAATTAATTTTCGAACCACCATCGCGTATCTTTTGAAGAGGTTCACCACCCCGGGATCAATCTTTCGTAACTCTGATACTAGTTATTGAGGGAGTCGGGAAGCCCGCTCATCGCATGCGCGTACACAATGCACTAACATACATGTTTGGAACCAACTTGACCTAAAAGCTTAAGCCATTAGGTCTTGAGCCATTCATATATATTAATCCTTCACTTTTTCATTATTTTTCATTAATCCTTCACTTTTTCTTATACCGGAATTGTATGATCCATCCCACATCAATTCATCACCAATGCAGTGCACAACTGTGTAAACTGGCCCAACAAGCATGTTGGATGACCTACTTACCTAAAAGGTTAACATATTAGGTTGAGGTTCTATCATACTTAGTTATTAACTCATTTACACTTTTGAATTTATCCAATGTGAGATTCATGTAAAATATTCCAATAATCTCCTACATTTCACTTGAATACCCATCACAAGTATCATACTAGAGTAGTCACCATTGAACAAACCTTCTTTGAATCCTTCAAGAGTCTTGCTCGAATCTAATCTTACTCTACCACGCTAGAGCTAAACGTGGGAGTATAATCTAGCTCCTTGTGAACCCTTCACCGTGAAAAGCTTCTTAGAGTCGTCTTGAGCCCGCTCCATTCGACTCAAATCATACTTCATTGCGCAATCCCACATCAATTTATCACAAATGCAATGCACACTTGTGTAAACTGAGCTAATGATAATGTTGGATGACCTCTTTACCTAAAGGGTTGACCTATTAGGTTGAGGCTCTCCTCATTTCATCGGTTAATGTTGATTTCTTTACTCCTTTCAAATGATGTGAAGTATGGGAGAAAAAAAAATTGTAACTTGGTTAATATATCTTCTACACATCTACCTTATACTGTATAGCTAAAGACTTGAATCTTTCGTTTGCTATGCACATTAACTTAAAACCTTTTGTTTTTCAAGACATTATAAGTTTCACCAATTCTTTTTAGCTTCTCTAAACTCAAATTAATACATTAATTATTGTCTCTTGATTTTTCTGACCACATAAATTGAAAAACTCCCTCTAAAATAATAAATATTAATTTATCAATAAATGAATAAATTATTCATTTATTGATAAATAATCTCGTTAAAGTAATATTTTTTTCCAGTCCCAAGGGTATCGAGATTTTACTGTACTTACTTATTAAGTCATCTATACTCTTAAATTTATCTGATGTGGGATTCGTGTAAAATATCCCAACAATCTCCACCTTTCACTTGAATACCCATCATCATTGAATCCTTCAATAGTCATGCTCGACTCTAATCCTAATAGGAAGTCCTAAAGTCATCCTAACGAGAATGATGGATGACCTCCTTACCTAAAAAGTTAACTTATTAAGTTGAGATTCTACTATACTTATTAACTCATCTACACTCTTGAATTTATCTGATGTGGGATTCATGTGAAATATCCTAACAACTATCACACAAGAACTTCCTCAATACAAACTAATCCACACTCATCAAGAATGCATTCACCGCAAAATAAGATCACTCATAGCTAGACCAAGGCAAGACATGAAACTCCAATACTACGCTCAACATTTGAAAAACTCAAAGAAAGTCTCATGCTTTGCTATCAATGCTCCTAGAAAAAGCTAGGCAATCAACGGTCGCATGGCCAGTGAACAGAGTGTTAATTTATTATTAAGTTGTTGATGAAATTGTGTCTTATATATATAATTGTTCATGGTGTGTATTTGTGGTAGATGTTCCTTATACTCTTCGTTTTTCTCTTGAGTTTCAGTTTTATCAGGTGATGCTTCACAGGTAGTATCAAGGCAACTTTTACAAACTCTGCAATTGAGTTAAGAAGGTTAGAGATGGAGAACCAAATGTAGATCACCAATTACACCCTAACGCAGAAAGTCTTGTGTGGTTTTGTTTAAGGAACATGTTTTATCACGAGTACCTACTACAAATATTACAATACTCTAGCAGGAATACTTTAGTTGTTTCTGTGTGTTCAGATTTGATAATGTTATATGTTTTCCTTAGTGTTGTATTTATGTGTATTACTTTGTTTCCAAATTCACTAATAACAGGGATCTTAATTCACCACAAACCCGATAGGGATCCCTTATTCTGGCCTCGACAAGGCAGATATATGGGTCTGGGCGAAAAAAGGCTCTCCCAACCCCGATGTATATGTTTTTTAGTGATTTTCATGATATATTTTTACAATGATGTCCTAAAAAACACACACGTCCTGAAAGCCCATGAATTCGCTCCGACATGCCTCCAACACGCACCCAACACGTGTCTATGAGCTTTCCTTTTTTCTTTTCTTTTTTTTTAAACTCGGACATACCTTGGACATGTCCCAACTCACCTTGGACACGCAAGGGACACG